>PDGT01000004.1:856551-871557 GCA_003671415.1 Megathymus violae | reverse complement strand
CTCCGTGCTGCCCTCTACGCCGGGCTCATCGACCGCGCTCGCCCTCGCCGCGGCATCGGGCTGCTGAGTGCTTACAGCTATGCCACTCTAACTCTACTGCAAGTAGGCGCGTTCCCTATCCCGACCGCAAGACCCGACGTGCATGTCCGGAGCTTACAGCCCGCATCGTCCTTATTACGAACGACATACCCTCACAACACTCTTTTCCGGCCGCTGCCAGTGGGAGTACAAGAACGAATAATGAATGGCACATTGATGCCGAATAAGTACGCAAGGCAAATTACTAGTACTCATTACTAGGAGACTGAATGTATAATAGCAAAGTGAAACAACAATTTACTCAAAGCACACTCGATAAATTACACATCACCAACAATAGTATTTAAAGCATTACTAGAAGTCAAAATCGATAAGTTGTCACGATTAACCGACTGACGATTGAAATTGACAGGCGGTAAGTTTGCCTCTGGGCCAAGCAGTGACATGTGAACAAAATGGCGACGTGTTAACATTCACACGTAGGCTTGAGTCACGACGGACAATATTCAGTTAAACGAAACAACCCTGACGAAAAAACATGCATATTCTACTAACATAATATCCAGTGTATCATTCCTTTCGTCTATGTTATACAGACAAAACACGTCATTGTAACAGTATAAGTCAGATTGTCGTTAATGCTTGTTAATTAAAGGGTTGGATTTCATTATCTCAGGTTTGCGATCTTACAAACTAATAAATGTAGCGTATTGTATTTCTGAACGAGGATGAGCTAGTGGTGAATCTAATTGATACTTAATAATTAACGCTAATCGATTAAACGGTAAGGGTTTTGAAATAAACACTTCATCGATTGATTACAATACAAATATGTATAGTATTCCAATGTCGTATGATCTCTATCATCATCATCATATCTGCACTATTGTGACTGTGTAAAACACACAATATTCAATTATTCAAAATATTGAATGCATATGACTTAGTGGCCAGGTAAAGAATCACAGATATGTATGCAGAAGCCCAATAAATTCGATAATACACTACTATCATAGCTTGTTATGCATAATTAATAAACTAGTTTTTGTGCAGGCATTTACCACTCGAATATCAAAGCATTCCTCCAAATCTGAATGTATCGCGATTGTAACCCGACTAAATAATACCTGTAAGTTCTGTACAATCTGACTGAAATCAAAAGTGCACAGATTACTGGTTTTTGACGCATAGTAAAAGTTACGTCTGCAAATAAAATTCCATGTTCAATGTTTTGTATTCCCCAGAACAGCAACTGACAAAATTCCTTTTTTGTAAACAAAGATGCAAGTAGCTACTAACCAGCAAGTAGTAAGAATATAATACATTTAACAGCTAATTATAATAAATACACATATATTAACGAATTGGATACATATCATTTTATGTAATTGTAAGAATTTCACTCAACAACAACAACAGACACAATTAGATATTGTCTTCATATTCAAAAGCGTTAAAATCATTATATTCCAAGCATACTTACATGCATTGCGTCATAGTACATGTGACTTTTTATTGAACTGTAAGCAGCAAACTATGCTGGTCGCAATATTTACACATACTACTTTACTATATTTATACAATTAAATACAAGATTTCAGCCCTTACTTGGAATAAATAAAAATCTTCTATATTTTATTGTTTATATTAATTAGCTGGCAAATGAAAAAACGAGCCACATGATCATAAGAAACAATGACCGTCAACATAAACCAGTAATTATCAAGAGTGTCATCAACGGGCTAGAAGAGAACGAAGCGTCGAGGCATTAAATGCCGCTTTTAACAGTGTAATTGAAACGCGTTTAATTAAAACTTCACGAATTTTGTAAGGATGGCGGTAGTTATAGATAAAACCGTTTATCGTTAACTATTAATTCAAAGCCCAGTCACTGTTCACAGGGAGGCGCTTGCGCAATTGCTTTCGTTTTTCAGTATGATGAACCGTACACAGCAAAAGCATGTTGCTCTAAAAAAAATAATTCAAACCTTGTCCTGACAATCGCAACACAACACAAAAAAAATAGCCAAATGGATCAAGGCGTTCCAAAGTTTTTTTTTATATTTTAAACACAAGCTAAGTAAATTTGTCGTCGAATGTTCCTAATCATAACAATAGACAGTAAAAATAATAAATCTTATTTACATTACCTCTTAAAGAAATTCCACTGAGAACTTTTGTCAGAAGAAATAGGCAACTTGTCTTTTTCAAGTCCCATTGAAACGTTTGAAAGGGTGATTCATTCAACATATATAATTTAGGAGGTGGACTCTTTGTTTTGAATGTCTTTGTAAACTCTAATTGTATAATTTATTGAAACGTCCAAGATTAACGTTTATTTTCTAAATTGTTTAGTTGTTATCTCGAAAACCGTTTCTTCGTGTCCCGATCGTGAACTTCGTAATATATACTCATAATATTGAGTCAGAATACTCCAAATAAAATAAGTTATGAAACTCTCGAAAATTACATTTCGTTCTTGGATTAATTATGAACCTCACCCTAAATTAATCAATTTTTGTGTAAAATAATTCTATGTATCATATATAGAGCCTTATATGACCACATATATGATTTAACACGCCTATACGCCTACCAAAAGTATGAAGGGTGAGTGAAAGATAACGCGTCTTTAATACTATGATATTGTCTCACAATGCAAACTACCAGGTGAAGACTGACGCGATTATCTAGACGGCAATCGGGAAAATCAAATAATTTGTACCATATTTAATCTATAAATTTTTCACTACTTAATTTTACAATTTATATAACTTAAACAGTTAATGGAACTGTCCATTACAGTCCACAGGTACTCTTAATGCGACCTACAACACACTGGTCCGGTTCAGATTAGTGCGGTATTTATGTAATTAAATCGGCATTCGACATAGTCTAAACAACCAAGCTTTAATATACCTTCCGATGTACGGAAACTCTCAAACATTTTTTTTAAATTTAATATTCTAACCGAGCAAGAAGCACAACGTCTTGTTCACATCTGGCGAAGCAAATCCAATATCGCAAGAACGTTGCGCTTTGAAGGTAAAGAAATAAAAAAACTTTAACTAAAAAACTTGTTACTAAACGTAAGAGCGAAATGAATTAAAAATTTATAGCCTGTGTTTGATTCCTAGTTTTCCCCTTGTATTTACTGGAAAAATTGGAATTGAAATTATACATTAACAATGTCGTAATTAGGCAAGATTAGGTACCTAATTTAGCACAAGGCATGAAAAAAATCTGTTACCGCTGAGTTAAAAGACGGGAAGTTTCAACTGAAATACGAGTACATATGATAACAATATAATAAACTATAATAAGATTTATAACATTATATATAGCAACATATTAGTAGTGTATTGGGTAACACGACGATAAGATACCCAGAAGTAGAGATGTTGCTTTGCGCGAACTCAGTACTACAGTGAGCTGTCTAAGAGTCTAGTAATGTGGACGACCGTGCGCCACCTACGCAGGACGCACAGAAATAGATACGCGAGCGTCGCCAGTGACTCAACACAGACAATGGACCCGGCGTCCCCGCATGCAACAGCTTTCGCCGCCAATCAACGATTCATTATTATTATAACATTATCGCAAACTATGGCTTGTAGTCAATTTTCATACGGTATTGCTAATTTTCTGTGTACGAGCACCCAAGAACATAATTATATGTATGTAAGTAGGTTGATTGTGATGATGTGTGATTTTAGTAAGAGTAATTTATACAAATTTGATAACTGTAATCAAAATAAAAAGGCAAAAACATCTTGTATTATTGAAAAAATATGCGATATTCTTTGCGAAACGGAATAGTTCAAGTATTTAGTCGTACATAATTCGACGAATATTTCGACTCGGGCGACTCCTTTTGAATAACTCTGCAAATCGAATATACCGCACAATATGGCGTCTACAGAACATTTTGTCGAAGTGCGGTTACTCAAATATTTCTCGAGTCAAGTGGTTGGCAAACATACCTGGTGGTACATACTAATGCAATGCTAATCAATACGACGGACACATATTAATTCGTATTCACAGCTATCATTCAACAAAGGCCACCAATCAGTAACGGTCTAGTAGGTCTTCGAAGAAAGCAAGCCAATGTAGCGGACCTGTTCTCGTCGCAAATCGTTGAAACTTGCATAAGGCATGAAATCAATGAATTTTTTTTATGACGTAACGCCGTTGTCATTGAAAAAATATTGTATCTTTATTTTGTTCTTCGAATGATCGGACCCTGATGAACTTTGCACATCAACACTGAAAGATAGAAATTTTTTGTCAGGTAACGACTTATTATTTACTAGCGGCCCGCCCGGGCTTCGCACGGGTTTAAACATTTTGAGATATATTTATAATTTTGTTCTTTAAATTTTAAATTTGTACTTGCCAACCTATTTTTATTCTTTTTTGATAACATATATATTTTTATAAAAATTGTTTTTTTTTAGTTTTATGTACTGAAATAATTTACTTGTAATGGGTTTATTTTGTTTACTTGAACTTAAATTTTTACATTCCTCTATTTACATCTTTACTCCTTGGTTCACGTTACTGTAGTTTTAGCAAGATTCCCTTATTTTTTCAAGTTATAAATATGGTCTATATTACTGAAGGATAATGTAGCATTCTAATAAAGAAAGAATTTGTAAAATCGGTTCAGTAATTTTTGAGTTTATTTGTTACAGACATACAAAAATACAAAGCTTTCCACTTTATAATATTATTAGTATAGATTTAACCTGAACTTTATAATTGACACCCTAAATCTACAATAGAAATATTTGATTGACGTGAATGCAATGTTTTGCAGGCGGTACTAAAATCTTGCATGCTTAAATAGGAGAAGACTTGAAAATATCGTTTCCGATACGCGATTATCGTTTTACTGCACAACCATCATCACTCCCACTATAATTTCAAAGCTCCGTAAAACTGGTTATAGGAGGTATATACCTAATTAGAATAACTCCGAAAACAAACTACATATTAAAAGCAAACTACGAAACCTCAGTTGAATATAAAGTTTGTATACGTGCTGCGATACCTGAAATACGAAGCCGTTTGCAATAACAAGCCAACACCTTAACATGAACTCCAGTGGCTTCAGACACATATTTTAACTTATCAAAGGTGCCTAACGAGCTCTCCGCAAGTTGATGCGAAAGATCGATGTGTCAGCAAATTTTGAACTCAACTTTAGATCCTGAAGCGAGGAGAAATGTGATATAATGGATTAACAATAACGCGGCTACAATCAGTCTTGACATCTGAGACTAAGAGTGAAATCTATAAGTTTCAATATTTGAAACTTTGACTGTAATTGTGGTAAAAAAACGAAAATTATGACTTCCTTAAGACATTATCAAGACATTATCCTTAAGACATTATTGGTTTTCTATATTAAAAAAATAAGTGGCCCGTCCCGAGATCGATCAAGTTGAAAATCATATAGCCTACATCAGGGGTTGGCAATCTGCGGCTCTTTGGATGTGAAGCTGCGGCTCTTTAGTTCCAAACGCAAATATTATTTTATAAAAAAAACATTTAAAAATCGTTTTGAATCGATTAACGAGGATTAGGCACCATTTCTATCGCTACAATATATTCGACGCATGAAATAGTCTTCCAGATCGCTACAGTGAGGTGACGAGGTTGGCATTTGGAGTGCTGACTGTCTTCGGATCGACATATTTGTGCGAGCAAGCGTTCTCTTACATGAATATAATTAAAAGTAAAGTAAGAAGCCATCTAACAAATGAAAATTACAGTCGTGTTTGAAACTTAAAACAACAATTTATAAGCCAAATTTATCCAAACTTTCTAAAACCATGCAAAACCAACGCTCCTATTGAATTTGTTTGCTCAAATGTATGTTATTGAAGTACAAGTTTGTGTTGTAAGTAAATGTTTAATTGTTTTAATATTATCTAATTTGTTGTAATTACTACATTACTAAGAAAAAAAATTGTGGCTCTTTAAAAACTTTGAAATTTTATAAATTGTAATATTTAACTCTTCCGACTCAAAAGGTTGCCGACCTCTGGCCTATATCCATCCAGAATAATGTATCTACAATTCAAATGGCAATGTATTTTTCAAAT
Organism: Megathymus violae; assembly: GCA_003671415.1. NCBI lineage: Eukaryota > Metazoa > Arthropoda > Insecta > Lepidoptera > Hesperiidae > Megathymus > Megathymus violae. The sequence continues at coordinate 865,405 of PDGT01000004.1, read as the reverse complement.
AGCTGCCGAGGTTCCGGAGATTACCCTCCGCGTACACACAAACTCACAAAATTAGCACTCTCTCTTTAGAATAACATTATTTTTAGTATTAGTATAGATGATTTTGAATACTTTATACATTAAAACTATGTCTTTGAAAACTTTAACCAGTTTTTCACATGCTTGTAGGTATGCGCAAATCCAGAAATCGTTGCTTACATTACATATTTACATGGACTTTGTGTCAGTGTTACGGTATCCTTTAGGACAATTCAAGCATTACTTAGAAACTGTTTAGGTACACTGGATACGGACATATTTAGATTGAACAGCTTAAACATAAATAATCTGTCACTGAAATAATGAAATTGGACAAAAGCTATTGCAGAATTGATGTCTACCAAGCCCTTATCAGGTGACCACTTTTAGTTTTTGCTCTTTGATTAATTTATTAATACAGGAATCAAACTAATATTTATATGATAAAATTTGGTATTAAACTTCTCAGTTCCGAAAGCTTTTTGTAAGGTTACTTACTGCCCATTGAAATCGTGAGACATAAGTATCTTCTCATAAATTAGCAAAACAGCTACTGAGTATGTTGTGCTGAAAAGGCTTTATTTTATTAAACCACATATTCAAGAGTATTGTGCCCATTATCTGATTCTAGCTTTCATTGTATATTAAAAGCTAAATTATTCAATAATAGGTTCGGTCTAAAGCGATGCATTTTTGCCCTACTACTATTACCGTCACGAAATTACTTTGTATGTTGAAGTAAATATCGATTGGCGTATATCACTTTATAGTGTAGTACATTTTTTTAAATACGACTCGACAAACGGCAGTGTAGGACGTGTTATAAGTTTTTATTTTTTATTTTAACTGTAAAACACCACAGACAGTTAAGAGAAAATATGTGCTAGATTACAAGCTGGCTTGCTCATTAAAACTTATCAGTCAGTTACAAAGTCACGGATAGAACTTTTGTTGATGTCCAGTGTGGACATATCCATATGACCTGGATAGACTGATAGCAAATGTTTTATCTCAAATAAAATTTCCCATAACGTTATTCCGATGTATTGAGAAAAAGAAAATTATTCAATCAAGGCACGAACTGCACTCACAAATTAAGTAGGTATATAAGTATCGAGTTGGTATTGGTTTCTTTTTTAACTAACTAATTACTTAACTTTAACTAGTTACTTTTTAAGTAACTAAAGTAATTATAACAACATAAATAAATAAATTTGATAATGTAAAGATCTCAATCATTGGTGAAGATGTGACATGCTACAGCTTATTGAGTATTGCCATACCCTAGCTTTCCCGTGCATTTTAATCAAACAGTCAGGAAATATATTTTGGGCGATATTCTCTAGTTATATTATATAGGTTATCTCAAAATATCGAGAACATGAAGTAGGTACTTATACATAAAAATGTTTACCAAGAGTTGAAAGAGCGAGGTGCCACGAGCAAGAGAGACGAACAAATCGAGCGTGGGAACCCACTTCAACATACCAAGTATGACTACATTTAAGCCGCGGGCAACTCAGACAACCAGTTGTTTAAGAAAAAGCCGTTCGTGTACTCATCACTTCAAAGCAAGTGTTTCGCGAAAATAGCGGATACTTACAAATTACTCTCACAAAAATAATGTTGTGAAACTTGAGTCACGGGCATAAATGTAGTATGTTATTTATACGTCTAGGAGCTAAACAGCAACGATTTTTTTTATTATTTTTAGTATTTTCCATAATTAAGTTTCACACTCATTTAGTTGTTAAAATTTTACTTAAGTCACAAGTTCTTTATCATATACAACTACTGCAAATCGAAACCATGACGTCATAAAAGTTATCAGGGATATGATATTATAATCCAGAAAGGAACCAACGCAAACCAGCCGCTTAATGTTTATAGCTTTGTGCTGCTTTGTAATTAAAGGAACTGTGCTCGTAGACTTGTACCACATCTTGTATACATTATACTTACATCATGGCCTGGCGCAAATAAATCGTTTGGAGGCTGAAGCATATATTTTTATGTAACTAATCAACAGTCGACCAGACGAGCCACCTGATTGTAAGTTATCACCGTGGCCCAGGGACATTAGTAATACCAAAGTTACTATGCGTCACCGATCAAAACGAAACAGGAGACCCGCGTTATTATTAGTACTGGCTCACCGATTATAACACTATTATTAGCAATTGAGTGCTAAATAGCACCAACTTCTGACACATTTATAGTTTTTATCAATCTATACTTTAATATCAACTTAAACTTTATGTTAATTTCAGTATGAAACACTGAAAATATTTAATTTTGCTTGTATAAAAGAACCTTATGTAAATACTAAATGTTACAAACTTTAAATTAAAATTAAAAATGTACAATACATTTATTTTTATATCTCAAAAGTTTTCTCGTAGTTTATATAGAAGCTTGATATATTCGAACAAAAATCTGGCAAACCCGTTTTCAATTGAAAAGCAAGGTAACGGGGCTCTTGCAAAAGTAAGAGCACCTGAGAATAAAACATTTTTAAACGAAAATAAAATGTACAAAGCCAAGCAATAACGAAATTCCTTTTAAAGTGCAATCTTTACTTACGGGGACAAGTATGAAAATGGCAAGATCGAATCGAAGTTAAATGCATTAAAAACTATATTATCCTTCGACATCATGGCAGTTGCTGAAAGATGCGACGCAATTTCAATAAAAAAACAGGATCACGTATGTTTTATTAAAGATTCCCAAGCTCGAAAACAACATCAGAGGCCGTTAGCACCGAGAGAGTTGCAAATGCATGAATTTGGCAACAAACCGCGTAAGCCTTACTTGCGGCAATACGGCAATCTTTTATTTTTGTGTATGGTGCGCACTTTGGGCCAAACTTGTTGTATAAGACAAGTATGAGCCATTTTATTTGTAGTTCAATGAAATTTGAAAGCTATGTCTTCCTATTTCACTTACAATGTAAAATCTCTTTAATTTTCCACGACCATTTCATTTGTTATACATTTTTCGGCTGCAAGAACCTAATAATCCCCTGGCGTGTCTTCTATTTGTATGAGAATATTATTTCAATGTAACTAAATAAGTTTCAACAAATTTTAAGTCGATTTCTGATTCAGTTTCTGATCAGTTAAAACTGCGTCGGATTCAATTATTATTTGTACAATACTTCAAGAAACAATACAAGCCGATAAATAGAAAATAATCAGAATATTAAGTTAGCACCCATCAGTCACACAAGCATTGAAAAAAAAATTATAACCATAATTATTTCATCGTAGAACTGCAATGCAATGACAGAGTTACGTTGTAAAGTTGCATAAAATTCGGATTTTATATGTTATGTTGTATTATATGTTGTATTATATGTATGTGTGAATAACATGGGCATTACAGATGGGCTGACTCGCCGACTATTCGGTTGCAAGAAGACCAACTAGTTAACAAAGCCGCTCACTGCTTTGAATGGAATTACCTTCAATAAAAAAATTACAAATAACGTTTTTGTTTGCAAGTTTTCTATAAGTTACAGTGTTTATACGTAACATCATTTAATTTTCTGAGTAAGTCAGAAAAAAAAATAGAAGCTTTCACTTCGGACTTAATTTTGTTACTACATATTAGTCTTCTAAGTTCAAGGTTAATTTCGATGGCTAAAAACAAATAAAGAGTTCCTATTTTTCAATTTAATTAAGAATTAATATTTTTTTACTTATGACACAAAACCGAAACTGTAATTTAAAAAAATAGTAGTCTATTCTTTATTCAGTAGGTGCTAGCGGCCCGTCCTGCCGTCGTTCGGGATCAACAATTGATGATTATACTTATACACTTAATATATAGCATATATCCATCCGAAATAATGTACCTTTTAAATGGTAAAAGAAGTTTTCAAATAAGTGCTTTGGTAATGAAGATTACTTTCCGCACACACGTAAACTCACAACGAATGCGATCTCATTGCGTTATTTTTAAACATATAATAAATAAAATAAAAGAGCATAATATAAATAAAAGAGGAATAAAGAATAAAAAGTTATATAATAATAATATTAATATGCCGAATACTGGGCATTCTCGACTAGCCGGCATACGTCTAATGAGCAAACATTCTTCAGTTACTATTTTTAACCTTGACTTACAACAATAATACCTAAAAACGCTGAACTTTTACCGCGTTCTCTGCATCTAGATGCACCGTTCATAAAAAGCTACAAAGTACTAGGATCGCGAGGCAGTCGACCTTGCTTGGTGTTTACATCGACGCGCATCGGTCGCGGGCGCGTCAGGGCCGCGCGTTGCACCGTGTGGGACACAAACAACCTACATATCCATACCTACCTCGATACTAATGTAGTTCTATCTACACTGGTTCGAGTATGCAGGACGCCGCGGCTAACGTCCGGTTGGACATGTCGCGTTCCGATCGACCAGTAAGGATGCCACTGAACTCTTGACGAGAATATTTTGAATTTATTGTGTTATTCACAAGTGGAAACAACCACAATATTCATAATTCCATAAAAACCACAAATAAGCTCAATAATATCGTAGCCAAATTCAAGTTACAGTATATTATAATAAACTGTTTAAAATAAATACAATAGTTTTATCGTTATTTAAGAATATTATATGGTCATGGGTAGGTAGGTGCATTTTGATATGCGCATGTTTCGCTGTATCTACGTAATAGATTATACTTACCAAAATAAACTATAAATATTTAAAATTTATGTAGTCGAAATACGTCAATTACTTTAGTAAAATACGAGTATTTTTGATATTACGGATTTAAAAATTCATAGGTGGATGAACAATTATGATTTAATAAAAGTTGCGACCTGATTTTGTGTAATTAACACGACGTAGGTATCTCCAGAAAATGATAACCTGATCAAAACACGGTTAATATTGCATCTGTGACACAAAACATTTACGAATAAATATTCGGTATTCTGTGTGCATTACCTTTCGTACGACTAAATACTTCAATGTATATTTGTATAAATATGAATTAACTTGTCATAGAACTTCATATTTTCAATTTCAATCGTAAAGACTACCTTTTAAAAATAATTTATATTTTATTACAAAAAAATTTGATATCATACAAAATAACAAAAACATTTTGAAGTTTTCTTTTTCTTTAAATGAGTATAAAGCTTCCTTTTGGAAAATTAACATTCTCTTTGTTAAGCTAGCCGGAAAACCTATAATCATTTTAAAGCTTTTGAGAGAAAAAATAATTTACTATTTCTCTTGTGTCACAATCCCACGACAAAATTAAACGATTTTTATATAAGTAACGCAAAATACATTATTTATATAATAACTATAGATATATAATAGCTTAGGTACTTACGTCATTGTTTAGTCATATTTGAAGACTAATTTTGGACCTATACAATATACCCAGTAATACGCGCGCTTGCGACTTTAGTCGTCTAAACTAATCCGGCAAATCCTACTAAACAACTATGACAATTATAAATATTTATTCACACACTAACGTATCATTCAGTGTTAAAATTTATATAACATTTAAAAGATATATTTTAAATATATATGAACATACTTTTAAACTTAAATCATAGTACCGAGATTATACATATCGTACTTGGATACGGGGACTCATTCTAGATTTTACTGTTTAGCAAAAACATTATTCTTGGCCACAGTTTACATTTGACGACGATCCATGCAACTGGGTCGTAATATCGGCGTAAACTATGCATACCGTGAGTACCCGTATCTTGCTAAAATCTAAGGAATTAAAAAATGTGCATAATTTCTAAAAAAATTATTGGACATATTTATTATGATTTGATCTAATCACAGAAAAATCGTGAAAATGCGACGTCTAGCCCAGAGACCAAGTAGTACCCAACAATGTAAAGTTATAGATTGTGATACTAATAATGACCAAAATACCTATTATTTTATTATTCATAAATCATAAACGTATCGTAGTCATATTTTAAAGTTAAAATATATGACTTTTAAATGTATAAAACATTTAAGTACAACATTACCAGTAACAATATAAAATCAATTTAATTAGATACATTATCAACGACGTTTACATATATAACAGTATCGGTAAGTTTGGTTGCGTCATCGACACCAAACCAAAGCTATATCAACAATAACGAATCAAACATTGCACACGTGTTGGCTGCAGCGTCAAAGTTAAACAAAACAAAGTTAAGTAAGACGGTTAAAACGTTTGCAGAAGCGAGATTTCACTTCCCTGGCCGTAACAGACATTACGTGACAAAAAACATTTATCCGCGGCTCTCAGTTGTTTGTGTCCAATTCCATATAATCAGGACAAGAGGTCGTAATCTTGCGGGAATATGCGTCTGTAGTTGTTTATTTTTTTCCGTTGCGAGAACCCAACGACCTGCAAAATACAAAACGATACGAAAACGGAAGCAGACTATATATCTATTTCGTGTTTAACGATTGTGTGAACCAAATTTTTTCTTTTTGTACATAAGTACTTAAATGTTTTGGTTTAACGTTATATTATGAGGCCCGGTATTCGTTTTTACAATATGATTCCAATATGATACATGGAACTTTTAAGCGACGTCTTAAAGCACACAGCTCCTAAATAAAAGATGTTATGGTATAGATAAGATAACAGTGCCTCAACCGATTCCCGCGAGTTAAAACTTACTTTGTAATTGACTTTGATAATGTTAAAGTGCCTTTTCGAAACGGTTGTATAGCCAAAAAAAACCATAAGTGCATTTACAAAAGATTTAAATGATGAAATAATTTTGACTTTGCATTCAAATTTCATATTCTAAAATACTAAACGTAAACAAGCCTAGGAGGGTACGATATAAGTAAATTGTATTTGTCAAAATATTCACGTATTCCTGGGGTGGACTAATTTAGTGGAAGTATAACATAACAAACTTAATATAATTATAGCAATTGTATAATAAATTTATCCATCGTTATTTTATCCACAACAATGATGCTGACGCGGCAGTACAGTTATTTGGTGTGTATATACTGAACCAGCATAGACTTTGCTTCAAAAGTTATATGATAATCCGTCTTCTTTTTTCACGCGACTTACTTTCTGATGGTTTCTTCACTTTATTGGTTTGTCCAAACCTTATAAAGTATACACTCCATAACCTATGTATATCTTCTATGTATCATCCATAGGAGCGGCTAGGAAAGAGTATACCTAGAAAGAATATCCATATCAATAGATAGTTTTACAACAGCGGCGCGGATCGACTCGGAGAGCGCACAGTCTGCTTGATAGCCAGATTTGAACTAGTTAAAACACGGCGAGATGCGACCAACATGTTTATAAAAATAAGTAAGGGTGGACTTATGTTTACGTCTAATAGGCTTTAACACTACCCCCGGTCTAAAATATTCGGATTCAAAATAGTGAAATAAGGTGGCAAGAACAACGCGACCATCTCTATTGAGAAGGAAGCGGACAGAAATGTATGACTACTTATTTCTAAACCGTTGACGTCGTTCTTACAGAAGCAACTCTACACATACCATCATTACCTTTATATATGGAAACAACAATTCCGAGCGGCCACTACAACGGAAAGGTTTAGTCAGTTACAGGATTAGAAAGAGTGTTATGTTTTCTTCGTCATTGCAATAGCTTAAGATACTCTAATTTCCATCTGTTTGCGAACAACTGAACCATTTGCCGCAGTAGCTCATAGCGGTGTAATAAAATACGCAATTTTTTTTTTATTATCACTTTTACCAGCTGACGCGGGCAAATATTTTAGCGGTGAGGTCAATAGAAAATTCGACGGTATCAACGCAGTGAGTTCAGATCCTCACTGAGTAACGTCAGTGTACGTGAGTTAATCACACACTCAATTTAAGTGACAACCGTCAACATGCGAGAAACTGCGGATCTACAACTCTGGGTAAAATCATTTTATATGCCTCTATATAAATTTCGTAGTTTCCACCGAAGTGTAGACTACAACAAGACGGTTTAAATGTCTACGTTATGTTATTAACAACGCGTCTAAATAAACAAATGAATCTGCATCTCAGAGGGATGGGAATCTTTTGAAAGCGACAAAGAAAGCAATCGTAGTTAAATCGGTGGTTAGTTAAGCACGAACGGCCCGGATAACCATACAAACTGTAGTGGTACTGGTATTCACCACTATAACTGACTCCGAATGTTCTAGTGAACAAAATGAAACAACTGTTTTTTTAGTGTTTGCTACCAAGTGGAGCCATTGGAGTAGATTGGTAATTTTATTAGGACCTTCGCTTATATTTATATGCCCAGTTATTTTGTGATTCGACCAATAACATTGATTATTATTACTTAACCAATAAGAAAAGAAAATTTCCACCAATAAAATTAAAGAAGGAACAAGCATGGCGTTGAGAGAATGCGACACGAACTGTTATGCATCTGATATTCACAGTTTCTAAGATGACGTGATATTTATCTCGCATCGATACCATCTTCGGTGTTTTAAATTATCTTCATAAATACGTAGCTTGCGTAATCACGATAGCGGGTACATCCGGTATTACTGTTTTGATAAATACTTCACACAGCTGCTAACCAATGAAAAACGCACAGGTTATATTTGTAAGAATCCACTCCTCGCTTTCTATAAGGAATAATAAACAGCGAACCCGTGAACCTGGAATTGACACCAAAATGAGAAGGCCAGTGTAGCAGTGTAAGCGGTGATAACAATAGTGGAAGTACTATGCGATCCTTACTGGGCAGCAGTGCGAAATACTGATGTTCGTAATACAAGTCAGCATGGCGCATATGACCATCGCCATGAGATATGCCGTATAACACAAGCTAGCG
>PDGT01000004.1:771019-856516 GCA_003671415.1 Megathymus violae | reverse complement strand
ATATATATATATATATATATGTATATAAACGGGTGTGAGTCAATCCTATATTAGGCAGCGGAAATCGATATTACCTTATATTCGACACAATTTGTAGCGGGATTAATTGATTCAATAGACCACTCCCAAGAACCATATGAGATAAGCTCTAAATTTAAGTGAAGTTTAACTACGTAATAAACATTCACTAGGATTTTCAATATCGGAAATTGATAAAAAACGTTTCATTGGGAACAGAGGATAAAATCTCTATAACACGCGTTGCGACAAAGTCCTGAAGAATTTTTATATAAATTTGAACAGTTCCCAGTAAACGAATGTGCTTAACATTGTTGTCGTTTTGAGCAGTGAGCGATGTACTTTCGAACATACCGTCCTGATGTTAATGCTCGACACTATCGTGACTCATTGAAGTTAGAGCACAAGCGGAGGCAACGAGACTAGGGCCCTAGCCGGCTGTATCGCGAACCATTTACCTCGTAGCGCGAGTATCTCAAACTAACGTTCGAAAATTAGGCATTTTAGTATGGAACACAAAAACGAACGATATTTACATACACAAAAACGGCATTTTGATAGAGACTTGCAAGTGACATACAGGACATTTATACAATGGATGCGAATTATGGTTATACATAAAACAAAAAAACGCAACTGAAAGACGGTTATTATTATTCCAAGAGGAAGAAATAACAAAAGAATGTGTAGATTTTGCATTATATTATCAGCGACACGTTTTAAAAAGAAACCTATTATATAATATTGGATGGTTAGCGGCGAAAATCAATTAAAACATAAGTAGGCAGTGTGGTTGTGGTGCTTCCCTTAAACATTTCAAAGAACATGCGATTTCTAAATCTATTTAAATCAAACCCGAATATAAAATCCTTAATTCAGATAAGTTATTGAATGAGTACATAGTAAACGAATCTAAATACGTAAACGGTTTAACATGAAACATTTTATTTAAATATATGTATATTTTATATAAAAATAGCAAGGCTTCGTTTGTATCACAACATTTAGGTAATGACGTTCAGATAGTTTGATAATTTCCACCATTCTGTGTTATTCAAACGCTAATGCTTAGGCCACGGCCAGACTTGGCTATCAAGTACTGTACTCGTTCATGGTTCGAAAGATCAATATTATTAGGAGCAAAGCGTTTCAATGATTCATAAATAATTTAATTAGAGCACCTAAAAGGGAAACTAATTCAAGTTAAAGCAATTTATTATATTTTTTATGACTAGAAAGCGGTAATTTTGGAGGTGATTGCGGTTTTTAGTTTTGATATTTCTAGCGACAATGATATATTATTTCCAAGAATGCTTATATTGATTTTTTTTGTATAACAAATTTAAGTCAGTAATTTAATTTTTGTACATATATGAACTTAGCTGCTGTTACAAAATAAAGTTTCATACAAATTTTCATTGTAAATTTCAAGTTTCATTAAAATCTCTGAAACTAGGCTCGTCACTAATCGTGTAATGACAGAAAAATAGTTCTAAAAAAATTACAATGAAAGTTTAACAAAATATTTTTTTCTAGACAACCCTTTAAAAGTACTAGTAACGTTACAACGGACATTATTCAATTAAACGTATTTTTTACAATAGCTTCTATAAATTTTGTATGTACGTAAAATTTATAGTAATCTCAGATTTTTTTTTTCAAACGATCCCGTGATTTCCGTGAATTTAAATTTGTATCCTCGAAGGATGATCCATTAACACTCGACGGAACGGAATCTTAGCCAAACTTTATAACTTGCGTTAAATATTTTTTAGGTGTGTCTACTTTTTCGTATCAAGTGAGTAGGTAAAAATAATGTTTAAGTTAATCCTAAGAGGTTAATTAAGAATGTTGGAGTGTATTTTGGTCTGTGTTTTAAAATCTTAGTGGAACCGTGTCATTTGTCGGTAAAAAAATCTGCCAAACATTCAACAGTCATGAGCCATAAGGGTTGAAAATAGGTTATTTACGTAAACAATTTAGTGGCAATTTTGCAGTGCTTTCGAATACATGTACCTTTATATTTCACATCTGATTCGATTCTAAGTAGAGCCAGTGTATTTTTGTAATTTTTTAAACGTTGTATACCAAAACTATGTTAATTTTCATATTTCTTTAACTTTCATCGAATGTAACTTTTTTATCCACATGTATCCAGTCTAATTTATTTATATGTTATAGCTATATCATTTAGCTTTAAAATGCTTAAAATTTATATTCCACAAATAATCCAAATAAAACTTATTGTTTTATTTCAGAACATAAGTACGCTATTTCAAAAATTGAACCTGGTATATGAACTTTCCGTAGAAGATGAAAAACAATCAGATGGCAATTTTTGTACTGGCAGTAAACAATTTAATGGTGATGAAGCATTAGCATTTTATAAAGACACTAAGTGCACAAGTAAATCAAATGAAAAGACACGAAAATATACTTCGAAGGCAAGATAAAAAATGTTTCTATCATACCATAGGTTACGTAAAGCTAAAAAGTCATGTTATCCTTTTGTCGAACTTATTTCAGTGACAGAATCACGCGCGGAATTAGACGTGTGATTGAAGCGCAAAGTGAAGTTCTTAAAAAATGTCTTTTAATTCATCATGAACATTAATTAGCAAATGGGGTTGTGTTGGGACTTCGGGACATAGTACATACAAACAAAAATTTGAGAATATTGATGCTACTGACCAGTTCTTGTTCGTAGTTTCTTTTGTACCTTTAAAATTAAGTGATGGTCAACATGTAATTTGGCACAAAACAAGACCTTCGTCTACTCTTTATTGCCACCAATCAAATATATATTTTCTAAAGAAACAACGGAATTTACTACAATAGAAACTACTGAAGTGCTACAAGAGATATCTAAACTTCTGCCAACAACATTATTCAATCATCATTCATTGCGTATGACCAATTCATTTCAATGCACGGCCAGACGTCGCCAATTAACACCTGCAAGAGGTTGATATAAAAAAATTACAGTGGCCAGCTCGCAGCCCGTACTTAAATCTGGTAGAACACATTTGGGATAAGCTCAAGAGTATGATTGAGTCTGCACTGAGCCAACCACACCCCTTGACTAGCTTCGAAATGCTGCAATGACCGCCTGGCGGGACATTCCGCTAGTCGATATCAGAAACGTGATCCAAAGTTATAAAAAGTAGGGGAGGCAACACGCGTTATTAAAAAGTACAGGGAGTCAACAAAAATCGAACAGTTTTTAGTTCCAAGTGTCAAGAAGTCTAGTGTCAAATTTTGTTAAAACGTGATTTTTTGATTAAACTTAAATATCAACATGAAAAATTCTTATTGTATGTGAAAGATTGGTTTAAAACGTTAATTGGATGTGTTCAGATCAGAATTGGTCTATATTTTACCGTAAAATAAGAAAAACTCAAATTATCACAAATTTTGAACTTGATCAAGTTTCCGTGCAGGTGTGTTTATTTTATATTTTCATTGAGAGAAGTTTAGGGAAATAAGCGCACCACAAGGTCCATATAACTGTTTACATAATACAGTAAGTAATTAATATAAACTAAAATAAGTAAAAAAATACTTTAACTAAAAAAACCGACCCCAATTTGATGAAGATGTTTCTTAGTTCCATCTCCTCTTTCACCCTTGAGTGTTGCATTTTTCTTCTAACTTAAGGGCGACCAAACCTCAAACATAAAAGAAATTTTCCAAAACGACCAATAAATGACGGAGTTATGAGATTAGAAACCAAAAAAAAATACAAACGAAAATAACCTCCTACTTTTTTTAATCCTATAAAAAAGAAAACGACCGAGAATCGAACCTTGATACCCGTCACAGTGATTCCTATTAGTTAGCATCATTTCTCCTATCTAAATGAATTCATCCATTGAAGTAGAACACCATGAAATTAAATACAGAGTTTTTGACACTGTATTGTAATGAACATTTTAAAGTAGTATCTAATGATGTGCAAGCCCAGATATAGAAGTTGGTCAACGAAACAAGTGAATTATTTCGTGTATTCATCAAATACCCCTGCCATCTATTTATCAGAGTTGATTTTATGTAAGTATAACATATATGCATAACCTACAAACCTTTCAACGTATTAGATACGAGGAACACAAAGTTTCATTCTATTTCAGTGAACTGTGAAGGCTATAACGTTGATATATAAGCTAATCAGTTTACACGAGCACATAAACTATCTGGAATGTGGTACTTTTCAAATGGTTAAAAATATCAAATACAAACTCACAAAATTTACAGTGTCTGTTTATAATATTAGTATAAATAGGTATACGAGTTATACCAGACTATATAAGAGAGACCAGAGAGACCAGGAATATAAGTTATATTATAAAAAGTTATATACGTGCTAATGGTCCTGAGGACAGCCATGTGAAAGGAGATATTGCAATTTTTGACCTAATTCCTGTTTAAAAGTAATTAGTAATAATTTAAGAAAAATATGAGAAAAATAACATACACCCAAAGGTGGAAAGTATAAAAGACAGTAGAAACAAGTGCTCAAGTTGCACTTTGCATTTAGCTGTAGTAGTGTAAACAGCTCTCTGACAATTTGTTTGTTGTCGAATCGCTGCCCAAATGTTCCTAATATAATAAATAAATAATTAATTAAAAAATAATAAAATGCTGAATGGAATGTAAAAGTTCTATGTCAATATTTCGTATCAATATTACAAGTTAAGAATTAAAAATGTAATCAGCAAACATTTTAATCAAAATCATTTAGCAAGAAATAAATATTACTCGGCCCCTTTGTTGAGGTGATCAAGACTGGTTAGTTATCGCAATGAGTGTTATACATTAATTAATTGATCATGTTACATGCTTTTCTACAAATTTTTGAAAGTACAAAGCGGTTAACCACCACACCTGATTTACACATTTATCATAATAACATTTAATTAATCATAATTGTAATAAGTTCCTGTAAGAAATTTAATTATTAAATTACCGAGTACAAAAAGTTACAAACTGCTAAATTTCCTACTGAGTAACATTCGGTGAATATAAAGGATTATATTGACTGTAAAAAACTATTTAGTTTTAAAAGTAAAAGAAAGTTCAGTAAATGAACTGAAAACGGCTCCATCAATTAAATGAATGGAACTTGAAAAATCTTTTGAAACGCAAGCAACTCAGCGAGACTCACATTCAGTTTCATTTATTCGCATAAAGGAAATTACAATAAAAGCGTTGCGTAACTTCTCAGTAGCATGGCTTTACAAACGGCAGACGCCAACTGTAATGAGCTAGTCGGTAACGAAAACACTAATTGGTTTGTGAGGATTTTGTAAAGAGCATTGTTCAAAACTGTTATTTATGTTAATAGGTATATGGCTGAAATAATGTGGGACTAGCCAGCTGGACTACTCGTACTAGACGACATTTCAAATTATAAATAAAAAAACGTTGTGAACTGTATTTGACATATTAATACATATTTATTGTAATTTATTTACGGTACATACTTGCAGACTTGCCTTATTTACTGGCAGAGTACACAGGACAGTAAAGTTATTCTCAAATTACACGATACTCGACGTTTACTAGATTTATTATTTATATATTAAACATAATGCTTCTATGAAATAAATGACGTTTCACAAAATATATATCATAGATATGTTAAAGACCTAAGAGACATTTTTTTTTTATTGCGACATGTGTTCCTACGGAGAACATAGTTAGATACAAATCATGGAACAAAATTAATTGAACGTATTCGGGTAATATCATATAACGCTATCTCACTAAATTTTGAGGCATCAGTAAGTTATCATCCATTAGCAATAATGCAAGTACAACAAGAGTTTACGAGGTGACGCGCTGAAATTAATAGTTATAAAAAATGTGCAGTAAAATGTAATAAAAATTACAGACAAATACACTACATAAAAACAAATTTATAACCTATAATTTTGACTCACGCAACGATCATTAATCCAAAATTTAGCACGCCAACACGCTCGAAATTCGGCATCAAAGTAGGTTGTGGCCAGGTATACACAGGAGAAAATAAGAGAACGGTCAATTATGAATTATTAACGCAACCAAAATCTTTAAATATTTTAAAATCTATCAATAATTTAAAATTGTTCTAAATTAGGTCAGGCCATAAGTCATGGCTTTCTGTAGGTGAATTTTTCAATTTATAGTTCTGCCCGACCCTACATATATAAACCACTCACTAATCATAAGAATATAATAATACTTAATAATAATACGAGTTATACGTTAACTTAGTTATTTTATCATTCACTCAATAAATTAGATTCATTGATTGTTTTCTATGAATTTAGAAAATTTCAGTGAAATGAAATGAAACGAAATAATATTTTATTCGAAGTTGGTTTTTACAAACACTTTTCGAACGTTTAACTACGCCAGTGGAATAAATTATAAGTAGTTTAATTTTCTTTTTCTAAATATAGATTAGCAACGGAGTACAATTTTACTTGATGGTTGTACATCCTGGATGGTGAAACGAACTAACTTAAGTAACATATTCATTATAAACAAACAAAAAACATAATAAAAAACGAATACTTTTTATTATAAGCGTATTTAGTGAATGGATTTGCTGTTTCAATTCAAAATTTTCGCCCGTTTACTGTGCTGTAGCTATCGTTTTAGCTACCTAGTTCGACTAAAAAACATTAAGGGCTCACTGAGGATAATGATACCTTTTGTCCACGTTTTTAACACGACAACTGTTAAACGATATAACATTAGATTCTCCAGGTTATAAAATATACATAACTTCCTATGTATCCGTATTAAAATTACAGATTTCCTTAATATTTATTTCCATATTTTTTTACTTGAGAAATAATGTGTCGGACATACAATCATATTTTTATCTACTTCATCGTATTGTTAGATCGTGCTTTAAGGCGGGTAACGAATTATCTTTTATATCTATGAAAATATGTATTAGCATGTGTATACAGACTCAAAAACTTTTTACGTTCGAGAAATACTAAAGGCAGATTTGTTATTTAACAATTAACCACTGCGAAGCGTACCATAACCAAGTTAGTGTTTAATATTACTAATAAATAAGTAAAGTACATAATGACTTTAATTCAGCACCGTTCATCATAAAACATGAAATTTATAATTCTAATATTTCATAATCCGCTCAATTTTATACACGACTGTATAGTCAACATCAAACACGCATTGACGCGTAAATTTCGCGCTGAGCATTTATCTCTTGATCACAGAGCAGCGCTATTAGTGTGTATCTTAAGACCGAAATGGAAAATGGGCGACCTTCAAGTGTGATAGAGACACCGAAACTACGAAACGGTCGCGGAATGCGGCGCACTTAATTTTTCTAACGGACTACGGGTCGAAAAGCACGCGTCACATCGAGAGGGCCAAGTACGAGTAGTATCGAGGTGAGCGGGGTAGGCGGGGAAATCGGCTGTAGTACGACGGCCCGTGCTTCTCGTAAAGGAAGCGACCCTGGCGCGGTCAATGCTCGGCGCGGCCGCATTCCTCTCCTCCGCTCCCCGGCCCTCTGCGGCGCCTGCGCATCAATGAACGACGTGCGCGCAACCGCGCCGCTTTGCGTCGCGTCCACTCCCCTCGACTCAGATCGCATACCCGCAGTAATCTACTTTATGCCCTTTCTATCACTTCGATATTAATAAAATCACCTAGATATCTGACACTTGTAATTTCAAATGTTTCCATATCAGTATTTAACCAAAATTACCAAACCAAAAAATTAAAATTTAAAAAAGAACCACAACTTTGGAATTTTTTCGATTAAAATCTAGTAATAATGGACTACTAGCAAATTAAGTGATACTATTACTACAACTATATTTTTTATAAATCTGTCACTAATTTTCCTTCTATCGATGTGTTATTAATGAGTGATTTTGCGACGTTGCCATGTATACATACATATATATTACAATTCTGTTACATTATAAAATGCAAGAAGAGTTTATCAGACTGGATATAACTAAAAAATATACATAGAACATTACGTTAGCGTCAGAATACAATGGAACATTAACTGCCAAATACGCTAAACTGAGAAGCAAGTTATGTAAAATTTGAGACTAAATTATTTCTAATTAACATTATATATTTGCATACGTACAGATTACAACATGATAAATTTATAAGTTTCCATCAGTATTCATTAAATTTATAAATAAAGAAATAAAAATATATAATTGCATTCAAAAGATATACCTATTAGTAACAGTTTAGAAAACTTACACCATCCATTAAATACAGCATCCGCATTGTTTTAGGAATTAATTTCTCAAATTAATATAAAAGCAACAGCCAAGAAGTCAACTTTTTACTGCCCTCTTAATAGAATGTTCATGTTAACTTTTATTTCCTATTCCGCGGGTACAGATCCATTTTCCGGAATGAAAAGTGTCCTACATTAAAATTAAAATCCACGTATAAATTATAGATAATTATGCCAAGTATCATCCCAATCTGTTCAGGAGTTTTAGTAAGATACGTGAGACAGATACACAAAAATAAATAAAAAATGTTTTTACCCCTTTATTATTAGCATAGATTAGCTGTAGCCCCGCCCGCTTCGGGGCATTTTGAATTTAATACTCTAAACATATGATAAAATTTTAACTGATCGCTTTCTGTACATGAAGGATATATGAAAAAAACTATATAAGGAGTCTTTATTAAAACAATGGAACCCAAACCAATAGGTATTAGAATTTTTGTCTGTGCTTTTGTACGCTGCTGATCTCAAAAACGACTACACCGATATCGTTATGGTTTTCACTAATGTATTGCAGCAAGCATTACTTAATATTTAAAGTTCGTTTCATTTCAATTCGTCTATAAATAAAAAAGTTATAAATTAATATATTTCTAATTCACATAACTAGGAAAATCCAGACCTAAAACAATTCAGGTGCTATTTCTAAGCGTAGTTATTCTGAAGCGAAGCTACGGCAGCTTGCTTGTATAAACCAATAAATAATTTCTAAAAGTATTTTAACGAATAAGGTAATCAATCTATAAAGATTAAAAACATAAAGCCACAAATATTGTTTTTTATTAAATCCTGTTCAGTCCCAACAGTTGTTCTTTCCAGACTGATATGGTCAAATACGGAAATGTCGAAAGGAGATAGGTATAATATGTCGTCGTCGAAATCAACACAATTCCCTAAAAGCACCATTGCATGTAGGATGCTGTAGGTCTACGTAAAAAATATATTAGACAGGAATAAATCCAATCAGATTTACATTTTAAAGAAAGGTTATAATATATAACTTACTTCACACAAGGTTAATGAACACGAATAACAGCCCCATTACGGGCCTTAATAAAATGCGTATGATTATCGTAGTTAAAAATATTAAAGTAAAATTTAGGTGTAAATAAAAAATTAATGTAATCGGAATGACACGAAGTTTCGGTTGTTTTGTTGGACAATGAAATATTGTTGTGATCTTTTATTAGAAGATGAAAGTGGGTTCGCCAAATTGAAATAAATAAAATATAGTCGGATCATAAGTTCTGTCACATAATGAAAACTTTTGAATTTTGAATGCTGGCCACAAAAAATTGAATTCGAATTTTGAATGTATTATGAAAATAAAAATGTGCACTATTTCGAATTTCCTTTATTTTTAAATATGAAGTGGACGCTTAAAGAAGACGGAGCATTGCATCGGTGCGGTTACGTGCCAAATTAGATTTTCGAACTAGTGAAAAATTTTAATACAACCAAAAGGCTCGTTTATCGCTCCATCAAACGATATAATGTAAATTAAAGTGTAAAAGACAGAAAAAGGAGTAGCCGCCCTCGCACTGTTAGGACTCCAGCAGCGACGAAAGGTTTGAAGGCGCAATCCAAAGAAATCCCACGCGTAAGCTTTTTCAACTTGCTTTTTTTTGTTGGCCCTTCAAATGAGCTTAAGCAAAACCACGGTGAAAAGGGTGTTAAATGAAGACTTAGGACTTCGAGCTCATCGAAGAAAAACAGGACATCGTTTGCGTTTGCGTTTGCGCGTTTAACGGACCTGAGACTGAAGTCCCACATCGTAAGTAGCCGGAAACACCAACGCGGGCAAGTTATTATAATAGTCGTTTTCCATGCATAACCAACCGATGACGCAAACCACGTCGCCCATACATGCGGAAAGATCACTACGTAAGGTTGGATAAACGCCGTACGTTGGGTTGATAGATGAAGGAACGGCGATGAGGGAATTCCTTCGAATAATTCCTGCGCACACTCCAAAATGCACTCAAATGCAAAATGCACAAGTTTTACTGAGAGGCTGGCAACCCTGGCTGTGCTAGATACTGTGCTACGGCTTTGCAGATTGGTTTCGACCAAATCTGCATCACTGATGAGCCTCTTCGCATGCCTCTACATTATAAATATTTATTATTTATACTGGTCTTTTCTTATTACATTGACCGTAGCCGATAACAATATATGATAATAGATTATTTCCTAATTTTACCTACCGCAATGCTGTTGTTTCAATATACATATATGTATATCCTGTGTCTTCATTCAATTCATTCACTCTCAAACTTTCACGGTATGATACAATTAGACGTTGCCAGTCAGTTCTATTGCGTTTTGTCGTATTAAAATACTCAATGTTATCCTAACATCTAAATATTTTTTAGTTATGCAGCTGCTCAAATCTCACATTAATAAATTAATTCATAATGTGAAAAGTGTGCAGAATATATACAATTGCAGTAGTATCTGCAATAGAAGTCTGAACAGAACATAAAAGCCGAGCAATAAATAACGGTATAAGTCGCTTTTTTATGAGAATGGCCGACAAACGAGCAAACGAGCCACCTGATGTTAAGTGGTCACCGTTGCGCGTAGACATGAATAACACCGAGGGCGTCGCTAATGTGTTGTCGGCCGAGAAAAAAGAAGAAAGATATAAAGTACTAGGTAAATATTTAAAACATATGGAATTTTTATTCAAGATTATTATTATTTTTTTTATTTAATTTTATTTAATCAATTATTTTTGGTACCAGGTACAATTTTAAACTCTGATGTTTCAAACTAAGTAGTACTCATTGTTTTCGATGGCAATACTTAATGGTAATCAATATATAGATAATAATAAAATTTTAACTGATTGCTTTTGTACATAAATGGATATATAAGAAAAACTACTATTGAGGCGTTTATTAACGCAATAGAACAAAAAACAATAGCTGTTAGATTTTTGTCCGCATGGCTGTTTGTCTGTGTGTTTGTTCGCGCTAATTTAAGAAACGTTTTATCTGATTTCGTTACGGTTTTCACTAATGTATTGCAGTAAGCATCACATAATATTTAAAGTTCGTTTCATTTCAATCCGTCCATAAATAAAATAAGTTATGAATTAATATATGTATTTTTAATTCACAGAACTAGAAAAACCGAACCCTAAAACAATGCAGATGCTATTTCTAAGCGTAAGTTTAGTTTTTCTGAGGCGAAGCGAAGGCATTTGCTATTAATAAATAAAAGAGGATATCGCAATTAATCCGTATTTTAATTAAAATGTAAGTATGATTAAACAAAATAAATTAGATTTAAATAAATGTTAAAGAAGGTGCTACAGTTTATGATTCCATTAATCTTGAACACTAAGCACCAACCTATAATTTCATACATTTTAAAGAACTTCATATAACAAGTTCAATCAACTTGTTTTAAATTTTACGATGGTAACATAGAAGAAATCAAAGTCAAGGAGATTAAAGAAAAGGGGCGAAAATTCATTGTCAATATGAAATTGGAGTTAAGCTATTGGCGTCCACTATTCAATGTTTTCAACATGTAGAAAATGGTCATAAAATTGAATATGTAAATACGTTCCCTCTTGTCGCATAATTATATTTAAATATTAGCTCTTCAGCAGTTCAACATTGGGCAATAATTTATTTATTATTCCATGTTAATAGTGTTCAACCTATATTCATAATTAATTCCTGGATACCTTCACGACTACAAAAAGTCAATTCACTACTA
The DNA here is from genome assembly GCA_003671415.1 of Megathymus violae. Lineage (NCBI taxonomy): Eukaryota > Metazoa > Arthropoda > Insecta > Lepidoptera > Hesperiidae > Megathymus > Megathymus violae. The sequence goes on along the minus strand of PDGT01000004.1, from coordinate 844,470 downwards.
TTATCTGCAATATTACGAATAGATAGTGCAGACAGGATCTGTATAAACACGACGAACTGCCGATCGCCTCGATACCAACTGGGTGGAAACCCTGGAAACTGGGAACTGGAAACTGGGGAAACTGGTGGAAACTGGGTGGGTGGTGATTGCGTGATTGATTGAGGTAATTTAAAGGTATAAATAAATGAAGATGATATAATAAACATGAGAAATAAGAGCGAAGTAAAAATTATAAATGAATATACATAATATTTACGTTTTCAAATAGAACCCGCACCCGAAACAATAATTTTAATTTTTGTTACTTTCTTCCTGACCTAACTATTGAACTATAAAATTAATATAAGCGGTATTAAAATTGACATTTAATTTTGAATAGGTACTATCGTAATAATCCTGGTTTTATTTTTAACTACTTCAAAATAATTTCGCGGTCTAGTGCCAATCTCAAATTGTTTAAACATAACACAGTACCTTGTCTATGACACAGTTGCAAAATTATATGTGTATACATACATTTATACATATAACATTATACATACTTATATAATAATACTTTCAGTAATTATTTGCAACAAATATTTAGGTGAAGGAAAGTCTATATACGACTCCCAAACAAAAAACTAATGTAAGTGTTACTATGTTATATTATAATTTTTTACGCCCTACCTATATGTTTCAATTTATTTAAATGGATAAACGCAAATAATGTCGTTTTTAATATAATTTAAAGAAAGTAAAAAAAAAATAATACGATGTGTGTGATTCGCGTACTCCATCAATATAAGTGCAAATTTAATCAGAGCCTCCCTAGGGCTTACTACCTTGTCTGGATAGCATGTTTCAATTTGTAAATTAAAGTGTAACCTCCAAAATATTATATTTGTACATTGATATAAAATACCGATGCGTAAAACAATGTAAAAAAAACAGTAAAAACATAAAATAGAAGAAAAATTAAATTTGTACAAAGTTAAATGAATTACAAATAATTTCACATTAACAATGACTAAACCTAATTATAGGCAACTCAATATTTCGTAGGGTTTCCTGCAATTACTTGTTATTATCAAATATTACATTATCAGCAGAAATAAGTAGTAGGTAAGTAAAAAAAAATTTCCTTGTTATACCAATAAAATTATAAAAATTACAATTTAGTGCGTCGATAATGAAGCATAGGTGAATGAACCGTGTGGATTCATGTGTGTACTTGAGATTCAATATCTCCGCCGCATGATGCTTCAGAAACCACTTTAATAATAACACGCGCGTTTTAAGCCACTTGGTATGAAGTGTCCATTATCGATTCCAAAAGAAAATTAGTTGCCTTCCTAATTAAGAACATGTGCATTATCCTACCATAAAGATTGGTATCATGTTATTTATTACTAATATCAATGAAGTTTATCGGATTACACTTATGAAGTTTAAATATCCGCTTGTTTGACATTCTATTTCAGTTGTACGCTAAATAATAAATACAATTAGAAATAGAAATACTTTTAAAAGCAGGTCAGGAATCGTAAACGCCTCCGATTATTATTCAAGCTTACTAGGTACTATGTAGGAAAGCGTGGAATCGAAAAACAGCGGGCGAGTCGAGAGAGTCGATAAAGGTTTACGGGAGCTATCGAAAGCGTCCACCGTAAGTAGTCGTCCAACGGCTTTGCGCTTTGTGGCGAGGCGCGCGGTCAACGCTCGACAAACTGCCGGACTTACTGGTTGGACATGGGGCAATGGAATCCGCTGGGGACAAAAAAGATACGTGGCTGTGCCGCCCGCCGCGCGCGCATCGCGACTACTAAACAACGGCATAAGCGCACAGGCCACGTTGTTGTCGACGGCGCGCCATCACACGCTGCACGTCGCATCCGTTCAGGTTGCACACAATCACGCCATCGCTCTCTATCACCACCGACGACAGTGCAGCGAGTGCGAAATACGAAGTGACACGCACCTTCGAACCGTGAACCGTGGAGAAAAATATTTACACTTTACGGAGAAAAATATGTTGATGCGATTTTCGAAACAACTTAAATATGACGAGCTAACATAAGGCATCGATTCGTCATATTTGACATCCCAATCAATTCTAAGCATCTAATTTTGTACAATGACAGTAAAATATTCCTTTTTTATGTTTTAGATTACCAGTTATTAGTCATTTCGTTTTAAGTGTAACGTGTACTCATAGTAATCTTAATGTTTATATCGTTTAAAAGATATCGGTTATTTCAAGACCGATTTTTTTTTATTAATGAAGACATTTCTGATGAGTACATTAATATCATCTACATAGTACATGGGTTCCGCAACTCATACTCATAGATTTCCGTAACACTGGCGAACTGCAAACAAACATTCCGCATATAAATCTTAAATCAAGTCGTTCCGGCAGTTTTGAAGAGTTCGCTGAGATTAATTTAAATTTACAAAATAAACATTACAGGATAAGTACCCAATTCACTAACTCAGTACTTAACATACGATTGGAGGTATCTTCCAGCTGTTACACGAAAAACAGCAGGTGTTGAATAAAATGTCTAGACTAAAATCCAAAGGCAGAACACGATTAAGAAAGGTCAAAACGTGAATTCACCAGCGAAAATCGATCTGCAACTGGATACTGCGATCAATTTCCGATGACGAGTACGGATGCACTTGTCCGATATGCTCAGTGGAATTAGAAACAATATCATATTGTCGTAACCCTCACACACTTCATAATTACTTCTTTACTTCGCATTTCACTGGATGGCTTGAAAATAAATAATGAAAGTCTAGTGCCTTTCGATGGATGTCTAGTTGGATGACCAGCAGGATTTTGCAATAGAAGAAGTTGATTTGGTTTCAAAGATGGAATGAGTTCCTTACATCCCAAGAATCATTTAAGTTGTGGAAAATATACTATAGTTTTTTAATAACTTTAACGTAATTTTTTATTCAAACCGTCAAAACAAAGTATAAAATGAGTGTTAAATTTATATTCCTACTTGAGTACATATTACAGGAAAAATTGGCTTTAGGAGAATAGTTTTTCCAGCTGATTCCAGCGACATGTATAATGGTAAGACACTTATTCTTTTACTAGTGAATTGATGGCATCTTAGTGATTATACTGGGTCATTGCGCGAAATCAGTGTTTTAAACTAGTATGCAAAATTGCTAATCGTCTGGAAGTTGATGAAAATCAAATTAAAATTATATTTACATTGTATTATATTCATAGAGTAGTATTGGTGAAGCTATTAACAATAAAGAATGTACTAAGTAACTTATTAGGGCACACTATTATTGAACCTCTTATTAATTATAATTAGACTTCCATTATCCCTTTTTGCCTTTACGGTGATAGCGGTACAACGGTTACAGCAATTACTAAATAAACCGTAACCCATTACTGTTCGTGAGGAGATTAGAAGTATGAAATGAATTAATGCAGAACCTTCCCTGCAAAACTCTTATGATATAATATCTCCTGACAAACTTCCAAACAATTTTAACATTAAGTTATCATTAAGTTATTCTCAATATAGGATTTAAAAGTCATAAAATAGTATACATAAGTTTTCCTCCAAAATCTCAATAATGAAATAAAGTTTGTAGGTACACGGAGAAGAAACAAATTTACGTTCTTTAAACAGTGATCATCATACGCATAAAAACATTAAGAATATTGGGATCGGGAGCGGGAATGCATCGACTATTAAAACGGGTGGTAAGAAAGAAAAAGATACAACGGCCCCGGCGTCCGCTTCTGGGAACTCCTTTTTGCGTGCCTTTTTCTTGGAAGTGTGTACAGCATTTTTTACGCGCCAAATTCTTGTTACAGGGAGCTGCAGATGTACTGAGCAGCATGCATTCCGAAGGATTGGCTCTTCTGCGTGAGTTGTGAAATTTAGGATTCTTACATCTCGTTGCGGAGCTTAAAACAGCTCATAGGGCCCGGCGATTAATACGTTACGGTATCAACGCTGCAGCTTAATCATGAAAATTCTTTATTCAAATATTAAGACAAATTATTCGCATTTTCTATAATATACCTACATATTATCAGGAAGTTTTGCAATAACAGAAAATGCGACGTGAAGCGACATTGTACCTCATATGTTGGTCATTTACTATAGTATGTTCTCCGATTTACAGCCCCATAAAACTACGAGTAAAAACGTATAGAAAATACTAGACGGTACAAGAACTATAAATAGTAGGCAAGGCTAGTTGATAGTTCATTCGATGTTTAAATACGAAAGCTATTACATATATCTGCAACATACCAGTGAGCATCACTTATAGTATGTTCTGGAACCACATAAATTTATTGTCAAAACCTAAAGACTGACACACATAAATTGTTATAAGAAGCGGAATGCTGGAAAGAAAAACGATAAATCATATACCTTCACATTTGCTACGGAAGTATCGAAATTAATTGTACAACTAGAACGTTTGAAGCGAACCTTTTTGTAGGAATATGCATGACCATCGTGCAACTTACATTTATTATTTTATATTATAGTAACGTGAGACAAAATTATTAATGAACTATATTTTATATATTTTCACTAGAGGTAACCTTGGCCGATTAAACCTTGTAACGCACCTGATTGATATTGATGATATCCTACCCATTAATTAAAGAACAAGACGTGTACATCTGGTGAAAGGAAAGGAAATTTAAGTGATAATTCAGAACCATTAACATACGCATGGTCTATAGTACTGTATATACTATGAGCATGTTAATATCATGACAAAAAAGGACAGTTACTCTGTCTGAATTTAATGTTAATAACTAAAAAAGGAGCCCACGGGCCATTTGATGGTTAATGCCCCCGACATACAGGGACATCCACAAAAACCATGACCGCCAGGAAAGAAGCAAGAAACGGTTTATTATGACACTCCCACTAAATTAAATGGCTCAAAACCCAGAAACCTCGCAACAAGAGAAACCTGGTGCTATAATGTCATCTGTTGTTCAGCGATGGCACCACAAGCAGGCGAAGGCTTGAAATACAATACGGGTGGACCTCTTTACATCACAAAGGTCGATATTAAAAAATCATCAACAACTGTGTCTTAAAAATAATAGCACCGGTATTATTTGGATAAGTTACGAGACTATTCTGCTTAGTTCCTTTTTGTTGAAAAAGTCCTTATAGTAATAGTCCATCAACAACTTTACTGCATCTGTGTATCTCTTGAGACTCATGTTCTTCTTTGTCGCCTCGAGCAAAGAAGTCAAGCTATCCGTCAAATAGGGTTCGTGAATGTTTACTTGCACCTAACATAGTGGGCGATGTTGCATCGAACGATCATTATTTTCTTTAGTAGATGTAGTATTGTAGTAAGATTTGGGCTTTCCCTTTTTCTTCGCGACGCGTTTGATGTTCTTGTGGTGATTCAACTGACTCAAATTACTGACTGATTGCCACATTTATCCAATACGACATATTTATTTGCAAAAGTCTCCTCCGGAAATCTAACTCTGAGCAAGGCTTCAAATTTAATACTACCTATCTATATCATTAGTACATAATAAAAGGATAAAAAAATAAGGATGAAAAATCTGTACATAGAATGTTATTTAAAAAAAATTACCGCATGTTAATTAGATGATCATGGCATGATATATTATCATCCGCGTCATAATCAAAATTTCTTTTTTATGACAGAAGGACCTCTTAGGGCGCTGCTCTAAAACATTACTGAACATTCGGTCTTTTTATATTCAAAACTTATCATCAGATCTTCATAATACTTAATATCCGAACCTTTCTTAATGTGTTAACAAATCGATTCAGAAATAACGGAGTACGTTATAATAGAATACGATTGTACATATATTAAAAAAATATACACACACGAACATAAATCTGCTTTTTTTTTAAATTGATAAAAAAACAATGGTACGCGCGTTAATAATGTTTTTAAAGAATTAGCTACAAAATTGAAAATCAGATTATATCTAATAATATGAAAATAAATACGATAATATCTCAAAAAAAAAAACAATGAGAATTTAATTATTTGTGTATCGATTCTTTATGAACGTATTATATTTATAATATCAGGAGTTACTTTTAGAAAAAATATTGATGTTAAATTAGTATTCATCTACTTTGCAACAATCCCTGCAAAGTCGCACAAATGCAAAAGGAGGAGGAGGAGAGTGCTACGCATATCTAAAATTATAATACCTTCATAATTGTGCTCACGGATTGTGGCAAAGTTAGTTAATATTAATTTAATAAGTTCTTCAAAGTCCACTGCTGGCCATAAACCTCCCCTAATCGACGCCACTCCGACCAATACTGGCCCTTCGTATCCAACGGCTCCCCGTTGATTTCTTTGGTTCATTAGTCCACCTGGTCGGGATGTATGCAAAGGTGACAACTTGTACCCGTACAAAATCCTGTCTGATGACGTAGTCGTTGCTTATGTTGATTACCAAAACAGTCTGCTCGTTACTATTATTGCCTTCTTTTCAATTTAACTTTTGTAACTTTAATATTTTCCTGTAAATAGATTCTGCAGCGTGTGTTAGAGCAGTTTTATATTGATGTATCACCGAAGTGCACCGTAACTCCCATATTTCATAGTGGCTTTATTCCACTAACAAATTTCGTTAAGCTATACTATTATAAACCATAAGAGTGAGATGCATTCGTTTTCTGTACCCCACTGCTGAAGGCCATCGCTTGATTTTTGAGGAGGGTATTTAGTTGCGCTCTACATACATGTTCAATAATAAATTGTCTCCATAGACAGTTTATTATGCGTTTTTACATTATCAGCTCTTATTAACAGCAACGACAATATTAAATAAATAGATAAATGCTAAAACGTATTTTTTTCTTTATGTAAAATATTATTTTCATCAGATATTGTTGAAATTTGGTCAATAATATGGTAATATTGTGGCAAACTAAATTTGATAACGGTATATAATGTGGTATGGTACGTGTGAACTACAAAAAAAAAGGAAAGTATCCAATAATCTCGTACACGTTAGTGACCTACGTATTCCTCTACCAGCTTGATCACACTATTAGAGTATAACTATTAGTGGTTTCAATTATCAACGCAAACACAAAGTTACCTTTTTTAGCCTTCTGATGAAGCAAATATACTAATGTAGTAATTAAGTTCATTTTTATAAATTCTACAAATCCCATATAAAAGGATTAGTGGTAACTAAGTAACATGTGGGATTAATAATAATAATACGCGTAATATATGTTTATTAGAAATATAATGAAGTAATTCTTAAGTTTTGAAAACTAACAAACACGCTTTTTTGTGATGCAAAAGGTTGAACTTTAATTTTAACAAAACACTATGTAGCTATTCGAATGTTTGTGGTAATGGTTAAATAATGTAGGTACCAGTTATTATTAGATATTCTTATGTTATTTTTTTATTTTAATAATGTTAGTGAGCATAGTAAGCTACACATAAAATTAATATAAGTACATATTTGTACACGTGTAAAATTTTGGATAATTAGAAATGGGTGGACATTATGTTCAAAGGTTTCTTTATATTAAATAATACATACAAAAGCCCGTCAAGTTGACTGCCTATTGTTTAATGTGTGGAGCCCTGAGTAATCTCTGACCTATGGTTCGTGCTCAGTGTCATTGACCGCGAGCTGTCGGAAATAGATACTCCTTCCTGTATAGTTCCGGCAGAAATTTCTTCTAGCGACATTTTGATCAATGAGTTGAATCGTGTATTAGACACTGTAAAACTATTTAAGCTCGACCATATTTCTCAGTATATTGACTACTTTCATTCATAATTTACACTTCTTTTGATCTAAATTATTTGAGAATTTTCATTGTAAATTTAAAATATTTATAATATTTTTTTGGTTACAAATATGTTACGACTAACATGCTGGAATTCTCTGAATCGTTTGAACCAATTATAAATGCACGGATAAGCAAGTCAAGGGGTGTCAAAGCGCACAAATTAATTCCAGCTGACATCAAACATAGGGCGGACATGAAGGGTTGCAAACGCAAGTATCTTTCAACCAATTCAATGTGTGAGGGATCCCGCAATTAGCGGCTTAGTGGTCTGTATTATAGAATCAAAACATGTCTAAAGTACCGCACTTTGGGTGTTTATAATTTTGTCATCGATATTTTTTATCACACAAATTACAAAAAACTGGTCAAATCTAAATTGAACTTGCGTGAAGATGAAGTTTCTTAAAAACTAGCAACCTGGCTCCCTTCAATTCGGGAAAAATAGACCTTAAGTTTACTAAATCAGAACCGCACTTCGATGAAAAATTATCGGCTATAATCTACAGTACTCATTTAAAATCAATAACTCCCATCATAAACGATATGAGAAAAGGCTTTTTTCGATAAATTTTAGGTCAAGACGCTCGTTATTATATTATGGTATTATACAAATTTCATGTTATCTCATGATACTTATTTACGGGTCGGCCTTTCGAGCATCCCCAGTTCTCTAGATTGCGACGTTAGGAACTCTGACCCTACGATATTTATATTTTTGCAGAAAATGAACATCACACCCGATTAATTTTGTTATGAGGGCACTTTGATATTTTTAATACGTAAGATTCTACGAAGGTGCTCTTGATCTTGATTTTTTATATCTAATATATAAAATTCTCGTGTCATAGTTTTAGTTACCATACTCTTCCGAAATGGCTTGACCTATTTTGATGAAATTTTATATGTATATTCAGCAGGTTTGAGAATAGGAAAAATCTATTTTTTATACCTCTAATGGATATGGGTGGACCACCCCAAATTTTTATTTTTTGGACAATTTTTTTTATTTTTTATTTCTTTATGATGTGACATTAAAAATACATACAACCCTAAATATTCACCCTTCTACCATTAACCCCTATTTTTTAATAGCGATATTTTTAATTCAATAATTTTCAACCCAGGTCGATAACCGATTATTTATCACTTGATCAGTTATCCCCGCCAGGCGTCTACCGGTGTCACTTCTGACCCAGTAAACAGCACGGAGTAGGGATGAGATCTCTTTTCTCACTACCATAGCCATACTAGCGGTATATATAATTAATAATTTATATGGCAAAACAGCGTTTGCCGGGTCAGCTAGATGATGACGATGATGATGTTGATGCCGAACAATCCCTTATCAGAGAATTTGCTTCTCAAGATATTTTGATAATAAAATAGCTAAGATCTCTTCAGGATCAGCCGATAATCAGACCTAGTGTCAGAAGGTCGGTAAAAATTACCTTAAATGTAACTCTACAAATTCGTTTATCTTCAATGATAGTCACACTAAAACCAGAACCCTTCAAGAGATTACAAGATAAAGAAAACGGTTATTTGGATACTGGTAAAGTAAAAATAAGTCTTTTTGGCAACACAGTCACAGACAGACATTCAATTTTAATTATGTACTGCCAATGAGTCGTGACAATCTTCTTTTCTTTTATGTAGTTTCATTCTTCATTATTATTTCCGCGGGTATGTGCTATTTGATGACCTTGCAGTTCAGTTGGTAATGACCCTACCCATCGAACGACGGGTTCCTTCTTCAATGCCTAGCCGGGGCAGATTTTTATGGGGCATATAATTAATTGACCTTAGGTTATGGGTGTTTGTGATTTCTAATTTGTGTGCCTTATTTATTTTTATTACAGACTCAGCTTAAAATCTCGTTTTTATAACCCGTAAATGTCATGCGCGCTCGAATACGTGTTTGTGAGTATATCCTCATATAGTAACGCGCAAGCCATTTTGTTCAACTAATCGACTCACACCGCGCACGCGCTGTATTACGCAAGTGGAAGTTCGAATCAAAAAAGCGTACAAATTCGATCTTGTATACGATGAAAAGATACCTAATTTATAACCGCACTTACGGTCAATATGAAATATCTGTCAGTAGTGCGATTAAAGGTTGTAATATCTTTGGCTCTAAAATTACACATTTAGAATAATTATTATGTTTTAGATATAAATCTATACACTTCCAGATAGTGCAAAGTTACTAGCCCATTTGCGTGAATGACTTCAAGGCAAGACTGAATATGAATAGGCTTTTTTTTAAGTTTAAATGCGCTTTAGCATCTAAAACGACATCGATACTTAACATCAGGTGGGTTGTAGGTAAGCACTGACATATAAAAGGTAAAAAATAAGAAGTACGTGAGAAAAATATACAGCAGCGAAGTAATTGAATAGTTTCATTTTTATTTCAAATTTAATTTTACTTTGAAACCTAAAATATAATGAATCTTGGTTATATTGCATTTATTTTATGAAATTGCTCATTTTCGATTCATAAAACAAGTACTGACTGCTTAGTAAATGCAAGAAATCATGATATAATAGTCTTGAGGTGAGGTCATGATATAATAATCTTATAAAATTATTGCTAAATGTTATAAATAACATATAATATATAAATTATATTTAATCATGTTAAAAATCATACTTTTTTAATAAAGTATACATCCAAATGAATCGGACGTCTCGAAGAGGGTGAAGTTGCAATAAATAATTATATTTCATTAATTCATACGAATGAATCTAACATAAAGCCTACAAAATATATTAACATATATATATATATATATATATATATATATAAACAGAAAGTAACTCTTTCTGGAATGCGCATAACTATCTATTTAAAAAAGAAGCAAACATTTCCGCATGCATTACTAGCTGAATTAAAATGCTTTCGTTGCAAACCTTTATAAACCGCAACTCGCCGTTGGCGCCCAGTATATTGAGGAATAAGCTATAACGTGGCCTGAACAAATTAAATGTTTAATCGACATTACGCAGCGGATGAGAAATGGGAAAAAGACACGAGTGCGAAATGGCAGAATCAGCAGCGATGAAAACGCGTAAACAAAAAGCGCGTGACAGCCAGCGGTGGCTTAACGGCATGTCGATGTCGCTCAGAGGCACGGCGCGCCCGCTGTACCGCATAGTACTCGATACGAACGCGGCCGCGTAGTTCCGCGAGTAGGTGGGTCGCATGATCTCTCCGCCGGCATTGCAATGCACATCCGGGCCGGTCGATACGGCTGGCGACTTGCGCGCTGCTACGGCGTCCCTCGTCACCCCGCACCGCTATCGCGGCACCCTCACGTCTTGGAGTACCCCCTCCGCCCCGCGACGAAGACTCGCATCGATTCGTGCGCTTGATAATAATTACGAGCTCCTTACGAAAATTAATTATCTTTGTTTACATTCCACAAATTGTTTTGAAGTTCACAGGTTATTACTGATGTTATGGTATTCAAACAGGCTGCCTAACTTAATACGGTTTTGTTAATAATAAATAAATACATACATTTAATGTAATTCGCCAAATGTATTACAACAAATACAAAACGTTTAGGAAATTAAATTAATTAGGTGATAAGAATGATGAAATCAAAACGCATAAAATATGGCAACAAATTTATTAAAAACAGGCTCCTTCTATGTGCAATGTTAATCATACCCTCAATATATACATACAGATTACTGCTACAAATTTTCGAGGCCCGTAAAAACCGTGGGTGTTATGTACAGTTTAGTTATGAACTCTTGCATTTATGTGGCTTTTCTGCTAAAGATGGATCTCAGGTGGGACAAAGACAAACGAATAGGACAGACGTAAAGAACTTTCCTCCAATCAATGTAATTAAACGATGTACTTTGAAAGCTGATATCTACACAACATGGATAGCGCTTCATTTTTTTGTCTCACATGTTTACATGTGTAATTCATGTAATATTTATGTATAATTAAGAACATCAATATGAAATACACTTTTTTGAATTGTGGCTGCCAAGTTGAAGAGCCAGTTAAAAATTGATTTCACGCTTTCTTCTTCTTCTGGCTATCAAATGATCTTTGTTAGTACAGTTATTCCAGGAAGTCCGTGGGCTTATTTGCCACCTATGTACATAGTAAGAATAAAAACAATACATACAATAAGTTGTCGATTACATACATATGTTAGTGATCCTGTGATGTTTACACTATAAATTAGTTTTGTAGTGTTGATACTCCAAAGACTACGTTATTGACAATTTTGAACAATCCAAAATGATTATTAAGTTGCCGACGGTATTGTCATAACCCGTATATTTTTTATTGATATGCCATTAGCTAAAGGGCATGCTCCATTCAGTCCACTTCTTTCCATCTATATAAATGTAGAATCCCTGAATTCTATTCTTTTTATATATTACGAGCGGCCCGCCCCGGCTTCTTTCGGTTTGAAAAATTAATTACATATACCTTTCAAATAGTAAAATAATTTTTCACATATGTGACCTACTTCCTGAACTTACCTTCCGAATAAAAACAAATTCATAATCTCTCTTTATAATATTAGCATAGATTTATCTTGTATTTATTGATTATTTTCTACCTGTTCTCTTAATCTTTCTTCATTAGTGTTATTTTCTAACTTAACTAGCACTTCAACAAACTTGGCGATTTCAAAAATTTGGTATAAGGTTACAAATTCGTTCAGCGATCAAATGGTAACACATATTCTCTAGTAATTAAGCATTCTGAATTTAAAATAACTGCGACCAAGAATTTTAAACCTGATTGGGACTTTTCTGTGCTACTGTATGTGTTAAATTCTTTAATTATATTATACAATATGTATTTATGTACTGAAATATTAGAAGTCAGTGCCTAACGAAGTAGATAGTTGGTTAGATAAGCAAGATTAAATTCCACCAAATCACATTATTTTATTTGTGTTATATTCCATTGTTATTTAAGGAGTGTCGGTAAGTACGGCTGTGTTTCAGGTTTGATACAGAATTCAAACATTACAGTACGTAGCGCATATATTTTATTACCTATTAGAAAGAAAGAAGATGAGAGTTGCGTGTCATTTACTCTTAAGTTCATTTCACCATATTGTTCTCGCCTTAAATGGTTCATATCGCATTATATTATACATTAGCAAATGCTCTCGCTTCGCTTCGGAAAAACTACCTTACTCTTAAAGATAGCATCTGCATTTTTCTCGTTCTGTGAATTAGAAATACATACATATGTTAATTCATAACTTTTCTATTTATGGACGGATTACAATGAAACTAACTTTAAGTATTAGGTAATGCTTACTGTAACACATTAGTGAAAACCATAACGAAATCAGTTAAGCCGTTTCTGAGATTAGCGGTAACAAACGCACATACAAACAGACAAAAATTGTAACAACTATTGTTTTGGGTTCTATTGCGTTAATAAAGGCCCCTAATAATATTTTTTTTCATATATCGTTCATATACAGAAATCGATCAGTTAGAATTTTATTATTAGTATAGATATAGATATATCGCACGATTGGACCTATAATGCTTAGGTATCCATTAGTTTTGAGGTTTGGACATAGGTACGCCTTCCTTGATTGGCGCCATTATAACGTGAGGTTGGCGTCATCGGGCAATATCATATACCGCTTACCTAATTACTTTTACCTATAATTGTTAGTATTTTTGCCTTTAATAATATTCAAACGAAAAGTACATACATGGATGAACCGACATCGATAATATTACGAACGGCCAGAATATCAGATTGAATTAACGATATTATATATGGCGTTTCAGCGACATAACACAAAAATCTTAAAACGAAAGGGGGGAAATGATGGTCGGATTTAATGCCTGATGCCATTCTATAACAGTCAAGTGGTGGAATGGAGTAGAAATATTCACTTCTACGAAAAATTTAATAATATACCTAGTTTATATAATAACATTTAAATCAAATTCATTTTAGATTTCTACTAACATTTTGTAGCTTTACTTTTTGAATTTTAATGTTATTTAAAAAGCTTTTTATTTTTCTATTTTAAGTGACCATATGCGTACGTAATAAATGTTATTATGTAACCGGACGAGCAGATCGCAGGTCTAATTTTAAGAGCTACGTCTGCCCAAGAAACTTCTTAGTAGATTTTGTCTACTAATCTCAGTCTAAACTCTTAAATTCTAGTAGTCATTAAGGAGTGTCATTGCTTTCAACTGAAATGATGGCTAAATACTGGCTTTGTAAAGTAAAGTGTCAAATACTGTTTTACCTTCACTTTTTAATATTAATCAAATTATAGAACAAACTATGTTTACTGAATGAGATAATATTTTTTAATGCGGTGTTATAAAAAAAAAACCTTAATTTAAGGAGCTAAATTTATATGGAGACATGAAGCAATTATAATAATTGCAAAAAAGAATCATTTGTTTCCGATTGCTAAATAAATGTGCCAAAAAATCTTTCGCATGCTTTGTTTTTTGTCACATACATCCATTAGGCTAGAAGATAAGAAAAAAGTAATATTTGGATACAATGTATCTCGGGGGTTTTCATGTGTTAAAGCTATTGCTTTGTTAATAATGCTAATGCTAATAATGCTAAAGCTAAAGCCTGTCATCTTTGTTCCCTTCATTCGATTATCCAAATCCGGCTATTCAAAAAGATACTTGCAGTCTTACAGGGTTAAAAAGTTTAAATTCAAATAATAAAATTAAAACTACCTGGAATGCCATGATATCGGTAAGAATAAATTCAGAGACTTTAAATGTGAAATAATTATGAATGATAATAACATCTTCTCTGATAAACATATAGCCAGCAACTTTGAATGTTGCTTCCAATATATACCTCTTTATGTGTTTTATTTAAATTGAACACACAACATCAGAAATACCTGAAACTTTTCATTCAATGAAGATTAAAAATACGAATAATTTTTGGGGAATATTTACGAAAATTATACGTAATGTAGTTTAGTTATTACTTATTACCAACCCATTTCTAATCTATCAACGGTCAATAAAGTTTATAAAAAATTTTACTATACTAAAAGCTTAACAGAAATAACATATTTTTTCCTGACCTATAACTACTTTACTGAAAGTCGAAGTAAAAGAAATGCTGGTGCTAAGCTTCTGACTGACGGCTGGCGTTCTGTTCTTTAATATTCACTAGTGTGTTTACTGCTTCTCCCCAAAAACTTTCTTTGAGATCTGCTTCAAACAGTTGCTTGCTCATAATCTTGCTCGTTCAACCACAGTTCTACTGAACCTCTTCGAGAGTTCACTTCGTTCTGGAATGTAAGGATTGGTCTTCTAATGGATGATAACTGCTTGTATTAAGAAGCTTTCCATCTATTGTGACCAAATATCACCTCCGTTGTCGGTTCTTAAAATCTTTTTTTTGTTGCCTGTTTGATTCTCAACCATATCTTGAAACATTTTGAAATGCTGCAATAACTGGTACTTCTCCTTTAAAAACTAGACAATGGTAACTCTGCTGACATCCTCTACAAATAGAAAAAAGTTGATTGACGAATTGACTTAGTTTTCATCGGCCCGCATAAATCTGAGTGTACTGTTTCCAGTAGTTTTTCAGGTCTATGGTTAGCTGATGGGAAAAGGAAACGGTTGTTTTCCCTCACTGTACACTTCACTATTTTGGATCTGTATGTCAGCTTTCTAAAATAAACCCCTTCTACAGCTCCTTGTTTAGATTTTCTGCCAAGGCTTACTATTTTTATGTCCTAGCCTTCTATGCCATATCGACACGACAACAATAAATTCTCGGATTTTATTGTATTTAATTTGTACACACCGTTAATCAAATGCGCAGTACCTATAACTTCCATTTTGAACGCTGTTCTGTTGCCAATAGTTACCAGTTAGCTTACTTATAATAAATTATATAATACAGTTAGCACTAATAATAAATTTTTTGGGAGCTTCAGTATATACAAAGTATTATTTACAATGACATCGTATTGAGAACAGTTTACGCTTGTCATAATCTATTTTTCACCGACAAGAACTACAGGTACAGTCGTCTGATTTGCGATTTGACGTCATGTGTGCGTTTGCGCCCGAATCGACGTACGAGTCTTCTGTGCTAAAACTCCCGTTAAAAAATGCTGCACTAAAAGCATTTACAGATTTTATTTGTTTAATGCCGATTGACACGTTATTTGACATTGACGTATTAAAAGACTGGGCCCATAACCTAATTAAATACATTTAGTAATGTGCTAGTTATGCTGCTAATTCTTCAAAGACTATTTTATTTTTATAAATATATTATATATAATATTATATAGATATCACTGACCGCTCCTTATATCTCTGAATCCTACAGATATCTGCTGTCTGCTTTAAATCGTCACTTCATCTGGTCATGGGGCGTCTTATCCTTCGTTTGCCAAGACGTGGTCGCCATTCGAGGAACTTTCTTCCCCAACGGTTATCGGTCATTTGACGTAGCCAGTCTATTGCCACTTCAGCCGGCTAATCGCTGAAAAGAATTCAGCACCGCCCAAGTCTCCATAAAATCAAAGGGTTTCTCATAGTCCACATAGGCAACACATACTGGCAGATTCTACTTCTCAGCATATATTTGGTAACACAGTTGAATTATTCTAATTAGTTGAGGAGTTGCATTTTTCTCTCCTTATGTTAAGATAGACAAGTTTATTAAAACGCCAAAAAAGGTCTGCTTTATTATTACACTGTTACACTGCCTATATAGACTTTAAATCAATGAAATTAAAAAATATTCAAAGTTGACTGAAGTAGGCCGTCTATATATTCTGCTTTACCGTATTCTTGTAACACCCTATTAAATATTGAAATACCGAAGAGGTTTTGTAAATACTTTATGAGGCTGGTGACGACTTTACGGGGCTACCCCTATTTTCGTATAATTAAGATATAATACATATATAGTGACCGTTGCAAAACACCTCAATAACGATTATCATCTTAGCTGATTGCTTATATAAAATATTTGCAGTGAGCTCGGCACCGGGTAGGATTGCAGTAAGAAAATGTAATTTGCTCTTATCTAAGAATTAAGATCTTTTATGTTAAGTATATTTATTTTTTATGTATGAGTTTGTTAGATTGATAATAGACATGAACAGATTGAAACAAGAAATCTTACTTAACTAGATTATTAAGATTAAAGCTTTACTCTTTTTATTTATACTCGTAAACCCGTCCCGACATCGTTCAGGGTCAACAGTTAATTATTGTACATGTACAAATAATATATAGCCTATGTCCACCCGGAATAATGTACCTTTCAAATAATAATATGATTTTTCAAATAGATGCCGTGCTTTGGAAGATCACCTTTAGCATATACACAAACTCACAACAATCTCTTTTTATAATATTAGTATACTACAGATTTAAGCAACATTCAAGCCGATGTAAAACCGATTCTTTCTTCACACTTATCTTACTATTCAGTAAAGTAACTGATGTAATATATTTAGTACCAAATAAAAGGTCGAAAATTTAAAACGAAAATTTAAAAAGAAAAGATTTAAAATTGTGACAAAGAAGGTTTAATACAAACAAAAAACGTTTTGTTACTTATAGCTAATCTGGTCACAGGTTTTGTTAAATATGAAAACTCATTATTTTTTTTATGAAATAATGTAATATTATCTAACATAATTTACTGTATAAATGTATGTAAGTCTCAGCATAAACAAAATATAATTGTATTCGAAATTGCTGAATTTGTCATTGTTACATGCCTTTAATGAGTCAATCTGAAATTTAGCCACTGCTCGCTCCAGAGATTCCTTAACAGATTCAACGTCGACGTGTCGTTTAAAATAGTTCATGTCCCCAAAACTGATCATAAATTGTAGTCCACAGGGATCAGATATGGGCTTAACCGAGGGTTAGAAATTGGCTTGACAATACAACTGGCTACATCCTCCACTACCTTTGATATTTAAATTTTATACGCCACTGTAGAAAAATTTGTAAATATGTTGACACTACTGAATGATCTAGGTACAAATTACCAGAATTGAAAAAATTACGTACTTTAAATAGGAAAGTTTGTATTAACATGTTATCGACTATTCTGCTGTTAAACGACTGAAAAGGGAGGATAATACTGAGTGAATTAATTCAAAATAATATTCTTAATGAAACTGACACGCAATTGAAACAAGTGTTTACAAAAAATACTAGCGCTGTTTGTAATATTTGTTATTGCGCATTAGTCTTGTGTATTTATACTTATTTCAGAAACTCAACATGGCATTTACGATGTCCCCGTGATAGCAGATGGCATGGAAGTTCCCACGGGCGAGTTTACTCGGGGCCTCGCAGCGTTGCATATTGAGACAAAACGGCCGCGATGTCAATGTATGATGCGAAACGCATTGTGCATGTTCAATTCTAAAGTAGCAATTAGTAATCTTACAGTTCTATATTCTATACATAGTGATCATGAGATCAATTATATAAACTCGATTTTGCTCTAATAAGTTGTAGAAGTTAAAATTTACATGTATCTTTGAATTTGTAAACACTATAACCAACTACGTTAACAATATGTTTAATACAAGTAATAATAATAAGTAAGACAGTAAATTCACATGATCTGCCATTTGTAGGGCCACAAGCTAGACGTATCTTACCTACCTACCTGTAATTTGGAAACTGGTAAACAAATATCGATGTACTTTCAAAACTAGTATTTACCTTCCGTCTAAAATGAATCGTTTTTTATTAATTATTAATACTGCCCGGAGACGATTCGAAATCATAGGACTTACACTGGAGTTCCGTTATGCTTTATTCCACGCGCTCGCATTCACCACGCGTAAAATGTTTATATCTTTCACTGAATTGCGGTTTGGTCGAAAGCGTTGCCAAATATTCAATAAACGGTCATATCCTCATTTGATAACGAAGATACAAAAGTATGAAAAATCTCTCTTAATCCAACCATCGTTTAAAAACGTATTTTTTTGTAAATCAACTATTTATATTATTATCTATTAACGACTACCGTAATCATATTACTAGAAATAAATTAATTCTCAGTAGGAATATAACGCCTACGCGTGGAACGCAACAAATAATTTAAGAAAAAAAATTACATTCATTTGAAAAGCTGTTGGTGGTTTGCTTATGGAGAACCGGTTCTTCGCTAGTAAGACCAGTCAACATTTAACCGCACCGAACGCCGTAATAAAGAGTCATACAGCTATTTTTAACTGACTTCGAAAAAAGTGGTAATTTTTAGTGACGTATCGATTTAAAACTTTAAAAACAAGTGGGCACTTATGTCCTGTATCATAAAAGATAATACATGGTGTAGTAGTTTAGGAGTTTTTGACATTTTAACTATTACGACTAGTTTACTAACCAAATTTTCGTATAAATACTCCTATTTGAACTCTCGAGCGTTATATGGTGAACTGTGGTCGCTAAGAAAACTACTAAGTAACAAACATGTGCATAAGATATTTTAATTGACTAAAATCAATTGTAATAATTAGTAAACATCTGATGTGTGATTAGTCAAAAGACAACAATAAGTTTTAATTCTTAATACTATGACTGTATTACTATTTATATAAACAATGTAATGATAACAAAAAGTGTGGATATCAAGAACGTTACATTCTCAAACAATATTACAATGTATGTATGGTGGTAATGATGATTCAGTTTATTTACATTTACCCTAAATTTCAATACTTTGATATGTTATCCCACTTATAGGTGTAAATTATTGACCAGTAAATTCATTGAATTCACAATTCTTAAGCCGTCAGTTGAGCTTGCAAAGTACGGTCTGTCAAGTTATAAAGTATAGTCCACAAGTTTATTTTTGAAATCTAAAATAAACAGAGGAAAGAAAATAGTTGATTTAGTTTTAAAAACCAGTGATAATAAGTGTTCATAAGTGGAGATTCAGGATATATTACGCCAAATCCGTCAAGGGAATCATTGACATTGAAACGAAGTAAACAGCATATTTGTTTATGTCAAACTCATGATAATTTAAACATGTATGTATTTTGTAATTACACTACTACTACATTTTTTTAACATAAAATAGGTAAATACTTGATAACAATCCCACCTGATGGTAAGTGGAAATAAAGTCTAACATGGTAAACGCATGAGAAGAGGAGAAAGAATAAATACAAAAAAAAACTCCTCACCACATCTTTTAATTATTATTTTTTATGTAAATAACTGAATAACGAGCAGACGAGCCACCTAATGGTAAGTGGACACAGTCGCCCATGGACATAAGACTAAAGCTACCACTGATGCGTTGTCGGCCAGTTAATAAGAAAGAAAGAAAGTACTGACTTTCGAGCCCCCAGTCGGAACACGAGTCGTGGCGGCTGACTCAAGCAGAAGAGTGGTAGCAAGCCAGGCAGGCTTCAAGGAAAGATAATAATACCAGTATTAATATTAATGACTCAATAATAATACTGATAATATAATCCTTACGCGAAGCCCTACCACCAAGCAGGCTGACTGCTGTCGCCACTTACGACATCCTGTTCTGCCAGCACAGGATTGGGGTAATTATTCTAGGCTGCCCCAATACGGCCCAAATATCCAATTTTAAATCCACCAAATTTACTTACTTTACCATCGAGAACCAATATATGGGCGCCCTATTGAAGTTTATTATCTAATGTGATACCGAAAACACTGTGGATTCTTCCATATTTAATGTTTCATTATTTAAGGATTTTGCCTGCTTTCTGCACATTTGGTAGCACAAATTCTACGCACTTCATATTTTTAACATTTAAAATAAACCAATTTATAAGAAACCAATGTGATACGTGGAAAACACTATTTACATCGTAAAATTTATTTATTTTGAAATAATCAGCAAATAGTACAATGTGCAGATAATTGTAATGAAATAAAGCTAATAGTTAATATAACCTAGAAATGTAAACAGGACCTCGAATTGAGTCCCCCTAAAATTGTACACCCATTGACGATCACGATTATTTCGCATTATTTATGCTAACACATTGAATCCTGCCCTTCAAATAAAAGGAATCAAATTGAGTGCAGTATACTTGACGCCATAATGTCTTTGTAAGTGCCACAGTGTTATCCCAACTGGTACGTTTAAGTAGACGGCTACCTCAGAAATAGGTATTTTCACTCTATGTTATTAAAGTCTGTTGGCGATCTTGGTGCTTATCGTCTTAAAAAGAGTAAAGTTTTTACTTTGAGTAACGTAAACATTTTTACGCATGAATGTTAATATTGTTGTTACAATATGTTTTTGTTTATGTTTTAGCATAAATAACATAGACTGACTATATCCACAGAGACATTGCGATGTATTTTCTAGGTGGACGACTCCAATAATCTAAATAATATACTATAGTATAATTTAAAAAACATGACATTATTAAATATATTCACCTAACCCCGTACATATGTACTTACTTCTCAGATCGCGGAATTAATTTGTGTATTCCTACATAAAGAATTGTTGAATTTGTCCAAAACTACGGGATATAGGATCTAGAAAATAAACAAAAGTATATTAACTGAATATATTAATATTACTTTAAAATTATTCGTCATAGGAGAACATAGAAGTATTTTACTCCATATATGCAAAATGTTTTTTCTTACTGTGAGAGAAATTTTTTCACCCTCATTAGTGAACCAAATAACGTTTTTTGAATGACCATAGCAAAAATCATAGCATTAGAATAATTGAATGCAAATATTTTCTTATCGACAGAACGTAACGTGCGCAATGTAGTCGCGGGACGTGTAGAACAGTGTTTTGCCAAGTCCCACGGCTATCCTAGGGGAGAAACGACTCTTCGACGTTGATAATGTGTCGTTAAAACATTTTATGTTTGTTTTTACATATACAGTTGTAATAAACAGGCAATAAAAGAAAATTTTAATCTTGGTGGCACCCCAGCGTACTGCGATAAGTGGGACTCGTCCGATGTAAAGTATTGTACATCTTGGCTTGGACTCGACTTAAAAATAATGATAAAAATGGTGATGAACTGAATTAATGTTGAACAGACCTCGTGCAAGCAACACTTGATGAAAATCGTTATCGTTACTAACGCTATCGCTTTCGCTACTAAACGTAGGGCTCTTAGAAATATAAAAGACAGTTTTCAAAATTACATTACTGATTCTTTTAAAGACAGAGATATTTAAACAGTATAATTTTTTTAAACCAAAACATTGTATAAATAGTTTAAACTTTGATCAGGATTACCTATGTCGCAACACTAGTTTATAGATATACTCACAGGTACATCAGTAGACTGAGACTAAGTTAATGTCATATTTCCAACTAATAAACTGCCTCAGACTGAGACTAATTTAATGTCATATTTCCAACTAGTATACTGCCTCAGAGTGAGACTAAGTTAATGTCATATTTCCAACTAGTAAACTGCCTCAGACCGAGACTAAGTTAATGTCATATTTCCAACTAGTAAACTGCCTCAGACTGAGACTAAATTAATGTCATATTTCCAACTAGTAAACTGCCTCAGACTGAGACTAAGTTAATGTCATATTTCCTACTAGTAAACTGCCTCAGACTGAGACTAAGTTAATGTCATATTTCCAACTAGTAAACTGCCTCAGACTGAGACTAAGTTAATGTCATATTTCCAACTAGTAAACTGCCTCAGATGGAGACTAAGTTAATGTCATATTTCTAACTAGTAAACTGCCTTCGCTTCGCTTCACAAAAACTATCTTACGCTTAGAAATAGCATCTGCATTGTTTTATGAATTAGAAATACGTATATTACTTCATAATTTTACTTTTTATACCTAAATTTTTATCCATAATATGTAACTCCATCAACCCGTAATTCACAAATGAGATATATCTTCTCAAAATGACTAATGAATAGAAAAGTAACTGTAGCCAAGCTTAAATATGGTTGTAATTTTATGTGAAGTTGGTTATGGATAGTGATAGATTGTAATACCATGTGGTAGTTCTAAAAATAAATAAAGATAAGTGATCACAATATGGCAATCAAATAATCTAATACCATGAAACAAATATATAGGATAATATGTGAGGCTACATAGAACAAAACAAAACCAGGTTTATAAGGGCAAAACCGGATTTCATGAGTTTTTTTTATTATTTTACCTTGCTTTTATGTTGAAAGAAGAGAGAACATAATAAGACAGTAATAGTTTTTGATGCCAATGAATTTATAAAAACGAAATATAAAATTAGAGATCTGATTTATTTAAATACTTCCACTACATTATTCATACAAAAATCTAAACACGTATTGTTATTTCCCATGCGTATTTTCCGTTTGTAATTTTTTTGAATTAATTGGAATGAACTGATGAAATTGCTGGCAAAAATATGCCAAAGAAAGGAAAATCTGTAGAGGTGAAAGAAAGTCAACAAGAGTAGCAGATGAATGCAGTGTACTACATTGCATAGAAAGTAAACAAAAGGGCTGAACACTTTTTACAAAGGTGTTAGTTAAAAATGTATTAGTTAAATTTGAATTTGACTCAAAGTCATCAGAGCATAAGGCTAGGGATATTTGGCCAATCAGTATCTCTAGGCCCCAAGGATGAATTTAGAAATGTGGACATACACAAAGTGCATATGCTAGAGAAGGTTTTAAACATTGTTAGGATAAAAGGATTTTAAAATTTGAACCATTGAGTATTCCAATTTAAATGGTAAACTATTTAAGGTAAAGATAGACTCAAGTAAAGAGCCAATGTTTTGTATATTAAAATAAATGTATAATGCTTGACAATAGTGAAAACTATATGGGGCAGCGATCAATACTCAGATGGAGGAAGGATTTTAAAGATTACAGTTTCATTACCTAGAGTGTGGCACTGGCCTTCAAATTAAACAGCTCTGATAAACAGTCAGATATTAGTATCAATAATAAAGATACTAAAAATTTAAAGACAATGCGGTAGCCATACTGCTGTCAGGGACACCAAGTGCATTAAAGTATTCTATCAAAGATATTACAGAACAAACCAAGTGCTATTGTACTTTCGAAAATATTTTTTATATTAGTCGACTCTCATTCCAAGTGACCTAAGGTAAAGATTGTTAATACATCATTAAGTCCCTATGTGCTGTAAAAGCCCTAAGGGATATAAATACAGAACAGAGGTTACAGGAAGCTCAGGTGTTGGATAATGGAACGGCATTCACATCTGAGAAATTAAACAGTTATTTAAAGACAAATGGAACAAGAAACACTTTAACACAACTCACTGCAATTAATGGATAGGCAGAAAGAATAATATGAATGATATTGGTCCAGATTAGGAATGATACAAAGTACATTAAATAAGTACAGGAAAATCTCCCACAGAAACTTTTAATCAGTAAGTAGTGGTCACATTCACATTTAGTTGTGTAGTATGGAAACTGTGAAGTTTGAAACTGCAGATTCCATTGTACCAAATCAAAATTAATAACTAATTTAACTACTAACTAGTACTAACTAGTAGGCATCATCATAAAAACTGAATAATTAAAACATTGTCAAAGAATTGTGCCCAAGTCTTGATCCCTATGACATAAAACACATAAATTGAAAAAATCTACTGTCTTACAAGCTAAAGTAATAATGGATATATTTTGCTTAAATATAGTATTTAAAATACAAAGGAAATTAAGATACAAAGGAATTACTACTTTATATTCATAATTTAAAATAGGATATCAAAATTTTTTTGAAATTACTGTTATATTGTTGGCTGGCAGTGACCACTAATTATTAAGATGGTATGTATACTTGTTGGTTGGAATTTTATATAAAAAAATTAAATAAAGAGCAGAATAAATAAGAAATTAGAGAATTAAGATGTATGGATACATATCACAAAATAATACAGAAATACTATTATAGATGCAACTTACATTAATAAAAGCTTGAAATCAGCCAAGCTTCATCAGTGATCCTGGAACCTGGAGCCTGGAATGTTTACAATACAGTCAATCTGGGTAGCATTGAATTTCATTTCAACAGACTAATATTATAATGAGAGAGTGGCATCACAGCTTTTAAAAAAAATATTTTATAACTTGAAAGATGACTTCAGATGTATATAAGCTATATACTAGGTTAGTAGAATAATTGTTTAACAGGAGCAAACTTGAAATGGGCCATTAGTTGTACACAGTATATGTTTTGAGAAAAATAATATGTTTTTGTCAAACCAAACAAACAACACAATGATTTAATATCAATTAAACATTCCAATACTTAAATTGTATTTAGTAGTTAAACATCAAGTAATGACAAATCAAGTAACTGCTGTATTTTCTGATAGTACTTATTTTATAATATTATTAAACTATCCTATATTATCTCCAACTAGTGTTTTACAACAATTTGTGGTTAATGTTACTGTTTTACACATTACAGTAACTAGCTTTTACATCAGAATTGATTGAATTCAAAGTTAAATGAAAGTGCAAAGTTTTTCGCATATAAGTTAAACCCCTTAAACATCATCATTTACAATATAATTAAAAATCTAGATAATAAATTAAATGCACAAACAAAGAAAGAACAATTTAAAATGAGAAGAATAACACTAAAAATAATAAAAAAAATTATGGTCCATATACAAATAAAATCATTAATCAATAACTCAGAAAAGGATTGCAGTGTTTAAAGTTGATCTGAAATGACTGCAAGATATTTCATATCTGTTCATAGGTACTAATAGGTAATATTTAATATTAAGGTTTTGGGACAATTTAGAGTGCATGTATTGTATATATTTAGAGTTAGCTAAAGTCGTCCATGGGCTAGACCCGCCACCTTATTATGAGTACCACAATAATTATTATTATTCCTTATTACCCACACAGCATACACATTCTTTTAAAAAAATTGTATATCTACCTGACTTAATGATTTACTTGGCAATTATCAAATTTCAATTTAGTAAACCTTCATTTTTATCATGAACACTTTTCTCATATTCAATAATAAAAAAATACACTATTAATATAATACAACATTTCCGATTATAAAATAAATCTTACAGTTAGTGCCGAAAATCTTCTTGAACAATAAGTAAAGTCAAAGACTACAATATATATTATATGGAGCTTTGATTAACCAATAATATCAAAAATTCAGAACAGAATATTTATAGAAAATAAATAAATTGTATTTACGGTACCGCTTAGCTCCAATATCGGATTTTTCAAAAAGCACAACGACGGCGAGCACTTTACTGTGTTAAAAATTGAAATTATTGCAACCAGTGTTGCCAGTTTCAATGGCATGAAATGTATGATAAGCTCGTCAAAAAGTTCCAAACCTGACGGGAAGGCTAAGATTTCATAAAATATGTAGATGTATTATTTTTTCCAACTATGTAACAGAATATTTTTTGGGTCATATATACAAAGAGATAATTATTGTAATTACCCATGTTTGCTTACCACGTTTAACGTACTTGATGAGATCTGTGTGTATCTGTGTTTGTCAGGTCAATATTTAACACTAGCTGTGCCCGCGACTTCGTCCGCGTGGAATTTAACAAAAAAGTTATTTAGTAGAAATAAAAGTAGCCTAAGTTACTCCTTATTACATCAGCTACCTGACAGTGAGTCTCGTTAAAATCGGTCCAGCCGGTTCAGAGACTAGCCGGAACAAACAGACATACACACAGACAGAGAGACAAAAATTGTAAAAAAAGTTATTTTGGTACATGTAACCGTATATAAATTCATATGCATGTAGTAAAAAGCGGTTATTTTAATATTAAAAACAGACACTCCAATTTTATATATTAGGATAGATTTGGTATATCATTGTTATTGGGTTGAACAATTATCTAATTATATGTTTAATAACGAACATCTAAATTTACACAACTTGAAGCGTAAGTAATACTTTTAATTACTTTTTTTAAATACTTTTATTTATAGTAGCTGATTAAAGCTTGTTATTTTTGGCAGGAAATATCAGAAAAAAAAATAGAAAATGGTGACCACATTTTGTACCATAATTTATTATATTAAATAAATTAAGATTAAATTATATTGATTTAAATTTAGATGGCAAAAAATATAGAAACTGTAAAGGTGTGAGCTAAAGTACATTATATTACTTGATCGTGCTAAAATTACCATAGATATGTTTATAGTTGGTTAGTATTCAAGTGTTGCGATACGGTTGCCGACGATACACATTCATTTGCGCATTGAATTTTCCCTATTTGAAAACCATAGCTGAAAACATTACTTCACATTTACTATAAGGAGAATAATTCCAATGGGAAAAATATAACATATATTCTTATTAATTTCCATAATTCAAACTTAATAATTTTATTGACCACGTAGATTCCGTGACAAAGGCATCTGTTCTTAATTTATAACAAAATTAACCCGTGGGCACCCTAAGCATACTCCTATTTAAACGTCCTCTGGATATGTATATACTATACGAATTTGGAGTCGATTACATGCTACCGAAAAATTTCGGTGCGAATATTCAGGATGACCAGTTAGCCAATTTCAATAATCCAAATCTAGATCCACATGTAATTGAATACGTTTAGATAAGATTCAATAAAAATTATTTAGTTATTTATTTTGTTTTTAAAAGCAAAAACTTTAAAAGACAACTATATTTTAAAATACCGTTGTACAAGTTTTCCTTATTTTTTATAAACCGATACCAATAATAAAACTGTATCGATCCTGTTTATGTAAACTTTCATATTGTTGATAGAACATCTAATTACAGACTATATCGAAAGCTGCTTGAGCTCTTCTGCTTATCTTGCTCACTATTTTATTTGAAACTTAAAGAAATTTAATATCATTCAATTCGCAATACCAGCATAAGCAACATTAATGTCTTATTAAGATGTTAATGTTATCATTAAGATTGTAAAAAAATCTAAAAAATTATATACTTAAATTTGTAGTACCAAGATGATTAGATCAGCTGCGGCACTGTTATTTCCAAAATTCTTTGTCATTTACATATTTACTTATCCTTTACCTAGTACTTGTGCTTTAAATCGTATTATCGGTAAATCGTCTATCAACAAACGAAATTTGACCCCATAAAAGTCCGCTGAACGTTTTAAAAGCTATACGAAGACGTTACCAAATTATATCTATTTCTTTTTTCATGTTAGTGTGTTTACAGCTCTTCTGCTTGTATATAGTTAATTTTGTCTAGTATAAATACTATTGACAGGTTGCGCTAAGAACAGATCCTTTAATTTTTGTGCCATAACAATTCACGCAACTTTAATCGATAAATAATAACTCTAGTTGCTCTTTTCTGAAATACAAATATTGAATCAATTCTGATTTACCCCGCATTAAAGCTGGATAGAACCTGATGGTTTTGGTTAACCAGATATTTCGGTATTTTTTCTCAAACCCGGAAAAATTGGTTATTCGGATTAGTTAAAAAAATTTGAAAATAATAGAAAATCATTGGATTTCCTTCGTATTGTAGGCAAATCTACTCATTCTAAGCAGTATTTGGAGATAATATCATTAGCGTATAATTATAAAATCTAACATGCATAATTAACAATTATAATATATACAATTTTGAACATATACTTAAGAACACTTAGATAACAGACAAAGATTTTTAAAAGAAACTATCCAAATTACTGTAAGCATTACTTTCCAGTTTCTGTTTTATTGTAAAATGTTTCCAAATTATTTATGTATTTTAGCACAGTTTATTAAGTCAAGGGTTACACTCAGAATCTTACTAATGAAAATTAACAAATCAGTTTACGCGGTAAAAATCGTTCTCTCGTCGATCACCGGGACACCGAACCACAGAATACTGTTTTATTTTTTTGTGGTGCGCGTTTGTTGGCCAGAGAGGATTGGGGTTGCCGCATTACATCCTCCCCCTCCAATTCGCAACTACGTCCCGTTTGTGACTTGGATTCACGATCAACTGAGGTCACTTTACGATTCGTAGGTCGTTCCCTTTTTCGACGGGGCTGCACCGGCGGTGAGATCTTATCTTTTCGATTGATAAACAAAACTAGCTCAGAACTGTGGAATTTACCTACATTTTGATTGGAACTCAAATCTGATATCTCATAAGTATTAAGGCTTACAACTTTACAAATACGATACGGTCCGTCACGCTTAGGCATAAACTTTATGTGTTATACCTCTAGAGGCATTACTAAGCGCGTGAGTTTTTACAAGGACTAAAAAGCCTACCTTAAACGCGGGAACTTCTTTACGGGCTTTATCGGCAACATCTTTTCTAGCATCCTGACACTTTTCGACACGTTTCCTAATTTCCTTAAGGGAATCTATAAAACGAGCCAAGTATGGTATGGCTTGCCGTACGAAATTATCTTTGTTTAAAATTGCACGCAAATCATTTTGAGCATCGAACGGATTACGCATATCGCGAGCAAAAGTCATATACGCTGGCGTACAACCAGTAGTAAGACAACGAGCGCTATTCATAGCGAAGCGTACATGAGATAAGATCTATGCTCGTTCTTCACTAGCATGGCAAGATGTGTTTTCATATCCCTGTTCTTACGTTCAGCAGAGTTTGCCTCTGGGAGATACAACGGAATTAAAAATTGCTTAATGCCTAATAGGAACATACATTGCTCCATCACCGCAGAGATGAATTGTACACCATTATCTGATATGTCTCGTCGAGGAAACCCATAACGTAAGAAATATTCTTCAATGAGTATTGGTGCGCATATTTCTGCTGTAGCTTCCTTGAGAGCGATTAATTCCACCCACGTCGTTGCTGTATCCTCAATGAGTAGTACCCATTTTTACCCCTGTTCTCGTTCCGGAAGTGGACCGAAGAGATCGACCGCGCGACATAACTACGCATCCCCGTGAAATAATAGTGTTGTCTAATACGATTTAACGTGCGCTCAACACCCTGATGTCCCGAAGTTGGTGCATCGTGGAATTCACGTAAGACGGTTTCCCTCATGGTCACCGACTCAACAAGCTGTGGTTCTTCAGCGTCAGATTCTGGATTATAACGATAAAGAATACCTTGTGACATTACATATCCTCTTTCCAACCAACGGCAAGATATAACGGAATCTACATGTTGAAGGTCATTAATAATTTTACACACTTCTGGGTATCCTAATTGAGCTGCACGAATTTCTTGCGGATTCACCTGGGGCACGTCAATAATGACGGTGCAAACGTCACAAGAGGCTTCATCATTTTCTTCACAATGAGGTTGACTCAAGGTGTCTGCCAACGTGTTTGCTTTACCAGGTGTGTAGTTATATTCTATATCAAACGCCTGTAATTTCATCACCCAACGAACGAGGCGACCACTTGTTGACTTTAGCGTCATCAACCACTTCAAAGGTTGATGGTCAGACTTCACCATTACTTTGTGACCGTCGAGGTAACCACGAAATTTTTCCACAGCCCATACTACCGCAAGAGCCTCTCGTTCTGTTTAGAATTCTTTTCGGCTAATTCTTTTCGGCAGATAATAACAAGCGACTAGCATACTCGATGGGCCTTTCATCATTTCCTTCATCTTGCAGAAGTGCAGCTCCGAGAGCATAACCACTTCCGTCTGTACGCAGGATAAATGGCTTGCTATAATCAGCCTGAATGAGTATTGGAGCCGTAATCAATTTTTCTTTTAAAATATTAAAGGCGTGTACTTAGTCGCTTAACCATTTCCAGCTGTCACTTTTTCGAGTGAGCTGTGTCAGAGGTTGCGCAATATCTGAAAAGTTAGGAATAAATTTCCTAAACCAAGAGCAAGTTTGCAAAAGTAACTTCAAATGTTTAAGATTCTTGGGCTCCTTCATATTCAGTATTGCATCAACTTTGGAATCGTCTGGACATATGCCGTTAGATGTTATGTCCAAGATACGTGACTTTCTGGCGGACAAAGAAACACTTAAATCGATTAGCATACAGCCCAAACTGCCTAAGACGGTTAAATACTTTATTTAAATCATCCAGGTGTTTACCCAAACTATCTGATATTATTAAAAGATCATCTAAGTAGCTTAACACAGTTACATCCTGCAAGCTGGCAGCAGATCGGAACCTATCCATCAATCTTTGGAAGGTTGACGGCGCGTTCTTAAGGCCGAACGGCATTGTGTAGGAAATCAATTCCCAGCAAGGTATCGTTATTAGTAGCATCTGGCAAAATAACAAAATCTAATGTAAGAGACTTGCTGTCCCCGACTTTGACGTCCAGGTATGTGGTGACTACCTCACGCAATTGGACAGAACCATCTGCCAGCTTCACCGACATTGAGCCACTTACGAAGTCCTGGTTATGCTGCTGAAGTAATTTGTATAGTTTGCGACCTACTTATACATCTCTTTGCAGCAGTATCTATAAGCGCGGTACCTTTTATCCGGAGAATCTCAATACTCAATATTGGTCTTTGATAAACCTGACTAACACTATGAGTCAATGAAAACATAGGGAGCTCCTGATTCTCCCTTTGTCATTTATTAAAATCGGGTACAAAAGAAATGGTAGGTTTAGTAACAGACGTATTATCAAATTTATTCGAAACTATGGTCACCCTACGCTCAGGTGTACTAAATTTATAATTAATCGACATGGTCGTACAATTTTCCCTATTATCAAATTTATTCGAAACCATGGTCATCCTACGCTCAGGTGTACTAATTTTATCATTACTCGACACGGTCCCACGCTTTTCCGAATTATCAGATTTATTTGAAACCATGGTCACCCTACCTTGAGGAGTATTAATTATATAATGAGTCGACATGGTCGTATAACTTTCCGTATTATCTTTACCTGTGCCTAACAATCGCGATGTCCTATACGTATCGCAAACCTCAGCTGATCGTAAATCAGACGTTGACTCTTTGCAATTTAATTCAGTTACATCTGGCGCGGAAAATTTTGCGGTACATTTTGAATAATCAGACCGAATAACTCCTCTCTCGCCACAACCGTAACAATATACATATACTTTCGTTCTTATTACTTATATTAAATTATCACTACTGTTCGATACATGCTTCTTTTAGTTTGGTACATTGCGACTTCAACTGTCCATATACTTTACAATATACACAGTAAGGGCCCTTACTATTAAAACTATTTGATTTTGACGTAACACGTGTACAAGTATAATAGTCGGAGGTCTTCGAAGGTCGTTCGGCGGTCGCGTTGTCTTTTGCGCCGCTGATAACGGTAGGCGATGTCGGCAGCGTCGAGCGCGACGTGCGCGGAGACATCGGCGCATCAGCTGGGCTCACATTGTCGAGATGGAATTCTTTTAGTGAATCTTCTATGGTGCGAGCTTTGCTTAGTAATTGATTGTAAGTATCAAAGTTGTCCCGACTTATTCTGTTCTTAATACGTCGGTCGAGAAGTCCGTACACCATATCTAACTGGAACTTTTCACAAAGATCACCATCTGGTAGGCATGCCAAAAGGGCAGGAATCTCAGCAATAAATAAATCAGTGGTTTTGTTACCTTGTTGCATTTTGAATAACTCTTGGTAAACTTTGAAAGGCGGCCGACGCGCGCCGAATGCGGCCCGAAGTCTTACCAGCGCGTCGTTCCAATCCTTCACTGATTTCTTGATGCCTTGCCACTAAACTGCTCCAGTACCCGTAATCAGCATGGACATCCCTTTCACAGCATTGTCATCCGTTATCTGTAGACACATTTTTTAAACTCCTACGGCGTCTTTAAAACAATCAACGGAGTCGCTGATGTCGCCGTTGAAACGCGCCGTGCACTGCGAGAAGTTTGCTGGTGTTTGGTTCACGGCGGTAGTGGAGTTTAAGACTTCTGTAACAGCAGGTGTCAAAGATCGAAACTCCTGAAGTAGTCGTTCACAAAATACTGCCTGGGATTGCTGTATCGTCGAAAGAAGACTCGTAAAACGGTCCGCCGACGCGTAAGTAACGTAACGAGATACAATACAACAACCGCGTAAGTAAGAAGTAAAATAACTTTTCGCGCACTATAATGTCGGTCGAGTGAAAAGTTTTACGTCGCCGGTAGTGTATGTACACAGTTTACACTGTTCGTTCGCAATTTTATAAACTGAATTGTTTAATATTCTGAGGCCAACTCGTTGGGCAGCCAGTTTATTAAGTCAAGGGTTACACTCAGAATCTTACTAATAAAAATTAACAAATCAGTTTACGCGGTAAAAATCGTTCTATCGTCGATCGCCGGGACACTGAACCACAGACTACTGTTTTGTTTTTTGTGGTGCGCGTTTGTTGGCCAAAGAGGATTGGGGTTGCCGCATTACAGTATTCATTTATACAAATTATTTTATTTGGGTATCAACTAGAGAAAAATGCTCCAACTAGACTTAACAACTATCTCTAGTATCATACTTGCTGGCTGGTCATATACTTAAGAACGCCTGATAATAGTTATTTTATTCAAATTTAAAAATGGAACGCGCAGTGACAATCCCTCTATTTTACCATTTGAGCACCATTATCGCTCCAAAACCCTAAAGCAGTATTGCATTTAATTAAAAACAATGTCTAAAAGTAAAAATTGTGATCAAGCCACGAAGCAAGTAATAAATAAATTAAGCTAAGAGCGAAAATTTGGTCATACAAAAGGATTGCTAATCACCGTAATTGCTCTAAAACAATAGTTTTCAACGCAGTTAAGCTTTTTGAAGCCTATCAAATAACCTGTAATGATCCACCACAGCCTAAAACGCGAAAAACATCTCAAGACGATAGGAATATAGTGAGGTTAGTGGTACAAGAACTCTTCATGTCATCTAGCACCATAAGAATTAAATATTTTGGTGAAAATAACTCATCTGCAGGCTCAGCCAAAATTGTTCGACGACATTTTGTTGAAAAAAACTTACACGGCAGAGTTGCGAGGAAAATACCGATGTTGTTGCAACGTCATAGAGCGGCTCGAATTGCTATTGCAAGGCAATATGAGAATTGAACAGTGGTTCAGTGGAAAAATGTACTTTTTTCAAACGAAATCAAAATTAAAAAGGATCAACTCGGATGGAAGACTGTTTGTATGACGCCCCTCAAAAAGCGTTTTTTCCTAGGTTCACTAATAAAGCCTTAAAACATGGATGAGGAAACATTAAAATTTGGATGTTTTTTCTGAACGTGAAGTTAGGTCGATAACGCTCAAAGAAGAGAATATGGATCAATTTCAATATAAAAACATTTTGGAACACACCATGTTACCATATGCCGAAGAAGAACTTCCAGTTATTTGGACATTCCATCATGATAATGACCCCAAACATACAGCAAGTTCAGTAAGAGACTTTCTCCAGGCACGATCCGTGTTTGTCTTAAACTGGCCAGCCAACAGTCCTGATCTTAGTCGGATTGAAAATCTTTGGTGAGAAGTAAAAAAGCAAGATTCAAAACGACAATGCGATAATTTGAGAACTTTATATGATGCATTTGTAGAAGAATGGAATTCCATTTATACAGAAAAGTGCCTGAAACTAATAAAATCCATGCCCCGTCGTTAAGCTGTGCTAAAGAGTTTTTTTTTTTATGTTAATAACCGACAAACGAGCAAACGAGCCACCTGATGGTAAGTGGTCACCGTCGCCCATGGACATCAGCAAAACCAATGATATCACTGATGCGTTGTCTGCCAGGAAATGAGAAGAAGGTAAGAAAGATAAAACTGGCTCTCAAGCCCCCAGCCGGAACACGACGAGTCGTTTGGCGGCTGACTCAAGCGCGAGGGTGGTAGCTAGCCAGGCAGGCTTCACGGTAAGATAATAATACCAGTAATAATATTAATGATTAATAATAATTAAGAGTCGCGGACATTCAACGAAATATTAATTTTACTTTAACAAACTTTAATGTTGTTCTAAACGTGTATTCTTTTATTAGATTAGGCTAAGTTGTTAACTTTACGTCTCATTATATAATATTTTTTAACAGTTTACTTATCGTTCTTAAGTATTAGTACAGTTTCAATAAATTTGTCATTTTTTAAAATAAATGTAATTTTTTTAAAAAACAATTACATAATATTTTTTTTCATTTATCTTAATTCTGTTAGCTAAAACATTTGGCAAGTATAAAATAATATAAATATTTGTTTTTGAGTTACAGTATCAAAGATATTATCATTATAATAGCAATAAAAGTACACAACGTGAAAATATTAGTTGACAACTTGAAAAAAAATCTTTGGAGACTACCTATCCGAAGCCTATTTTTACCAACAGTTGAACTCCCACTTGTTTGCACGTACATTATCCAAAGGATTTTGAAACTTACTCAAAAAAGTACTTATAAATATAAACTGTCTTTTTTAAATTGTCGTCTACAGCTGTACAAAAAAAAATTATATATTCATATAATAACAATTTATACCTAACAAATACCCAATTCATTTAAAAGTATGATTTTTAATATTTTTAAAATAAAAACTTCATTAGCTTACAAAAAATTGTTTTTATGGCGTTAATGAATACCTAATTAGTTAATGCGTTCAAAATCTTAGACTTCATCACCACTTTCCAACAGGTGGGATTGCTGTCAAGCATTAACTTATTCTATGTAAAAAGAAAAAAAACCCGATCCAGTGATAACAACAAGGAAATTAATGATGCAATTTAATATGGATTGGATTTGACAATAATTTATACATATAATAAAATTTTAACTGATCGCGTTACGTACATTTATTGCAATAAGCGTCACTGAATATTTAAAGTTCGTTTCCTTTCAATCCGTCTATAAATAAAATGGTTATGAAATATTATATGTATTTCTAATTCACAGAACGAGAAAATCCAAGTCAAAAAAATGCAGATGCTATTTCTAAGCGTAAGATAGATTTTCTGAAGCGAAGCGAAGGCATTTTACTAGTGATTTTAAGATATGTGCTGACAAAACAGTGATTTCAATTGTACTTATTCATAAATATATTGATAAATTGTACGAACCTAATAAGTCAATCATTCATATGTATAATAAATATTCTGGTCTATTCTAATGTATTTTATTGTAGTTTTTGATACATTTGCGAATAAAGTTGAATATTTTTGTGTTCCGTAATCTAGTCCAGTATCGATTATCCGTTTAATCGGGTTGCATGCCCTAACCCGTATCCATAATTTGCATTCGAATCCATAAGACATAATATTATGAAAATAGGCACAGTAATTAAGTTTAGCTGTCTCCTCATCCGTAAACTGCATTATCCTTCTAACAGCAAAAATAGAGAATATGCATATTATGTAGAATAAATAATAGGAGCCTCTGTGCAAAAAGAAATTATCCTGTTATACTGCATTAAAACAACGATTATTTTGCGCTATTAAAGAATAAGGCCTGTCTCTAAAATTTCATAATATGTATATTAATTGACAAATGTTCACGCAAAACAGTTTGATTGGTTGTCAATGTAACGTATACGGGCACAAAACAAATTTGTAAAAAAAATGTTCTGCTCTTAAAAAGGAAAAGGTTGTCATTGTCAAAAGATTTATTGATCGTATAACGTATTTTCATCTGGAATTGTTATATAAATTTTACTAAAACCATTTATAAGTTCAGTTTCAGTGACCATGAGTCAATAAACGGCAGTGCTGAACCTTGAAATCTTGTTGTATTTTTTTTTTTGAAAAAACATGTGTTTATCTACCTTGGGCAAAAAGTAAAATTAAGTTAGGAATGTAATAAATAAGTTAAAAATAAATTTAAAAGCCTAATTTTTTATGGTGGTGGGGTATTAGTAGTCCAGTTTTGATTGTAAAATTATTTATAACACGAATGTTGTTGTTTATTTAGATTTATTTGCCTGCTAGATTTATATGTCTGCCTTTATTTAATTTACATGCAGCTACAGTATTAGAGGCAAATATTACTGTTTATGTAATTATCGATTTATATATATTATTGTTGGCTATACAGATACTGATTAGAGTGCAAGTCATTTGGACCGCAGATCGTATACATGGTTAGAATTTAGTCTTGGTAATTCCATAGTATTGTGGAAAAGCCGTAAATAACGGATGGTTACACTTTCTAGTACTGAGGCCGAGGCTTTTTATGATTCTTGTAGAGGCTTTGTTTTTCCAGATATGCAATTAATTCCTGTACATTCAAATTGAATGTATAGGAATTAACTGCATATAAAGCTGTTTAGTGACGAATCAGTCAGCACAAAACATTGTGGGAACAAATTCTAGGACATCACATCATTCTATTAGGGAATTTCGTGCAAACAAAACAGTTAACTTAGAATATTTGTGTACTCAAGATATGGTTACTGATAATTATCATAACTAAACCATTACAGAACAGGACGTGTCACGCGTTGAAGCTATTATATCGCCATCTAGTTGCATGACATACAAACATTTCCTCACATTAATATAAATTATAATATTTAATGTTTATATATATAAGATGCCGCTAATTCGAATCTGTTCACAGTATTGTAAGTATTAAAAACCACGGCAAAAACCATAAGTCGTTGAGAGAAGTATAGATATGATTGTCAGTTTTTAACGACTACACTAACGTGTCATGACCAAGTGCACGTAAGTGTTGCCAATACTTAAATTTTAATTTTTGGTGTATAATATGCCACCTGCGTACCGTTCTAATCCAGTAATTTTATACTTTAAAAGTAGATATATTAATTTATACAAATTTAATTAATTTATTTAGTACTTTAATTAACATACGATATAAATATATTTTTTAGTTTTATAGCGTGTTTAATCTCTAGAATAACATCACATTATCACACTAAATAGTAACGCTTAGCAGTTGATTTGAGGCTAATTTATGAAGTGTATGAGTGCAGTTATTGCTTTTACAAAAAAATCTACACTACAAATAATAGTTATAGAATGTTATTTGTTATAAAATATTTGGAAGACGGATTTTTACACTTTTTATTTTATTACCCTTCGAGCTCTACATTGTTTTCAAAGAGTTAGTACTGTTCATTAACTTTATATTCAGTGATTGGTGATTAAAAATAATAAATATTAAAGATATCAAAAATTAAAAAAAAATTGTCAATAGTCTTGCTGCGCTGCTTCATCTTCCTCTTTATTAATGTGAACTTAATTCGAATAAGTTCATTTGGTTACAGGTTATTCATATAATATCACCGATGAAATTTTCCATAGTGTTGTAAATTTATTAATTTAATTTTTGTTTTTTTTTTTTCAGTAAGCACTCACTTCCGCGCCAAAGTAAGCCTTGATTTTGATGGACAAATCATGTTGTAAATTATTATTTAATGTCTTATGAATTTTGATTTTACACCACATCTCCGCAGTCTAATTTGGTCGTACGGTAAAGACTTTTACTCTTTTGAAGGCATAGACTTCTATGTAGTATCTAAGAATCCTTACAATAGTGCATGATATTAAGGAATGTGTGAAAATTGTTATAAATCTGTGCTGATTAAATTCATATTATATATAGTCTGTCGAGTCTAGTACAGAGTAGCGCAAGATTTCCCTTTCCGTTACCCGTAGTATTTTCCTATTTCATTCTGGCAATTTTAGTTATATTCTAACAGGAGTATTAGTGTTCTGTGATTCTAACTAAATAAAGCTACCGTGTCGTACATAAACTACATCCATCCATTTTATTATTCTCATTTTAACAGAAGCTGAACTATTTAGTTTTTTGGATTATTTTTTGTCTTTTTTTTATTGGATTACACAAAGTTATTCCACTTTGTTTATAAGTAAAAATGACTTGGGGCTTTGTAACATGCGGTCCAAATGAAGCATTAGTGGTGTCCGGTAAGTTTATGACCACAAACCTTCATGACGGACCTCTAAAAATACATTGTTTATTGTTACATTTCATTTTCATAAAATTAATTTTTGCAACTGTTAATGTTAATGAATTAATTAATATACAACGAACCTTGCGTTGCATGTCTCACAAATTTAAATCAAATTAAAAGTTTGCTCGAATGGTGTTTTTTCGGTGTTTTAATCGAAACTAAATAAAATTATTTGATATTAATCTCTTAACATAAAATAAACCTTATAAGAAACTTTGTCACTTAACATTCGTATAACAATATTGTTATATATCATACAGCATTGTATGTATTTATACATATATAGAGTAAGTAACAATATGGGCAAGTCTAGATCAGAGATTCCCACTTATGTTGGGCAAGAAACCCCTTTTCCAAAATGAACTGATATCTCAGAAGTGCATAGCCAGATTACTTTAAAAATCCACCATCCACTAACTTATAAAAGCCTAAAAAATCAAAACACAACACTAATAGAAGTCGATTTGAAGACCTATCTCGTTGACCCACAAAATCAGTTTTCGTTTATGTTGACCCCAAAAGCCTAAAAGTAATACAACTTATGCAGTATCTTCTAAGTTTCAAATAAGAACTTGTCAAACAAAGTATTAATTAACATTCATAAGAAAATACTTTATGATCTTAAAGGCTATTAACTGAACTTTTTATGCAAAGAATGGGTTTATTTTCATTTTTTTCAATTGATTTAATTTTAAAACATAAATTCAGATTGATCATAATTATGACATTTCATGTTATACCAGTTTTTTTATTTGTATGTCTATTTTGCTGTGTTACATTTTAGCTTATATGAAATTGTTTAGTCATCTATACTAATAAACAAAATTGGAGTGTCTGTTTGTAATATTAAAATAACCACTTTTTACTACATGCATATGAATCTATATACTGTACATATATCAAAATAACATTTTTTACAATTTTTGTCTGTCTATTTGTTCTGGCTAATCTCTGAAACATCTGGACCAATTTTGACGGGACTTTCACTGGCAGGTAGCTGATGTAATAAGGAGTAACTTAGGCTACTTTTATTTCTACTAAATAACTTTTTTGTTAAATCCCTTGTATACAAAGTCACAAGCACAGCTATTTTAAAATAAATGTTACCCTATCAAAGACAATTTATGTACTTTTTAAATTTGTAGTGGTCCAAATTGTTTAATAATTATTTAATTATATTATAAATTTCATAACTGCCATAATAGTCACACATTAAGATACATTTGTTCATAAATATTATATTGATAATTCATGTAACAATTAAAAGTTTGTCTAGGTTACTTCAAGGATTATATGCATTTGCTTAGTTACATTGTTTATGTAACTTTTTAAAATCAGAATGGATCTGATCAAGCCATCATAAATATTGAGCATCCTATTTGCAAGGTTATTAAATTTATTGTCATTATTTTAGTAATGATGCCTTAATAGCTTACTCTGTCGTTGCTGGAGCCAACCTACACAATTATAGTAATCAAGCTTATTGGTTGACATGACTCAGTTGCTGTAAAACTATAAGCTATTTTTATTCTAATTAAGTGTTACACTCATGTGATAGATATTTGGCTGTATGTTATGTATGGGATTAATAAAATTTTTAGACATTTATTAAAAATGTTTTTTTTTTATTATTATGATGCTTCATATGTACTATGATAATTATTTAGTTTTATAGTACACTGACTTGATTATAATCTCAAATGAAAATATGAGTAACAATTATCTACACTAATGATAAAATAGTAAAGGGACCAAATCTGTACTTTAAATATTTATTTGAAATTTTTATGTGGGTATATTATATTGGATATTTTATATACAATATTTTTTTGGAATTGTTGTCTGTCTCTCTTGTCTGACTATGTATTACACTAAAACCACTGAACAAATGAGACTGGCACATTTCTATACAATGTACGGCCAGGCAAGAAACAAGATGAAAGAGGCTATTGAATGTTACTATTTTATTAAATTTTCACTGAAATATTTTCGTTTATTTTGGCAATTTGTTAACTGAGTTATTAGGGAATATATATTATTTTATGTATTGTAGGCAATCTGTATTACTAAGATTATGGTGATTTGAACACGTTTAATTAAAACATGCCAATGATCACAAAGATTATTAAGACTCAGTAACTTGACATTGACTTATTACAGGCCACTTAAATAAATTTAAAGAAAATAAAATAGGATATATTAAATCATCAAACTACAGACAGGTAGGTGTAGGTGCTAAGCTGTAATTGTATACTGCACCTGTACTGCACATTGCTTTACAGTGTTCTGATTTGTTATCATTACTTCATATTATTATTTGTATTTAATTATGGAATCATATTACAAGAAAATTAAAAATGAACCGAAGAAATTGAAAGTACTAATCTGTCAATATTATTAAGGTGATTCATAATTGTTTTTTGTCATGACTGATTCTTCTTTGTTGTAAAAAGAAATGAGTTGAATATATTCTGTTAAGTGGGCAGTGAATTAAGTTTTGACCATGAGGCTGCAGTCATTATACTAAATTAATATAATTCTAATCCCTAGAACTAGAAAAACCCATTTGTAAAAGCAATGCGGGTGCTATTTCTAGGCGTCGGTTTTCTGAAGCAAGGAATACTTTTATATACTGATAGTTTTAAAAGTTTTGTATGGGTAATAGTTATTTTTAAGAATAACTTATATTTGTGCCACGCCTCTTACCTGTGTACCTATTTCATAAATATAAGGATCATATTGGAACCAAAGTGAAAGTAGAAAAATCCTTATAATAATTTGTGGTACAACCTATCACTATGGTTTCTGCAGCCTATGTAAAATAGGTGATGATAAAAATAAAATATTCCAGTCAAATTAGTATTACTCTGCCCCGAAATATAATACATAATATGATATCTTTTCTCTTGGCACTTAATTGTTGGGCTTACTATAGTGATTTTATGAGTATTTGTACATTTCAGGATGCTGCTACTCCAAGCCACTCTTAGTGCCTGGTGGTCGTGCGTTTGTATGGCCAGCCATCCAGCGCGTCCAGAGGATATCGCTAAACACGATGACTTTGCAAGTCGAGTCGCCCACTGTTTATACTATCCAAGGCGTGCCAATATCTGTTACTGGTATTGCTCAGGTAAAAATATTAATTTGATATATTATTTCATAGTTCATGGATTCTATCAGATAAGTGCTGCAACCTACATGTTAATTATCTTATATATATATGTATTGTTACTCAGTACATACAAATAGCAAAGCTGAATTGAATCATTTACTTTGAGAATAGCAAAAATAGCTAGTAACAGATTTTTTACAAAACACCACTGTTAATAATTATTGATTGAACAATATATCTTTCTGTTCAATCATATTAAGTTCCTGAATTGAGCAATCCATACTTTTTATTGTTATTTGGAAAAATGTGAGTTTATGTCTAATAATAGTGTGGAAAGATGTGTATTATACTAAGTCATTAAAATTTTACAGGTAAAAATTCAAGGTCAAAACGCTGAAATGTTGCTCTCAGCTTGTGAACAGTTTTTAGGAAAATCAGAGCAGGAAATTCAACATATAGCTCTCGTAACCCTAGAAGGTCACCAACGAGCTATAATGGGATCTATGACGGTAGAAGAAATATACAAGGACAGAAAAATATTTTCCAAAAAGGTAGATGATATAGATATAAGATTATTATATTATTATACGAATATTAGATTATTCGCTGTCCTAGTGTCTGTTGTTGGCAGTAAATATTTTTCCACTCGTCTAGTCCACAAATAGATGTAACAGTTATATTCCAACGAGAAATCCAATCTATTCAGGAGGTTCCCAAAGAAAAATACTTAGTTTGTTAATGTAAATAAATTCTTAGTCTTTTATTAATGAAAAGGATATTTTTTCAGGTGTTCGAAGTGGCTTCCAGTGATCTTATAAATATGGGAATTACGGTTGTGTCTTACACCTTAAAAGATATCAGAGATGAGGAGGTAGGTACACTAATCTATCAAAAATTAGCCATAGCATTTCGATTAGTTTTTTTTCTGATTCTCTAATAGGCTACTAGTGCCTTTGAGAACATTAGAAAGATTGGGTGATAAATCTAGATATAGCTTTATCTTGTTTAAAATCAAATTACAGAGCTAGATTCTTTGTTTTTTATTCTACCATGGAAAAAGGCAGCTAAGGTATGTCCAATTCGAAATACGTGTGATGTATGCATTACTGCGTGTATCTATTAAATATATTAATACAAAATATTGTATGTATCTATTGGAGTAAAACACGTGTACTGCTGTCGACTTATCATTATAGTACTATTTTGTTTATCCAAGTACTGATGTAATACATTATATATTACATGTAATCCATGAAATTGCACTGCCCTTTACTGTATAATTTTGCAATTCATATATTTGTACTGATGTATATATTAGAATATTGCACAATAAGCTTTATCAATATCTAAATAATTCATGCAAACAAAAATATACTTTTTTATTATCTTCCAGTTTAAATTTCTCACAAGTTTTATTACACTGTATATTATCATATTAATCTTCTTAACATTCTGTCCCATGGCCCTTTGTATGAAATATATGAAATAGTTGTAGATTTGCTTGTTTTTTCTTGCGAAGTAGAACTTAGGTTGGCTAAAGCGTCAAAACAGACTTACTGGCAGCTGCAGCATTTGTTTAATAATAATTTTTAGTAAACTGTTGCTGTATAAATTGATTGCTTATTACTTAACAAATTAGAGCATCCGTTCATAACTAAGTCTGTAACAAGGTTATATATGTAAATGAATAGTAGATATGTTAAAAGGCACATTATTCATTTACGAATAGGAGAAAAGAAAATGATGGAAGAAATTATTGTACGAAGCTTGACAGCCTTATGGTTCAGCCCTGTAATTGCTTTATTATTGTATTTTAAGTTGTCTCACATATACTTATACCACAATGACTCTGCTTCGATGCAGCATTTACTCAGCTAATTCAAATTAATATAGGGGTGATCCAATTAATGTTTCCTAACTTACATTTAAAACACTCAAATGTGTATTTATTATGAAAAGTATTGCATTTATTATGGAAAACGATATCAGTCAAATTACCACCCTTATACATTTCGCAAGAGTAGATTCTTTCGAAATAATTTTGGGTGACATTCCCACAATTTTCGGGAGTTCGCTCTGGTATGACCTGATGGGTGTCAATTTATAA
Source organism: Megathymus violae (assembly GCA_003671415.1). Lineage (NCBI taxonomy): Eukaryota > Metazoa > Arthropoda > Insecta > Lepidoptera > Hesperiidae > Megathymus > Megathymus violae. Next base: position 800,558 of record PDGT01000004.1, on the reverse strand, counting down.
ATATATCAACGTGGCAAGTTTGTCAAACAACACTAAAATATCCAACGGTGTTAAAGTGCACAATCTTGGTAGCCACTGAATGCTGTCATGATGCTATAAGGAGACATCTAAAATACCAATGTTGCTGGTGATGTGTGATATGCTTAGCATCTTGCGTAATCCAATTATTTTCGATATCAACATAGTGCCAAGATCACAATTTCGTGCCAAAAATTGTTGGTTGTAGTGCTCCTGGGCTCGTTTACCATGTACTGTGTTCGTCTGGCTTTCATTGTTTTCAAATAAGTAATCCAGTCATGTCCTCTAACCACAAAGCGCACCTTACAGTATTTTTGGGACATGCGGTTATCTCACGTGTATCATGTGAGGGTTGTTCTCACTCGAAATGCAGCAGTTTTGTTCATTGACATAATTAGTACCTACGAGATGCGCCTCGTCGGAGAAGAAAATTTTCTTTGAAAATTTTAAATCACTTCCTTCTTCTCTAAAACCCAATCTACGTAAATTCTTCGTTGTCTATTAACTTTGAGCTCGAGTTCTTGAATGAACTGTATTTGATATGAATCAGGTGCTAGTTTTTCTGCAAAAGTAGCCACAGGACAGGCTTTGCGAACGAGAACGATGTGATAAATCTGAATTGTTGGCCACACTTACATTAACTATATTTTCCGCTGAACGCAAGTGAAGATGATGACATGAACTCACCCTACCTTTCAATATCTCGAATATTTTTCGCTCAGTAGGATGATGAACTTGACCATAATCTTCTCGTAGAAGTCTACAGAATTGTTATTTCTGTAGAATAACCTAACAATTATAACTGCACGTGTAATTTTCGACGTCTAAAACACGTGCTATCATTGACAACTTTTTAATTTAGTGTTGCCAATATAGGAAACTCGAAATGAATCAAAAGTAACCCCATTTATCACAGTTAAAATATGAATAATGCATAGTTTGCACTGCAATGATATATGTAGGTATATAAAATAATTATTGTAATATCTCAATTCTTTTAATATATGTACATATCAGAATGCTTCCATGTTATGATGTTTGTAGTAACTAATTTTTATGTTGACATGTTTGTTTCTTACTACATTAGATTCAGTACGAATTAATACGCGATTCGTATTTAGCTTTTAATGGTTACACAGATAATATCTCACACCCCTTCTTATATGACAGAGGGGAGCGATGCGTATTGGGATGAAAGCACATTTTCGGCGTTAATTAATTTTTCTAGAATTTGGCATTTTTATATAAACATGGTTGCGTAGTCCTTTGTGTTATTAATTTCAGGGAAGTCTTAAGTTTAGATAACATTTACAAATTCACATAACTAAGGAGGTTCTATTTATATAAATGATGATGTAAATCGACATTCTAAAATAATATAATAACCAATAACACATCTTGTAAGAAGCTCCATCTATTCCTGGTTATTCTCAATCGCGATCGATCGAAGTTGATTTAGGGGTTTCCCATGCCAGCCGATACGGAATTGACTTGACCACGTATTCCGCGATGAGCTTATGTACAAACAACAAACTACTTCGTAGTTTGACTGGATTACTGTGATAGATAAAGTATCTATTTTTGCTATGATTAAAATTAAATAAAAGGCATAGATTTATCATTACATAATCAGCTAATACGGGGACTTTTAATGGTTTCTCTGGGCAGCAGTTTACGAATATAATTGTGTTTAGACCATTAACTTAAATTAGAATTGATGCCTATACATGCGCTTTCAGCCTTAGTGCCGTTTTCTATATAATAAGAAAATTTAAAAATTATTATTTTTGTGGCTCTATCATTATCGTTCACATCACTTTGTTTTTGTGTTTTATACTATTGTTTATGCTAGTCCGATCTTGGGGAGGCCTTGTATGCTGCCGCGCTGAAAACGCAGCTCCGAATTTTCGGATTGTTACATAAAAACAAACGTGTAGAATAATGTATGGACTTCGTTAGCTATACTGGAAATGGATGACAATCGAATCCGTCAAAAATTTTTTATATTGCAATGTTCAGGGATACTTGAAAGCGTTGGGTATGGCTCGCACGGCGGAGGTAAAACGAGACGCGCGCATTGGCGAAGCGGAAGCCCAGGCCGAAGCAAAAATAAAGGAGGCTATGGCTGAGGAACAACGCATGGCTGCTAGATTCCTCAATGACACGGAGATAGCTAAAGCGCAACGAGACTTTGAATTGAAAAAAGCTGCTTACGACGTCGAGGTGCAAACTAAAAAGGTAGTTTTAAAACATTGCTTCTAATTTATTTTTTGACAATTTTGATGGTGTCTAAATGAATACGAAAATTTCTTAAGATTAGCTTGTTTTAGTTACCAAAGATTTTAATGGCTGGTATCATTTAGATTTATAATAATACTAGCGGCCCATTCCGACTCCGTCTAAGTTGAACTTCGTTCGAGTTCGGTTTTGTTTTTTTCAATACAGACAAAGAGGCATTACGAATTTATTCAGTAGTATAGATATGTACGAATATATCATCAGTTATATTAGCGGTATGTTAGTCAGATTCTTTCATTTTCGAAAGTTTATACTTAAAACTTAAATACGTAAGATAAGTGAACGATAAAATCAATAAGAAACATTATGCTAACATCACACTAATACCTTAGGACTTATACTACCGTACACAATTTATGTAGTCATAAATAGCAAATCTATATTTAGATGTGGTTTTATTATTTATTATGAGTATATTGGCATTCCAAAACGTTCATTAGATTCTTAAAATATATTCTAGACGTAATCTGTTTACTTGAGTATCCTATTGATTCGTACACTAATTATTTGTGTTCATACAGATATACAGAGACAGAATACGTTATGTGTTTATGCTGTTTAATATAATACAACGTGTCTTTTATATGGATAAGGATGTATTCAAAAATAGGTACTAATTATTACGACTGAAATAAAAAGGTGATATTGTTGACCATCTTTTGCATGTTTTGTTACATCTCTGTTTTCTTTTTAGATTTATATCTTGTTTATCTCAAGTATATACTCGTATATGTCGGCGAAATAGCATTTTCCTCGACATCTCGCATCGCGCAATCAGCAATCAACTCAGTTTGCTTACACTTAATCTGACATAAGCTGCGGTTAAAAATGTTTTAATACTTTACACATAAAATTAAAGTTACACACTAAAAATCGCATAGGGTAAATTAGCTTTAGCTTGTATTTCTATACGTGATACAATTTTATGAATGAGTTACGTAGATGTATAAAGGTTACCGCAGATAGGGCGGAGAATTAGTCTGCTCATTTGAAAAGCCTTGAAGCTAGCTCAAAAGCATCTGTTGAGGAAAAAAGTGCCTCAAATGGCGACCACGTCGTCGTAAATCAAGTACGAAAAGAATGCTCTTCCACCTGATGGACTGATGACCTGAAGAGTAATACGTATTCGTTGGTATCCAAACGCTTAGCAACCATTAATGGGGTACCGGTAACATGAGGCACAAGTATAGAGTTGCAATCTTAGACCTGGACTTTCTAAGGCTGATTAATGGATAGGCCATGACCGGTGTCGATAGAGTTAACCATTAGGTTCTACAATAGTTTAGAGTCCAAGTAACACAAGAATAAGTGTAGGATCATGTTTAGGCAGAAGCTGAAATGGCGTATGAACTGCAAGCGGCGAAGACTAAGCAGCGCATCAAGGAGGAACAAATGCAAATAGCAGTAGTCGAGCGGTCGCAGGAGATCAACGTGCAGAAGTGGGAGGTGCAGCGACGCGAAAAGGAGCTCGAGGCCACAGTGCGCAGGTAAGTATATTACTGGGGCACTGGATATAGTTTAGTTCTCGGCAAACGTTCCAGTCGTGGTCAACAGTCAAATCAGTGGCAGTGCACAATTTAGGGCAACACAGAGCGAACAATGCAGGTGCAATATCAAAGAAATTGGCGAGCACTATATATGACGCATTACCGCAGGCGTGTTGAGTGTTAACGCAGCAGGTCAATCTCCTAAGTCGAGATACTTTTTCAAGAAATGCTCTATTTGCCCATACCAACTACCCTTTTGTAGGAGAGGGGAAATCAGTCATGGGATAGCGGTATTAACCGGAACCTTGAATATTTCCTCATCTTTGCCGAAAACCAGGTTACCCAAATTCGATTCTCAGCCAGGGCAGCCATCAATTTCTGTTAGAAAAAGGTGTGCTCTAGGTTCTTGCTTATTTGATTCGAACTCATAAAGACGCTTTTAGAGGTATAGAGCGGATTGATGGACTTATTTGGCCAATCCAAGCCTAAACATACAGCTCGAAGACTTGATGATTGAGACTTGACGCCTGCTAGCTATCAATTTACCTGAGACAAAATGTTAACGAGTATATATTTTAATTTTTTATTTCTGTTTTTGAGGTTGGTAACTAAAGTAAGTCGTGGATGTGACTGGACGCAACATCTTTCAAGCCGTAACATAATGTAAAATTGCTTTACACTTATGAGATTAGTATGGGTTGAGTTCCCAACGGCCAATGCGAGTAGAATTTTTACTATTGATGTTTCACAAATTGTGTTTAAAAAAACTTGTTCTAATCTAATACAATTTTGCGATCAGGCCAGCTGAAGCGGAGAAATATAAACTGGAGAAACTGGCAGAAGCGCACAGATTGAAAACCGTTCTAGAGGCTGAAGCTGAGGCTGAAGCTGTGAAAGTACGCGGAGAGGTGAGCATCTTCATATAACATTGTTTGCAAAGAAAGTAATTAACTAAGTAGCATACACAATGATTCATATCTATCTGGCATTTAGACGACTATGTAGCTTAGTGAGTAACCATCCTACATACTAGAAATGTTATGGATATGTAATTCCGGATCCGGATATGGATATATAAATTATATTTAACCGGTTTCGGTTATGGATATGAAATTATTTCGGATATACGATAGTTTCAGCTACAGTTACGGAGCTCCATAAAATTCCTGCTACATCTAAAGGTCCCGATTAGTATCCGGTTTTAAGCAGAACTGTATCTTTATAGCTGGATTCGTCGTAGGCAGTGAAAGGAAATTCGACAAGGAAGAATTGAAACATGTATCTGTATTCGGCGTCCATGTTCAAACATATGTTTTTCACAATCTTTATTGATATTTTTAAAAAATATAATCTTTATGACTTCTTGTCATGTAATAAAAAAATTGTTAATGTTGGTTGACAATGTATATTCTGAAACTATTCAGATGTGATAAATGTTTGGTTTAAGATTTTGGTTGTTTGTTTTGCATATCGTGTCACCTGATATGGTGAGATTATCAATGTATGATCTTTTATTTATTTATAAATTGATCTTTTTTATAGTTCACCAACAGTAAGACCACAGCTTAAAAAAGCCTTTTGAAACGATAGATTATAAATGACAATATTTTGTATAAAATAATTTGATCTTTTTTGTTTTGCTCCAACTTTGATCTGTGTTGTTTTGCTTGTATAAATTGATGTTAATCCTGAAATTGATTTTTAATAGGTCGCCTTACATATGTTAATGTAAGATACATTTGCTTTGCTCGAGATATTTTCACACCGGTCACTTTACTTGGATTACAAGTTTTTTTAAAAAGGCACCAATTGAAATTAGCGTTTCAAGTCCATCATAATAATTTAATTAAGAACTCCTTCGTAATAATTACATTCCTCGCTACTATCTTGGCTTGCGACGCTTCGGCAGTGCCTTTAGTATTACCGAATTTCAGACAAAGTGGTAACGGTATGACGGCTTTTTCATTAATAAAAAGCATAACATCTGACCAGTCTTGTTAATTTCTCATAAGTTTCAACTTCTATGCATTTCCACTAATTATATTGTTACATTTTAGGCTGAGGCGTATGCTATCAAGGCGAAGGCAGCGGCGGATGCGGAACAGATGGCCAAAAAAGCAGAGGCCTGGAAGGAATACGGATCTGCAGCTATGACCGACATGATGCTTGATACATTGCCTAAGGTATTTATTTTATATCATATCTATAACCGGTGCGAGTTGGTCGAAACTGTTATATTTTACAATACATTTTAAGTCAATACATCTAAAATCTGTATTTTGCCAACTACCTCCACAATCTATGCGAATTTTTTGAGTTTGTGTATATGCAGAAAGTAATATTAAGAACCATGACAAGTCTTAAATTTTTTATAGCGATTCCGTTTACCAAAACACATCTGATATTTCGTGAGAAATTGCAATTAATTAAAAATGAATAGCAATATAGAATAAATACATAAAAAATACGAAAATGTAATAAACTAACTTTAAATATATTAAGATAATTAAGGATAGAATATATGTAGGGCTAGTGCAGGACCCTAGGAAGCGAAGAATATTATTGAACGCTTCTAAGATATGAATAATACAACTATGAAGTCTAACAACACACACTTGATCATGATATGGAGACACTAATTTCTAAGAAAACATGAAAGACACAAATGTAGCAGGTTCTGAATCTATTTGGGATCCTTAAACTACACAACTCCATAGAAAAATATGTGTTTTAACCAAGCTAGTAACCTAATTTGACTTTAGTTCAAAGATTTATACGTTTTTCTTCTCTGCGTTACATGTAAATTATAGTTTGTGGTTAATCTCGAATCATGAGTACTTCGAAGTGTTGCCGATGGGTGGTGTTAGAAAATTTTATCCTGAACCGCACAGTTGAATCTTAAGTTGATTGTTTTTGACGTAGAATCTATATAATTAAAAAATAACTGCCAAATGTATGGAAAATCATCTTCTGAGAACGGCTCGACGTATTTAACCTAATTTTCTATTACGTTTATAAAAAGCAGGATAAGGTTTGTATAAATATATATATATATTTTAATCAACCAAAAAAGTTTAAAATTTGAATGGTAATTTTATATATCCAAGTGACCCGCATCACAGGAAATCCTAGTACGGAAGTGTGAAGGTTAATTATTATTATTTATGAGCTCGTATTTTCACCATAAGATGGCGGCTGAGGTGGCGGCGCCGCTATCGCAAGCTCGGAAGGTGACAATGGTGTCTTGTGGTGGCGGAGAAGTGGGTGCCGCTAAGTTGACAGGCGAAGTCCTCAGCATTGTTCAGTGCATCCCAGACCTCGTGAAAGGTGTCACTGGTGTTGACATTTCGAAGGTTAAGGTATTAATGAATCATTCTTAACTAAACTAATAATACAGTTGTAAGGGGATCAAATCTATACATGGTATATTTTTTGGTAATGTTAGGTAGACTTTGTTACACATACATGTAGAATCGTAAACATATTGTTTTTTGTCTGTCTGTTTGTCTGTTTCATCACATACAGCACATAAACCACTAAACAGATTTAGATATTTTTTGGTCTGCTTGGAATTTCTATGGCGGGTCAAATTCTGGGATAATTTTCTAAAACGAACCAAGCAAGTTACTAGTTATTCATAATACATCACGTTGGTCAAGTAATTTTTTTATCTGCTGTGGCTGTGTGACAATGGAACTCCAAATATATTTTTAGTTATAGCTTGATTATAGTTTCCACCCGATCTTAGTGGTGGCGGCATACAGTGCACTATTTTAGAGGCTAATTTGAATTCAAGACGCTCATATTATTATTCCCCAAAAAATTTTAAAGGAAGTAATATATTTTAATACTTTCAACACATATTATCCTTGCTTATCTTATATGATAATATTGTTTTTTCTTATGTGATGGTTTTTAGATAGAAATGAATAACAGATTTTGTTCAGGATTGAAATGTAGCACTGTATATAAAAATCATAGCACAGATATTAACGTGGAGCTCGTATTTGTACTACGACTACAACATGAAATATACCAAATGTAATTTCATTTGGATATCCAAACATTTAGAAACAATATAAATTATTTTTGCTTTTTAAAACAAATAAGAATGCTTTATGTGATACCAGTATTTATAATTTTTCATAATGTTCACGACTACTCTACTTGGAAAACTAATATAATTACGTTTTCGGAAATTGATTAAAACTCACGTCCTAAAATTATCCCCAACCGTTTTTTTCTAAAATTCCATTGGTCAGAGCCTTGAGGACACTATTTTGGTGTACTTAAACAAATGATTTAGTTATTGTCGTTCCCTTTGACATTCGCCCTTACTATTATTCCAATCCATGGAGTTGTTCCACCCTTACATCTTCAGAACAGAAAATCGGTTTACAAACATGGATTAGGGCGGTACATAGTGCTTCCTATGTTGTTGAAATCGATTAAAAATTATTTAAACTCGAAAATATGTGGTCGAAAGTCCATATATGGTATTAAATAATTTTATATCAGGCAAAATTGGTTCACTGTTCTGTATCCATATATTAATGAAACAAAGACAGTATTTTTATCAGTCTGTTTCTGCACGAAGTTAATTTAAACTGCGTAGTACATTTTGATGCAGCGATGACTATAAATTACATATATTGTACAATATCTTCTTTAAAGTTTATATATCTATATATTAACATTACTTAAAATATCCTGGAGAGTTCGTCATAGGTCACATATCAACTATGTAGATACAAAAACAATTTTAGTAATTATAATTTAATTAACTTTATTCGGTTCCATTTCTATAGATATATATTATAATTAATTTCATTTCAAATTAAGAAAAAAATATACATTGATGTAATAAGGAAAATTAGCCAAATAAGTATAAATAGTGTTTGACATTTTTTGAAGGGTGAAGTTATTAATACATTTACTGCCTACTGGAAATTTTTTGTAGTAAAATTCGTGCCGGTCTGTAATAAAACTACTGAGATCGATTATTTTTTCTTTTTTGAAGTCTTACTTTGCGCGTGTCCTTTGCATATCCTTTATATATGCGAATCTTCTAAAATAACATTACTGGTCTCATACGTGTTAATTATTAAATACGTCTCATAAAATCTGCTGCGTACTTATCTATGTTGACGTTCACGAGTTTTTATCATTAATTTGGGTGTTTTGAAACCTTGAATAACACCAAATTGTAGTTGATATAAATTGGCATATCAGTACAGACCAATTATGTGCGTTGTTATTAACATAAACGACCGATCTTGATAACCTCCTGATCATTGTACATTTATATATAACTTCACTGTAAATATTATCGACTCGAGTGTAAGCTCTCCAACATCTCGATCCAAGACTTCCTTAAATATGTGACATTTCATATTTTGTATCTTATCATTGATTTTTATTATTATCATATACTAAGCTATTAATAAGTAGAATCAAATGCTTAATGGCATATCACTGTTAATCTAATGCTCATTTTAAGTAATCAATCTAAACATTCTATTTAAGATCAATTCGATGAATCGGTTTATTGTTTACACTTGTATATCTGTGATATCAATTTCACAAACATCGATAAGGGCTATCTGTAAGTACACTGTGATAGATAAAATTGCTTCCATTGCAAAACTGTATTTGTAACAAGAAACTGTAAATACTGTTGTTACATAACAAATAAAATAAGTAAATATATCTATTAATATATAAATAACAACTTTAGTATGTCTTATTTATATGAATGATTTCTGTCAGTATTATCTACTATGGTAATCGGTTATCTCTGAAGTTTGGGAGATGGCGGTTTGATATCACGAATGATATCAATATTATATCTAGATGTCTAGGAATATTCAAATACATCACAGACTATCTTCATCGTACTATGTATTGCAGATTGCCGACATGATATATAACCATCAGTCGATAAATAATGAGAACACAAATGCTATCGATAAGTCGGGATTTTGATTTGGGGTAAGGAATATCGTGGATTATTAAAAATATATAGATACGACCTCGTAGATAGAATCGCCTTCTTTTAAACTTAAAAAAAAATATTTCCGAGCGACGCATTTATCTGCGGTAAAATTAAGTATTTATATAAAAGTTTCGAAAAAAGTCATAAGGCACAGTTGTACTTAATTTTTAAAATTGGCTACTGGTCGTGAAGTATTTACATTTTAATGATTTTGGTATTGAAAATGGTCGATATGATAAGGTTACAGTTTAACCTAGTATGACATTCATTATGTACATTCACGTTATTGGACAAAGCACTATAGAACAGATAACAGATGCGTGACGTGAGAAAGCATAACAGAACAGCCGAGAGTTCAAGGGGACTGATTATGTAATATAGAGAACGGTAGATGTGCCTACATTAATGTCATACTTTATTTAATTGCCATCTCCACTAAGATTAAGCACGAGTATGTCGTAAGAATATGCTGCATCACATTGTTATTTAAGAGGAAATTTTTTTATGCATTGTATAGTGTGTTACGAGGACTGCTATTTATGTATTCGGAATAACAAAAACAAACAAACAAACATCTATCAGTTTTTATGGTTTATTGCTTTTTAAATTATTCGCCACGATGATCGATGCACTTTGCATACGTTGAAACCAATTTCTTAGCACTTTTTCCATTCTGATCGAAGTATTTCCAAAACGTACATTTTGAATGCATCATCAGCGTCTTCTCAGCTCGAAGAACGTTGACCTTGTAATTTATTCTGCACGTTTGGAAATAAATAGAAATCATTGCATGCCAAATCGGGGCTGTAAGACGGATGATCTGTTAGTTCGATCTTTTGACCTTCCAAAACATTGTCATGATGAAGAATGATTCTGCGTTGTCGTGTGTTCTTTCTTATTTCTTCAAACACTTCTGGCAAACAAGCGTTCGTGTACGTGTGTTCGTGTGATAGGTTTTCACCCATCGCGGCGCCGATACGATACACTAGCCGCGTCGTTTTCATTTTAGACAGTTTTCATTATTTAATTTTTAAGGCTATTATTTTTTCTGTGATTCTAATATCGCATAATAGCCAGAAACATATTCAAACTTTGTTAATACATATATTATTTTTAGATCCGAAATTTCATTCTCTATATTATATTCTTTCTCTTATTATTCTCTATATATTTATTTCCTCCCTATTCTGTATGTCGCCAGTTCCGGATACATAAAAATAGCCTTCATATGAGAAGAGCTTTGAATGAATTTGAAAGTAACCTTGTAGGGGTAGCGGATGTTGACTCTTCTTTGTAGTTGAAATTACTTTTAACAAATGAAAGACAGAAAAGATCTCCGATTTGAAATGATAAATTCTCTATGGCAAGAAAACTTCACAGGCAACACGACGCTCCTAGAGCCTACCTAATATGACAGGTGGCAGCTGAAGGAATATTTCCCCTTGGCTTGTTACATAATCTATACATATAATAAAATTCCAACTGATCGCTTTCTGTCCGTGAAGGTTATATAAGAAAAACTATAATTAGAGCTTTTATAAACATAGTAGAACCCTAAACAATTTTTGTATCTTTGTCTGTGCGTGTGTTAGGTTAGGCACCTCTAAAAGCATGCAAGTGGTTTTTCTAATCCTAAGATGGTTTTTCTGAAGCGAAACGAGGGCATTTGTTAATAATTGATATTTGTGTTTATCTAAGTTAATTCAATGTAAACTTTGATGATAGGCATGAAGTATAACTACTATTTATAAAAGTTAACATATCGATAATCCATTTTGCGTATTATTCGCGGTGATTAGTCACACCTCATTTAAGTTTATTCGTGCTAAGTATTGTTATCAAGTGTGCACGTACTATAGCCAATCCACGAGCGTATTGATTATTTTTATAAATGAAGTGTGACTGTTACTTATCACAATATTGAAGTCATACCGATTTGAATAAACATCATAAAATATGATTTTCCCGCTTTGGTGGCTGCCTTTGTTGAGTGTATTATTGTGTGAGTGGCAGTCACCACTTCCGTTACAGAGACAAAAAAAGATGCACAGAGCGTCTAATTTATTAATGGCTCTTGTCGACAAGGTTTTCCAAAGACGTATAATAGAGTAGACGCAATGTTAACGTGTTAATTTACTTTAGTAAAACGTAATTTACTTTAGTAAAAGTAAGCTGACAATATTTTCCTGATAAATCCTGATTAAATTAATTTCATTAATATTAGGTACATTCTGAGGTACGTCTCGTGCATTTAAAGTATGAGGTGTATATATATTATGTAATTTATATTAACATTTGGGCTTCCACGTGTTCCTATGAATTACGTCTTAACTTGACAGTAATTATATTTCTTTCTTTTTTTTGTACACGGTTGCAGACTGCAAACGTATTAAATATCAAAATTAGGAAACAAGGCAATATACATATACTTATACACTTAGATTTTCATAGTTTATTTCATTTATATAACAATTCAAACAAGCTTTAAAAGTTTTTATTATAATTGCAATATTATATTTGAGTCTTATTTTATATTTCTTTCATCGTCACATAGCCACTGACAATGGTTTTCTCCATTTTGCCTTTGATCTTGTTGCCATTTTTCATTTAGTGGTTGGTGTATTTCATATTGTCTGTGGCCTACACTTTTATTAACATTTTTACCCTTTAGTGTATAGAAATTTCTGTTCACAATGTAGAGATAAATTATATTACAAGTAGAGTTGTTGCAATTTACAAACATAACAATATAACATGTTTTATAAGTATTCGTTAATAAGAACTTCAAAATTCCTGAACGTGAATTTGACGGCTCTACTTTTTCACGATTTAAAATCTAATATATATAACTATGTGTCATTTGATTTTCATTCGTGTTTTAACTAAAATTACAAGATTTTACGTTCCTATTTACGTTAAAGTAAGTTTCAAATATATCGCCCGGTCTATAAATAATAAATTTTATATTTACAGAATGTTAAGGAAGATAAAAAAAAAGAAATTATTAAATTACAGTAATTAATTCAGTAATTTTATAACTTTTTTATTTAAACGGTGAAATTTCAGTTACATTTCTTTTACAGAATTTATTTCCAAGTTTTGAATTGATCTAATTCCCATAGGTAATAAAACTTATGAACTCCTCTTTAACTGCTACGATATGAACCTAAAATTAACAAAATAAAAACTGAAAGAATTGAAAAACATAAGAATTTGTAACTGTAAATAACACATGTTTACACTGTGCAAATTAATGATTTTTTAGTTCAGAGGTAGTGTTTAGTTCCTCTTCGATTGATGTCTGAAACATGAATGAAAACTAACATAGGCTTTTAATTTGCCCTTGCACACTGTACTCCATTAACAAGATGCCTTGCTGGCTATTTGTTGGCTAACACTGTGTGCGCTTGTTCGTAACTGCATGTATATTGGGTGTAGGCGTTAGCGGAACCGACGCCGGTGCCAACGCCAACGGCGCGCGGTGATTCTGCCAGGAAAATACGATAATTTCTATACTTAGGAATAGACAACTGCTCACCGAGGTAAGTACATAAGGAGGTGTTTCGATGTGATCACACTAACATAACCCGACACCTAGTTGTGACTTTAAACCTAATTAATTAAGCCATACATCAAAATAATTAAGTCATTATATTTATGTATTTCGTAAGTAACTGAAGAAAATATAATAATATAACAACAAAAACAATTCAGTACGGAACGATTCTATAACTGGCAGCTTTCGAATGTCGAAATGATTAGTTTTATAGTAATTCATCACTTAGAGGCATCATTTGCGACAAAGTAATGAATGCACTTTAATCAATCGACTATTCTATTGCTGGATTCTTGTCAACTAACTAGGATGAGCTCGTTAAACAGGTATGTGTGTGTATATATATATTTATATATATAAGAATTATTCATGTATAACTTATACGGATATTATTTTATTCACAGGGAATTCGTGCTGTCTAGTTGCAGTCACAAAGAAGATTTTATAAAATTAAAACAACTTATTGTTTATTTAATTACTTAATAATAATAACGATATTTTCCCTTCATTAATAACATACCAAAAAATTTTGTTTTAAACTTTGGCTTGTCTGGTGGAATTTTGTATTTACGAAATCTTAGTATTTATTTTTAATTTTAAGCATAACGTTCGATTGAATTTAATTAAAAAAAAACAAATCACCAGCAAGTTAAGTTCGTATTACCTGAATTTATATACGTAATGGACCCCAATGGATGCAACAAGGTTTCAACATTGCAAAGCTTATGGAGTGTAGAAATATTAATTATGTATACCTTATTAATATCTCTCGGCAATATTCTGGTGCTGTCAACTTCAATTATTGATTTAAAGAGAAATTAAGAGCAAAGTAAAATTTGTAGTTATACATATTTTTTATTTATACGTATTCGACTTCCATTATAGAAACATGATGTCCATGGAAATACGAACTTTGTTGAGAGAAAATAATGACAATACATTTAAATGTCTTAAACCTATATGTACGCTTTTCAATATACATGTGTATGTTTAAGACTTTTTAAAATCGCAGTAAAGTCTCTCATTTTATTTTACAACTTGTAACGTTTACTAAACAAAGCCTTGGTGAATCTCATCAGCCGTCACCAGACATGCGGAGGGTAATTCTATAATTAAACATAATGCCAACAGTTAAAATGTGTAACTAAATCAAAATTATGTAATGCAAATAATTGACGATAAATTATATAATATGAAAGTAAAATAAATAAGTCCATATATTTTCTTATAAATTGAGTAGATAATATAATGAATGTACTCTCAAATGGCTTTGATAAAAAATATAGGTAAAACATAGCAAAATAATTCGTCCTCAAAAGGAATTGCCTTTTGGGCTACATTTTGCCTTTAAAATACCTTAATTGGTATTATCGTAGGTTCATTCGATACATAGATTATACTTGAGTGTTTCTTATGCGAAATAAACGTACGAACTAGGGGTGGGTTTTGTATTGAAGTACAATACTCGTGTCACTTAGACGTTCAATATTTATATCGATTGTCGAACAATAACATAAACCTTTATGTTTACAAATATATTATAAAGAAAATAATTCAACTTCCGAAAATCATGTAGATATATAGAACCAGCGTTGGACAAAAAATATTTCATGATACCATAATAATCGACCAATCGCCTAATAACTCTCGGAGTACCTAGTAGATTACAAATAACTGTTTATACATATAAAAATAATTCTTATATTTTTTTATTTAGCTAAACTGTCGTTAAGGGTAAATGAAAGAAAATATTTGGTGTTCAAAATGTGCAGTTTACATTTCTAATAATAATTATTATTGTGATTTAGCGCGTTCTTAGACATTATTGATGTCCTTTTCTAAAAGATTGATATACAGTAGTCGATTTTCACGTTTTGAGTGATTGTAATATATTCTTAATGTTTTACACTATTGAATTCAGTTAGTATAATTTATTTTTGGTTAAATGTTACTTGTAAATATAATATTTTAAATTCAAAATGCGATCTCTTATGGATTCTGAATCTGTTATAGGTATAACAATATATGTATGCGATAACATTACACGTTTGATGTATCTATAATTAAATTCATTAAAAACTTCTGTTTCTTCACAATTTAAATTATTTTTCATCACAAATGGAAAACTTATTGTTTGTCCTAGCGCGCACAATCTTTCTTTTATACCGGATCGTTTGATTTTAAAAATAAATGTTGAATTGTACGCAAGTTACCAATTGGGTTTAATTGGGTGATAACAAACGTGCGTTCTCGATAGGATCAAGATTTAATCATTGACCTATGGAATCTAAATTTATATTATAATTTAATATTTTCTATATTTAATATAAATATTATTGGGCTTCAATGTCATGTTCCAAAATTTAAATAACGTTTGTATAGCGGTGTATTGTTTGTATTTATTTCAATAACAGAGATAGATAATTATCATATAAAGCTACAAATTAACATATGATCAGGTTAGAGAATCTCGTTATTGATCCAATTCTATATTCTAAAGAGTTTAAAAAATTCAAATTAATAATGAAACTGCACGAGATCGCATTCTTACATTTTGTTGTTATTACACAGTTTAATCAATTGGTTTCAGTTTACTAGAAAGGTTTGAAAGATTATACTTTGTTTATTCCTTACATATTGTTGAAGTAGGCTGTCGTCACACATCTGTTTACAGGCGATTAAAAACACTTAGCGTAACAATTCCAACGGGTTGTTTGTTTTGATGAATATAATATATTGAAGGATCAATAACAAGCAATCTTAACTAATTGTTGTGTGATTACAATGATACAACTTCGAACAGTACACTGAATTAGTTGGCGGCCAATCCAATGGAAGCCCTCCGAGGGGCTCTCGAGTCTCTCTTTGTGGTATAAGTATACTAAGCAGTATATAAACACCGTCGACCATGTGGGTGAGATGCGGTTTCGATGCGTTTCCAAAAAAATCCACATAATCTGGGGTGTACTTGCTATACAAATCTAATGTATTTTAGTTTTCAGTTCGTCTTGATTTTTATTGGTTCTTGATTTTCAAGTAATTATTGTTTTGTTTCGAATGTTACGCGTGTTGATTTCACACTTTCCATGCTTTTTTTATATTTCCGATGTCGCCATCTGTATACGAACTTATTATAATGACACTTTTCTAGAACGATGGACGAGATATTACGTGCAAAAAATGTACTCCTACATGGTGACCGTGTTACTACCTGACGCGGTTGGTGTATTGTCACAATTCCCAGATTATAAAGACAACATTGGTGTTGTCGTAGCTACATTTTTTAAAACCGAATTTAAGTAGAAGTAGATAAAAACCCTACTTAAGTTTTTAAATTAATGTCATATAGTGTTTACCAGCTTATTAGCAGCTGTATTTATATATTCCACCATTTGTTATCTTATATTGGAACATCGTATTGGAGAGCCGTTCTTCTACTTGATCTGTAAGTTTATAGCCTTCTTCGTTTCAGGGGAACAATACACCCACCGATTGGTAAACGCATATATGTACGTGGAACATAATATCACGTCTGCCACATGGAAAGGGTTAATAAGTGTTCTAGAGTTCATTTGTAAATTAGTTTTGATAATCAATACTTAACTCATTTACCAAATAGTAATACAGTAGTTTTATTTAATCTAAATATCATGCATTTAATTCTCCACCGAAGTTACCATTTAAGTTATCGTTCAATTCGATTCTCGTAACTCTGTTTTGGCGGGATTTGGAGAGCCTCTCTCGATTACAGCAAGCAGACGATCGGGAAATGGGTTATAATCCGTTTGACGCGACGAGTGGTCAGAAAGATTCCGGGCAATACTCTCGATCTCTGGTAATGTAAATTACGTAGCGATTTTGAATTATTGATTAAAATACCAGCAATTATTGGTTCAGGTGCCATAGTGTTTATTAAGCTAGTACGTAAATAAAAAAAACATCAGAGATGAAATTAAAATTATACCTTGATGCGTTATGAATATTCATGTGTGTTAGCAATAGGTAGGTACATACAATCATGCGTAATTTCAAATTCATCTCGGATGTATAATGTTTATATATTTATTTTTATCTTTTCGTTTTTATTGTAAAGTTTATAATTTATTGTATCGCACCTTTAGAATGAAAGTGACTTAATTCAAAATTCCTGAAATTCCAGATTTTACTATAAATTTACTTAAAAAAGTCTACTTTAAAACTCCATGGTGAAAAAGAGTCCGAATTATGAGTGAGAAAGGGAAAAAAGGAAAACCTCATACATCAGTCTTCTTAAATTTACTCAAGACCATACATTTTTGAAAACTTTCTTCGTCATTTCCCATAAATTTCCCATTTTGAGTTAAGTCCTTTCATTCTAAGAATGCGGTATATTGTTTTTAATCTTCCTAGATACTTATAATATATCTATGTAAGAAGTGATTTATGTTCATCATGTAGCACAAAACATTTGATAATAAGTATACCAACTACAATTTGATATTATCTACTGTAAGTCACTTTATGTACGTTTGTAATATTTTGCAATAAATCTCATTGATTTAAATCAGATTTGTTGATTGTAGTAACTTATAGTGTAAACGATGATGTATACTTGTTACCACGGAAATGCGATTTTAGCGAAGACTTTCTATTTAACATTGTTACGGAAAGTGTTGTATCCGAATGTATTTAATCAAGGTAAATGTATTTTTCTCACAAATAAATGACAAGTGTTGTAGTTCAGTTCCCGATGTTTGTTTTAATTAGACATATTATACATACGTATATTAAATAAGTTTCATTCTCTGAGACCCATTTTGGGACCATTGTAATTTTCAAATTTATTTTGAATACATGTACCCAAGAATTATTTTTGACTGGATACTCGTCTGTAATTAATTACTACATTTGTTAGCAACACTAGTGAATGTAGGATGGATTATTCTGTTAATGGTTAATTCAATAACCGCATTTTTGATAAACTAGTGCCATTATATGTAGCATGCATGTATATAGCGTGCCCGCCGATAGCTAGGAGTCTAGCATGTCTTTATCAATTCTATGGTTCATGACGTGATTAAGGTCGATTTGAGGCAAAAACCTTTGCCATACAAGCTTCGTTGGTTTAAATATTTATATAGGGAAATAATTTAGCTTTGCGCAGAAATTGATTGTTATATGCAGCAGGGATGTTATGGAGCTCCGTAACCGTAACCGAAACTATCGGATATCCGAAATAAAAATATATCCGAAACCGTAATCGATGCCGTCAAAAAAAGTTACGGATAATTTCTGATAATCGGAATTTAATAATCCGCAATAATTTCATAACCGTAACCGAAACCGGTAAAATATTCATGTATCCGTATCCATACTCAGATCCGAAATTTCATATCCATAACATCCCTAATATGCAGTACTGGGTGGTAGTGTCGTCATTCTAAAAAGAGAAGGTTATCTGTTTATTAAAACCTTAAAGAGAACAAGTTACATAAAAATGTTTTGTAATAAACTAGCCTAGTAAGGCGTTGTGCAATATATTTCAATTTGAATCATCTCGGTTATATAAAATAGAATTTATCAATAACTCGAGCAAGTTGTCACCTATTGAACGTAATCTTCGTTATAAACTAGTCTCCACAAAATAAGTCAATAATTATGCAATTTCAGATTGTCTATTCGATTCTGCCGTCAATGGAGATATTTCAAACTTAAAACCAACGTTAAATAAATTGGCGCAGCGTTGTCGTATATTATACGGGTAATGAAGATATCAACTAATTAATAGTCCTCTGAACGATGAAACTACCACTCCAATCAATTTGGTTTGTATTAATCATCTAGTGGGTCACATTTTTCAAGTGCCGCTTGCAACGCTTTATATTGCTGCGGTATACAAGAACTACGGCCATTTAGCAGTGAGTGGTCGAAGTCCAATAGGAAATTTGAAGCACTAAGAGTGACACAATTGACTTTACTTTTTGTGTGGATCACGTTTTACTAATGTATGTATGTGTATTGACGTGGTTTTTATTCATGTATATTCAATAAAAAATTGCAAGCATACGTAGTTTTACTTGTAACTTAAATAACATATATGAATTCTTCACAGAATATCTAAGGGCAAATTATTGAAAAATATATCGATAATTATAATGATTTATTTAAACTTTTTTGGCATTACATTTTTCTATTATACACGGACGTTATGAAAATTGATGCTTTCATTGCTTATTGCTAGCATTCTACAGACAAAATTTATGTAAGTATACAGGTGAGCCTTAAGGCAGTAAATAACACGCTTTTATAAAAAAAAATTATCTTTTACAAAAAGGCTTCTATACAATGACATAATCTACTAGACTCAATCACTGGACGTTAACTTCGTTGACACAATAGGGACTAATATAGGTAGTTATATGAAATATATAAAAGAACCATGCTATATAAACTACAAAGTTTACACGATATAAATTGCTCCTTCAGCTGAGTATTCAGAATAAGTACAATGTACCTACCTGATTATTGTAAAAGACTAATGGCACATTAAGTCAGAATAATTGCAAAATTCCTTATAATGTAAAAGTTTAAAAAAATGAAATAGAAGTGTCCGTGAATCAGTTGACTCGATGCACCGTCAAGCTGGCATGTATCTGCAAATGAAAACCAAAGGTGGTTAAATTTGAACGTATTTACGGTACGAACGATACGCTAAGATGTAAGTGCAAGGGGCCCCAATAACATTATCGAAGATATATTATGAATAAAATCAGTATCCGCTATTAGTATAAGCAAATACTCCGTTAAACCTCTAATAATATAACTTTTAACTTGTTTTAAATAATTTATTAATCAACCTTTATCATAAATAATTAGTATAAATATTGTAGGTAATATGAATAATAAGTTTGGTATATATCAAATATAATAATTAATTGTAATTACGTTAAGTTATAATAACATATATGAATTAATAGCCACCTACTAGTTTTCTGTGATGCCTTTGTTAGAGGTATCAATATCATTAATACATCATAAATAGGTAGGTATGAATGAAAAGTATAAATACAGCGGTCTACATTATTTAATAGCGGTACGGCATGGCTCATACGAAACTACATAGCGTTGCAAGAAAAACTAAAGTTTGTAAAGATAAAAACTAAATCAGTATCTGGATGGTGGATAGTATAAAAAAGCTGCAGCCATAACGAACATTAAAAGGCCAATGTTAATGAAATATTTATTACGTGTCACGAGGTGGCAAATGACATGGCTAATACTTGACCTTGAAAATAGTGTACATAGGGATAGTAATAAACAAATGCGATAAATACTGAAATTAAAAAAATTTAAAGCCCTCCACGTGATTTGTCATTAACGCAGGAGATTCAAGTCAAATTTTTGCTTTTTTATATATAGAAACGCGGCAAATTGTAATATTTTTAAACTCTAGCACACATTATTAGGCTCATTAAGTAGTTGGGATAAACTTTTTTTGCTAAATATGACCCAATACCTTGAACGATTTCACACTGTATATGAATTGTTGGCAGAAGGCATTTTAATAATTTAGGCTAAAAATAATATGAGCGTAGTTGAAAAAGTTACATAGTAATAGCTATCAACTATTGCACAACATAAAATACAATTATGTATCACCATTGTTCTATAGAAATGAACTTACGCAAATAAATTATTTGTTGAAAGAAGTTGTATTTTCTTTATTTTACTTTTACTTTATATCATAGCTTTGATACAATACTCAACCAATTTATTTATATATTAAAAATAGCAAAAGAAATTTCACATACAAAATGATGATATTGTAGAGATTCTTTACTTTAACGAAATCGTGGATAAATCTGATGAACGCAAAGCAGGTATTAATGGATGTAATGAAAAATCCCCTAGGGGCACAAACTTATATAACAAATAATATGAATGTCTTTAATCTCATTTTGACGAGTAAAACGATAATATTTACTGAATACCTACTACTTTATCAATTGTATGCATAGAAAGTGAACTACGCACGCAACAGTAACCTTGAACAACTACTTTTAATCCTTATGTAAGCCATATTTTTACATAACGGATCAAGTTTAATAAATATTAAAATGCCAATCTATAAAATATGTGGCATTTATAAAAATATAACTCCTATGACGCTTTATTTTAAGGAACCACCACCACCAAATAAAATTTGAAAACTGACCTTAGCCTAGAACAAAAGTTGACTGCTCCTCCAGACACGGTGAGCGACACTGCTTGGATACACAATACAAATTTAAGTAAGTAATAATAATTTTGTGAAAGAAACAGATATTACTACTATA
The DNA here is from genome assembly GCA_003671415.1 of Megathymus violae. NCBI lineage: Eukaryota > Metazoa > Arthropoda > Insecta > Lepidoptera > Hesperiidae > Megathymus > Megathymus violae. Next base: position 778,889 of record PDGT01000004.1, on the reverse strand, counting down.
TGTGCATGAACTCAAATTCGAAGACACTAAAAGCATTTAATTTGAATACGCGTAATATATAACTAAGTGTATTGTGTGTAAAGAAAGCTTAACCAATTATTTGTAGTTATTATATAATTAGATCATATATAACTTCGATAATTAAATAAACTCATTAAAAGCGCTCAGTTCTAAAAATTTCGTAACGTCAACAATAGCTGTTAATGAGTTAGATTTATAAGGTATGAATGAATAAACAGTGGACAGTGGACGTATTTGATTACTTGAGATTGCTCCATTATATTGTGCTCATAAGCAATTTGTGTGCGCCCGTCCGCATTAGCCGCAATATTGTGTTATTTTACTAAAATACACATGTGAATGAATGTTCAATTTGTTTATATTTTAATATTTAACTATGAAGAGTGAAGTAATAGATTTCATAAACTTCTGTAAAACATTATAGAGATTTAAGGTATACAGATTGCTTTACGATAATTATTAGCTTTCATCAAGTAAGAAATAACTGATTCCCAACATATACGGAACTTCAAGAATTGACACGTACAGTATTTTGATTCTCCCCAGGTAGAAAATTAATTATTAAATATTCCTTCGTAAACATTCTTAATACAGAATTCTTTACGAATTAATAGATCATCATGTGTATGGTGCTTAGCATAATGACCCTTATGAAAGAAGAAAGCAAGGATATATTTCAGTCACATTTAAGGGGAAAATTTACTATATCTTCGTGACATTACCAGAAGGAAGACAGAAAGACCAAGGAAACAATGTGCTGATGGCAGCATAAACACAGTTGGGTACATAAATATGTAAGAGACGAATTCAAAACTGGTATGAGTAGAAGCTGCAAGAGAGACCTTTGTTTGCAAGACCAACGGATTTACTGCAACTGGGGATCTAGAGCAATATAGGGTAAAATTATGTAACTTTTTCAATAGGCTAATATTAAAAAAATATAATATCTATAATATATCAAAATTAAGAAATTAAAATTATGTGAAATAATTTAATTTGTTGTAAAAATAAAGTCTATGAACAAAGCATGCTTTATTTGGTAACCGAACGGAAAACCCAAAAATCAATAACAATACCTGTATACATATATGTAATAGTAGGTATAGTAATCAAAGTGTAACTACCTCCACTTAAATAAACAACATTAAAATTAATCTTATTCTAATGAGCATCTTTAATAATTTTGTATCATAATAAATTTATAATAGTAAATACAAAATAAAAAGCTTTTCGTGCGCCATGCGTTATAAAAATATGCAATTCAACCTATTTTCATTCCTTACATTTAAAACTTTCACTTTAATGCGATTTTAATTATCTAATTAACATTGAACGTGTTGACATTTCGTCCTTTAAATGTAGTTACATCAATTGTATCAATCCCCCGAAAGTATCGCTTCAATAACATTTATTGAATTATTATTATTTATTTATTTAATATTTATTTATTTAATGATTCAGCTTCAGCAGAACCTTCTATTGTTGTAGAAGCATAAACATAGCGAAGTATGAAGTCTAAAAATATTAATTTTCATTATTGTTGGTTTTATTTTATTTTTGGATGTATGTAATGATTCTTAGTTATTTAACGGTTTTATCGTGATATATCTCGTGTGTATCCACTTGATTAAAGGTTAGTAATATAAACCTGTTTTGGAAGTATTTTCAAAAGCGGTACGATCTTTAAAAACAATTCAAATTAAAAGTAACTGTGATCTAAGTTGATTTAACATGTAATTGAGTAGGCCTAGAAATACAGTTTTAAAGTGGTATTAAATGAAAAACTTCCAATAATTCACAGATAAAAAAAACTCAATATCTAATTGTACGAGGGGTGATCCAAAAGTAATGATATAATCTGTTATTTATAGTGCTGAAAAAAATCTAAAAAAATATATTTTTCTAGATAGTCTCCTCACAAGTTAATATACATTTAGTCCTTCTTTTTTCTAATCCCAGGACTTCCTTAAAAAAAAAAACTATGTACACCCTTTAAAAACGACTCTACAGTGGTTATTACTTTGCCATCGTCTTCAAAATTCTTCCCTCGGAGGTATTCCTTGTGCTGAGCAAAGGGATAGAAGTCACTAGAGGCTAGATGTAGCGAACAGGTTGCGTGTTCCGGCAATTTTAATTCCGATTCCTGAACAGCGGAGTAAGTATTCTGCCATAATTAATCCTTCAGCAGCCCAAAGTATGTAATCATAAACATACACACATTTCATATGCAATTCATTCATAATCATTCTTTGAACGCCGCCATATGAGATACCTACTCATACTCAGTTACATTCCTGATGGTCACTCTTCGATCTGCCATTAGAACGTCTTCGATTATTTTCACGTTATCGTCAGTAAGGGATATGAATGACCGTCCCTCACGATGTTCATCTTCAGTAAATGTTATTGCCATCTTAAACTAGTTGACCCAGCGGACAACTGCGGAATATGGAGAAGCAGGGTTCCCCAATGTTTACACCAAGTTGCTGTGTATGTCTTTGCTAGAAATCTTTTTCAGATGTATTTAATAACAGCTCTAATTTCGTTGTTTCCCATTTTGATGTTATCTCTCCGAAAGTTCGCATTCAAATGAATGTATATATACCTCCCGGAAATCGCCATCTATTTATATGATTTTAATATGCTTCACGTAATGGATACATAAGCAAACTGAAAAAAAAAATGATTTAGATTTTTTGTGCTCTAGATATAACCGATTATCATTACTTTTGGATCACGCCTTGCATGAGTAATTGCATTAAAACTAACCTAGATTGGTCCCTTTTTTACTTAGTTGACATATATATATATATAACGTGACAGGGGAATAAGACTGGAAATAAGTTATCTATATAATATTAAATGAAGGGACTCTAACATCCGCCAATTTACAAGATATAACGACTAATGCAGCGACGCTTACATCGTGCTATGACTGCCAAATTGTGGTAATGTATATGAGTATGTTCAATTGCATTGATCATGGTCCCACTGCACATATCTGTTCTAACCTAATATATAACAATTTCTTACAATCTAAACATAAGTTTATATAAATCTTATTGTAGCTGGTCGACGGCCAATGGGCTAGGAGAGAATTTCTCACATAGTATATATTATACCCAACTATCTCTTGGTCCACAAAAAATGTTTAAAACACTTTTTATCCAATTTAGATAATTATTAACGTAAAAATAATATTTAAAATTTTATAAAACGAATATAATTTTATTACAAAAGGGGATTGTGACCAAATCCAGTCAGTTCAACAAAAATAGCATTAAATATGTAGTTATTAAAAATAAATCAGATACACTTCGCTTACGTTAAACAATCATTAACTTCTAGCGGGACCAGTTAACCGTAGATTCTATCTGCAGTGGAACAATCTTGCATTATAGACTATTTGAAGTTAGACACTAAAATGCAACCCTTCTGTAGGTGCGAGATACAGGCACAACTTAGATTGATGCTTGCTTTGATCTAATTATGGGAATGATCAGGTCGTGCTGATGCTGGATATGAGAGCTCTTAATATAAAATACGACCCTATGTCGCATAGAAACATCACAAACATTTGAATGTATTTAAGAATACTATCGTAAGGGACAGGATGACGTATCTACAGTAACACGAGTAGAAAAGTCACAGGAATCTGAGAGTTGGCTAGTTCTTTTGAAAACGGTTGCCCCACACTGTACTGTAACTTCACTGTACTTCTTTAAAAACTGTTCTGTAGGATGGCAACCAACGCCCACTGGTGCGTTAGCAACGCTAACTTATATAGCGATTAGGAACTCCCCACAATTCCACAAGTCTTCAAAGCCTACTCTGAAACCTTTTTCAAGTCCTTAAAGGAATTTTCCAATCATTTAATTAGAGAAGCAGCGGATTACACCGCCCTCCTCTAATCGGTCATCAAGTCCGGAGGCCGAGGAATACCCTCTTAGATTCCCTCAATCAGCTCTCGTCTGACTTGGAAAGCTGCTTGGCAGCCCATAGTCAAAAGCTTTAATCTCAACCGTTAGTGGCATCCTTACCATGACACAATCTCCCCATCCGACAACACCTTCAGTATTGACTTCTGAGCGGACGCTCCCTCGGGAGCGCCGCTAGCACCCTTGTTTCTCTAAAGAAGGGTCGCATCCGATTAAGGCTTTGAGGCCGCACGGCCAAAGCCATTTCAGGTGGTGTTTAGTAGGTAGGCACTCAAGGCTTAGCACTTGTCTAGGTCACGCGTGAGTCCCATATAACTAGCGTAGCCGGTTGCGCTGGTATACATGAATATTCACCATCCTCCTCCCGTAAAAGAGAAAAAAAAGCCCACAGAGCATTCGGTTCCCGAATACGACAGCGAAGAGTTCTCTCTTTACGAAGCAAAATCGGTTTTCGGCCTGCGATCTACGAGTACGACTGAGACTGTGGAAATGGCATAAAGTATCTGCGGAACTATTTTGGCATTTCACGAACCTGCGGATACTGACGGGTAATAACGTATTAGCAAAAAATTGGTGTACTAAACATCATAAGTTTCATAATACAACATTATAGGCTTTTATTAGTTGGTGCATTCAAGATCTTAGACTCCATCACCATTTACCATCAGGTTGGATTGCTGTCAAGCATCAACTTAATTTGGGTAAAAAAATAATCAAAGCATTTGTTCCTATGAGAATTGATTAAAATAAGTCATGCCCTAATATTTGTATTGAGAAAATAACTACAAAGATAACAATAGAGTTAAATCCTGACATACAATCATGACAAAAAGTTAATTCTTTTAAAAATAGTTATTAAAACTATCAGCCTTTACTTTTTCATGAAATACAAAATGTTAGATTATTGACCTGTCAAGTCACATAACCACATCAAAATATTCCTTCCTGGCAAACTCTTTTTGTGATGTTTGTAACACATAATAACTTTAAAAGTAACATACTATATTGTTATATTGATACCAGTGAATTTGAGTGCTTTTTTTTATCATTTTATTTACACTGAACAACAAATATAATTGAAGCCTCCTAAAATATCAATAAAACAAGTCTACCAAGCCAAGCTGAAGAGTGATGAAGTAGAGTATGGAAGACATTACCTACAAGCACATGGAATCCTACACACAAGTTAATAAATTAGAGTGAACCATAAGCAATTACATGCAAGTTTCAAACATTATTCTCACTAATTTATCATTTTATCATGTATGTGAATTTTTTTTATGGAAGACTATGATTATGTCAGGATTAAATCATAATAATTTCAGGGCTTCCTAAATGAAAAATATACATGATTAAATATTATGTGTTTTTCTTATATGTGCACTGTTATATGTTTTAAATGATACTTAATCATTCATTTTTAAATGTATTTGAATTTTATATATATATACATATATGTACATAAATATATGCAGTTACTCATGCATCATTAATTTGAACTATATTTGAGTATATCAACATCAAAGGCACTAGCTTCTATATACTGGAAAAGTATGTAAAGTTGTTTCAAAAAGCACAAAGAAAAGTTATAGTCCATATAAATGCATCACAAATTAATTACAACTAATTGTACTCAGTATAGATAGATAGAAATATAGTAACTATATTAAACATTTGAGAGATGTTAGCTTTAAATGGAACAGTTATGCATAGAATAAATAATTTGAATCAAAATGATAGTTATAACTAATATCAACAATATTAAAATAGATCTCTATAAATGTTGGTGTATTACTATACTTTACCATACTCATGTTTGTAACGACGTTTTCTATAGAAACGTTTAGAGAGGAAAAACTTTACAACTAGTATTAAGATAAAAAAAGATAATATGTACAGGAGGCTTAACATTCCAATATCCAAGTTGGAGAAGGGGCTTGGCACAGTGGACGCTGAACTTGCACTTCTTGCATCTTGAATATTTTCTACTCCATATACCTTTTGCAGATACTGGTACACTTTAGGTAAATTCCAAGCACCTCTACTTTTTCTACATTCTGGACATTTAGTAGGGCTGGGAAACTGAATTTTCGGATACATTGGATCTTCTGTTACATCACCAGATAATCTTAAGTTCACTTCATTATGAGAAATCCATAACCACAGCACAGCCTTATCATTCTCATTAACATCAAATAACCTATTCCTGGCTGCCATTTCTTGGAAGTGTTGTGAACATTCAGAACACCCAAAGAAATGCTTCACATAACCGTGCATAGCTCTTAAAACTTTTAGTCCTTCATTATTTGGTTTTCGAGCTGCATTAACTGTTAATGTGTGAAACATTGTCCAAAGGCCACAAGTATATCCACGGTATTTAGGTTGACTTCCTCTGCAACTTATATAATCAAGATCAGTAGTAAATACAGGTGCATGAGTCATTTCAAGCCTCTTGACTAAATCATAGAGTTCACTTCCTTCCCATTGGGATTTTGAACCAAGGGTATTGCGTAAATCTACTATAAATTCTCTTTGATTGCCTCTGAATGGAAAAGCAGATATAATCACATCCAAGTATTCCAACAATGCATGTAGAGGCTCTTTATCCAATATTTTATATCTCGTAATCTCAGTATGTAAGCTTGTTTTAAGTGTTTTTTCTAAGTCTGCATAGTATACAATATCTGAATCTGAAAGTAGGTTTTTACCATTAGATAATTCATTCCCATATATACCTTGACCAACAATATCTCTAACAGGGAAAGCATAATTATTTGTCTTTAAAAATGAATTGATGGCCTTTAGCAAGTTTTCTTTTGTTGGTTTTTCAGGTGTTAGTAATTTAGGTTCAATACCAGATCCAATTGCAACCAATCCAGGAATGTTCTTTACACCTGCAACTTGTGCAAGTTCACTATTTTCATAAACCCTTTTAACCATTATATTTTTGTAATCATTTACATCCAATGCGAGCTGAGAGCCAATTGTAGAATTTTCTCCTTCAAACACAAGAAATGTGTAAATAATATTGTTAGGAACATCATGAAGAGCTGAAGTATAAGTTGCATATGACATTATGGCAAAAGAAGGTGCAGAAACTAAGTGACCCCTTGACTTTTCCAACTGCATTTTAGCAACAAGATTGTCTTTTAATTTTCCAACAGTATTAGTTGATTGCATTCTGTCTCCAACATTAGCTGGGGCCTTTACATAGTTTTCAGGCAAATACCTCAATGAAGGGTAAGCCATTACCTCAAACTGTCTACATATTTCATTGTTTTCTTCCACAGAACAATCAAGAACAGCAAGTTGAATAATATTTTTCCAAGGCAAGATCTCTGTTGCCAAATTTTTGAATTTTGGAGCAAATGCCCTACAATGTCCACAATAGCTGTTATAAAATTGAACTAAAGCTGCATGTTTCTGGCCGTAAATTTTTTTATCGAAATTTCTAATAGTTAAAATTTGTACATGGTCTGCTTTACTGTAAAGTCCTTGTTCATATATGTCGTCATTTTCTGGAACAACAGCACCATTCACTCTATCAGTCACTAAAATAATGGTGAACACTGAAACTTGTAACCAATTCATTTTTATTTAAGAACTACAGTGACGAATTCCGCCCAAAACACAACGTCTTTCGGAATCTTGACACAAACTGCCTTGTTTGTAATGAAAGCGAATTTCATTTACACCGTGTAAATTTCGATACGTCACACCAATGATAGTTAAAACTTCGTACTGCAATGTAACTACGATCGTCACTATCGGCTCTTATGCACTGGTCTTTCGTACTGGGACATATTTATTACTTACATTTCTATATATATACTTATAGACCGCAAAAAATATACAACCTTCTAACCGTCATGTTATACAAAAGCAAAAATAGTCTGGTGAATTTTATGTGT
>PDGT01000004.1:759558-770957 GCA_003671415.1 Megathymus violae | reverse complement strand
TGTCTGTGTCTATATTTGTCAAATATGTCGATTAAAGATATTGAAAATACAACATAGCCCACCGCTGCTAAAATTTTTGTTTCAAAAATATAATTTAAACTGTATTATTTTTTAATGCAAACTAATTTAGTTTATTTTGCAAATCTCGGTGACAAAATTTAACATACTTGTCAATTAGAATTAGGAATATCGATTATTTTAATTCTATTATAAAGGATAAAGAGAAATTCGTATTATTACAGTGTCAATCTCCATAATGTGCACATATTGAAACAGGCGAAATTAAACCGCATTTTGTAGACAAAAAAAAAAATTTTTTTTTTGGGTTTTATGACCTTAACGTAGCAAACGTTATGTTTAAGTTAGAAGCATGATTTTTTTTAGTATCTGAAAGTTAATACGACGTAGAATTACACTGAATAATGAAAAATAAATAAAAAGCCTCTATTATTTTGAGGAAATTCACGATTACTGAAATTTAACCTAAAAAAAATGCTTTCTTTACACAATTCTGATTTTTTTCCTGGGAAGATGACTTTACTGTTTTTTTTTTCATGGATCAGTACAGCCTATTATTGGCAATCATTGTATTTTTTTTTTAAACATGATAACCCTCTTAGTTCACAAGTTATAGCGATTAATTTACTTAAGGTGCACAATTCCCAAAAAAAATTAAAAAGTTCATAAAAACCAAAAAAAGAAAACTTTTTTTTTTGTCGACAAAATGCGGTTTAATTTTGCCTGTTTAAATTATGCACATTATGGAGATTCACACTGTATAATTCTTAATGACGTATTTTGTTACGTCAAGATTTCATTAGCATAAAATATAAGTTAACACTAGTTTAATAGAAAATTCAGCAAAATAATTATAACTAGGTATGTCCTTTTATGAATTACAAAAGGAGAATTTATTTTAATAAATTACATAATATCACGCGAGTTTTCATGGCGGTAAAAATTCCAACTTTGATGAATCGATTTATGAGGCACATTTGTTACCTTGACAAAAAAGAATGTTATTATATTGTTGTTTCTGTACTGTTCCTATAGCCAAATGAATTTAGTATTATATCCAGAATTCTTTTACAACAAATACTTTTTGGGTTCAAAATATATGGGTGTCCTAGAATTAAGTAAGTACATGAAATTATATATTTTCAACAGGAGATTATTTGCAAATATTGGAAATTCAAGTTAGTTTCATTTTACAAAATAGAGCTGTCATTATTGTTACGAAGCTTCTCGAAGTCGGCAGGCTTACGAAGTTTCTGGAAGGGTGGCCGACCGTTACGGTGAAAAAACAATGGAGGCAATAAAAGGTAGTAATAAAAACTACCTGGGTCACTTCAGGCCAATCTGGCCCGTATGCCTTAGGCAAAAGGTGCGAGATTGGCGTACGTGAGGTCCGAAATGAAGGTGTTTACCTGACCGGCTATTGTTATGTTGATTTCCGGGAATTATTGTTGTTGTCGTTTATTTCAACGAAGGGCGTGGAAAAATCTGGAAGCCCGGAAATCGGTATAAATAGCGGGCAGGGTCGCCCACAGGGTAGCGCCCCCTTTCCCTAAAGGGGGTTGCATCAGATGACGGCTTAGAGGCCTCCAGGCCAAAGCCAACCTGGGGTGGTGTTTAGTGGGTAGGCCCCTGGGTTTTTCGGGAGTCCCACATAATCAGCGCAGCCGGCTGCGCTGGTATGCTATGAGCATTTACCACCCCCCCCCTCCCCCGCTTCCCGTAGGGTAGCCCTTTCTCCTTTGTCTGGGGGCAAAAAAAAACCCACAGGGCATTCGGTTTTCGAATTTGAAGCGAAGAGTTCTCTCTCTACGAAGCGAATACCTGCGATCTACGAGTGTAACTGTGATTGTGAAGTGTGTTTGAAGTAAAATAAAGTCTCTGCGGAACTATTGTGGCATTTTTACGAGCCTACAGATCCTGACACGTAACATAATATTCAGTACTTATTCAACTTTTAATACTATAAATTAATTTAATTTACACATTTGAAAAACAGAACATTCTAAGTTTTCTTATTTTGAGTATCATGAAAAAAATATTAAGTAAAAGATTGGGTTTGTTTAGGATGTATGAAATTCGTCCAGGATGTAATGGACGTCTTGTTGTAATAATGACGTTGGGCGGTAGACAGTATCGCACCCTTAGAATGAAAGGGAATTGCAATTTATGGGAAATGACGAAGAAAGTTTTCAAAAATGTATGGCCTTCAGTAAATTTAAAGAGACTGATGTATGAGGTTTTCCCTTTTTCCCTTTCTCACTCATAATTCGGGCTCTTTTTCACCATGGGGTTTTAAAGTAGGCTTTTTTAAGTAAATTTATAGTAAAATCTGGAATTTCAGGAATTTTGAGTTAAGTCACTTTCATTCTAAAGGTGCGCTATGACAGCATTGCGGTGATCCTCACAATGGTAATGTGGTTATAATAAAGACGATGATCAATTACTACATTAAATATATGCAATATATATGTAAACTTATTGGAGAATGTTTCATACATAGACAAATATTAAAAAATAATTTATTATGTAAAATGAAAACACAGCGTATTATTGAAGGAAGAAGCTCTAGTTTTACCGGATGGTAATTTAAGTAGTAGACTAGTTGTGAGGCTTTTAAGGTCTACAAGAAGCGAAAAAAGTATAGACAATTAACCGAATGTGAAAAGTCAAAATTAAAGTGAACCTTTCGAGTGACGTGACATGAACACTCTGTTTAAATTGATGAAAGGTAATACCAAGGTTTCTACCTGATTTACAAAAATATGTGGTAGATAAACTATACGAACGTAAGTCAAATTTATGATAAGATGCAACGAGACGATAGTAAAATAATATTAGTTAGCTCATTGGAAATTTTAATATATCACAATGAGCTCCAGCGATATTGACATTTTTGAGCCTTAGTCTTTAGCTCAAGGTCGCACAGTTCACTATGAGTACCGCTCAGTATTTTACTATATGAACTAAGTGGTGGTGAAAACTGTAGGCGAAATAATGTTATCGACACACTGCATAATTAATAAGCTGAAGTGAACTGAGTGAAACCCGTATATTTGAAGCTGTGCCAACTAATAGGAAAGAAAACTTAAAATTTTATATTCATATCAAATTTTCAAAATATGTTCAGTCGTTTTAGACCTAAAAAGTAAATCGATTTTATAAGAACCATGAATTGATCTCAAATAAAAAGAAGCTTAGTTTTATGGTTTGTGTGACCGCAATCATTATTTCTTGCCGGGATGTTATGGACTGACATTTTTTTTACGATTTCAAGGTCTAGCAAAAAGTAGACGAGCCACCTCACTTTAAGCATATTCCGTCACCTATGGACGTGTGCACCCGAGACGAGTCGCCAATGCATCGCCAGCCCTAAAGGAGAGCTCTTTACGCTCCTGTTGGATAATCCAATAACTTAGCGCTCCGGAAAGACCTCCGAATGAAGTTCATTCCATAGTTTACATATACGCGGTAAAATATTTAGAATAATACAAAATAATAATAATTAATTATAAAATATTATTATATTGTAAGATAAGTATAGAAAATTTCGAATTGTGCTAATGTGCTGTGTTACAGAAATCGTAGTTTTATGGAATAAAAAAATTGTGTGTTGAATTGAAGAAGTTATATTTTACAGTCGTAACCTACGAATAAAGGTTGTAACAATACAAAATTGGCTCTAAAAATTTTATCCAGCGTGCCAACAGTCCACACCGCTGATAAAAATTACTAGCTATCCACAGAGTATATATTTATATATACACTCCTTAATCTCAGCTAAGACAAATACCTATCGAGAATCGAGACGATTATAATGACACGAATAACCTTTAAACGATTCTAACTGGTATGATTTAGAAATTTTTGGGTTTCCACGACATAGGGAGTATTAACTTCTTTAAATAACAGATAACATATTTTACAAGTTTTTGGTTGAATGAAAATCTGACTGTCCATTTGTATCCACTTGCGTCTGGGAGTAAAGACTGTAAAGGATCATCGCTATCATTGTGTTGCCGACGTCGACGTTTTAGGACACTGTGAATTCCTGCCAGCGGAGTGCTCGGTCGTTTACAGTACCATGCGAGTATTAATGACGTTATCCGTAGGGCTTTTGTTACCGTCAACGTACTGGCTTGTTTAGAGCCGAATGGTCTCGCACGTGACGATTGCAAGCAGCCCGACGGTATGACGGTAATTCCTTGGAGGAGAGTTAACGACCTGTGTTGACACACTAGCACCTTCTCACCTACAGCCATCTTCGTGTAGTGCGGGGTGTTGGCAACTGCCGCTGAAAACATTAAGCGTCGTAAAAATGGTTAATTGGATAATTACTTATCGGTGGCGTTTGGTGCTGAAACTTTGGGGCTATGGGATTCGAGTACTTGGGAACTTTATAAACACCTTTCTTCTCATTTGGTTGATGTGTTTGGTGACCCAAGAGCTGGCATGCATTTCAATTAAAGAATTGATATAGCTAATGCTGTGAACATTTTGGAAACCCTGCGCAAAGGCAGCAATGCTGCAAATTTTTTTGGTAGTGTTTTTGTTTTTCTACATTTATATTGCTTTTTCGTATATGTATTTGTATATGTGTATATTTTGTAAGTAATTCCTTAAACAATATTTTGTTTTACTTCTATATAATATTCATTATTGTTATTTAAGAACATGTATTTATCAATAAATAGTGTATTTAAAAAAAAGTTTCATGTCCTTTACATAGATGTCGCTTAATTATCCTTATGAGTGCTAGTACTGCAAAACATTATGTAATATTATTTAGATATTTAAAAATAATACTAAAGATCAATAACAAATGACAAATATATGCACTATAAACTGCAAATTAAATATTTAGATATTTTACCGTAACTATATTAATTCTTATAAGCGTATAATTTAATCGTATAATTTACGGTATCTACCAACCAACAACAGATAAATTTTTCAATGTCAAATGTCCTTTTCAATTTTTCATAGCCTACGCCTACGCCGTATTAGGAGAAAAATAATCATATTCTAATTTTATATTTTAAAGAAGTATAACTTCAAAAATATTATTTTTGTTATATTGCGACCTTTTGTCACCTTCACACTAAATATCAGCCTTTTAAGCATAAAAAATAAAGAATAACAGAACTTATTTAATGTAACGAGGTCTTTTAGAAGTTTGTTTATGAAAATTGAAGAACCTATGTAGAAAACTAAGGTATCAGGTAAACTATGAGAGATATCGAAATGCCGCAAGAGTAAAATTTATTTAATGCATAAAACACTGAATATTAGTATATAAAAACTGAAATTCTAGATAGAGTATCTGATGTGAAAACATAATAGACTTCTAACATTACTGAACTTATTCTTAATAATTGTGTTTCCTAAAAGAGAGGATAGGTTTTTGATATGAAATAATAAGTGGTATATTACAAAAACGCTCTCACTAAGTTTAGAGTATCCCGCGCTTTTTCCTAAAATAAAAACTAAAATTTAGACAAAGTTACATTAGCAAGGTATAAGAATAAATGTTAAAATAACATATAGCTTACTTAACAAAAACTGTCTAAAACTAGTCTGTGAATAACATGCAGTGTTTAGTTTAAATACTCTGTGTATGTACTAATTGCAACTGATGCAAGTAACTTGACTAAAGACTGGTTTAAGTCTAGGGTATTACTTGGTGTTACTTCATTGCGAATGTATTGCTATCAGAAACACGATTGGTTAATTTATCTTCAGTGACTGATTTGCGATTCTATGATTGGTTGTTTTTCTTGAACGTGAAACAAGATGGCGTATTTTCACTACTATCCTTAGCTCGCGCTTATTAGTGACACTATCAAAAGCCTAAAGCTGCACAAAATTTATTGATCGCCGTGATTTGTTGTACATACTATGTTGTGTTTATGTTCTTTTCGGTTCTGATCGCTATCCGGACATGTAGAGAGTAGATTATTTGTGTATGATTTTCCTATTCAAGTGTAATTTAATGAAGCTTACTACCGTCAAGTCGTTGATTCATTAATTGAATTGTGCATATGCAATCTTGAGTTCCGTAAGTACAGTCTTATATTTTATTTTGCAAATTTGCGTCATCATAGCTAATGGCTGACACCGTGCAGACCTTGGCGCGATTCGATGTATTGATGGGAAGTCTTTTGGAGGGTTGAGCTAAGTTTTCACGGACGCTGTTGTTGAAATTATATTACATGTAATATATTTCAGTCTTAGGAGATATCCCCAAAAGTGATAATTTTGTATTAATAAGAAATAAAAACTCCTTTGTTTCCATACTGTTTCACGTATGCTACTATGGACGGCGGGGGTAGATTTTAAGATACCCTCATTATCGTTTCGCTTTGTTTGCTAAACAATATTTAATAAAAATGAAAAAAAAATTGTAGATCTCAGACTTTAAAAAGTAAAACTATATCTAGTAACTTGCCTTTGGTTTACTTTTAAAACAACAATAAGTATAACAACAAATGTTGATACTATTATGAAGCAAGCTGCAAGAATGTTAGGTTTCCTAAAAGGAAATACAAAAGGGTTTATGACTTTCAAAACAAAAATCTTATTATATAATGCATTGGTCCGCAGCAAACTAGAGTTTTCATCAGTGGTTTGTAGCCCCTACTATGTAACATACTCACAGAGGATCGAAGGGTTGTAGAGATCTTTTACGAGATACTTAGCATTTCAATCAAAATAAATATCACCGACAAATACATATGATGCTCAACTAAAATTTTTTAATATGACATCTTTTAACAATTGCCACTTATTAAATGATATTGTGTTCTTAAGGAGGATAGTATCTGGAGAAATTGACTTTAGTGAATTACTTAAAAATTTAAAAATAAATATACCATATCAATACCCACATCGTCCCATTACAAAAGTCTTCCACATTCCCGCAAGCAAAACAAATATTCTTAAATATAGTCCTTTGATAAGAATGTGTTCTGAATATAATAAATTGTCAGCAACTATTGACACCCTTGACATCTTTCATAACTCTTCAAACGATTAGGACAAAACTTTCAAAATATTTTAATTCATAATACCAACCTATATTAAGCATAAATATGTATCTTATGTAAGTGATATTGAATTTCTAATGTTGACTCATTTTATTGTGAACGATGTACATGTAAGAGGTATACATACCATATCATTATTTTAGTACTAAGTAACATAAGTTTGTATTCTGTATGTAATGCTGTTGGTGTGTCAATAAATAAATAAGTAAGAAACATATAAAAGGAAACATATTTACTTATTATAATTCTTGCTGCCAGATATTTAGAATATATATCTAATGTAACTACTCATATGAGTATTATTCAAATAAATTTACTTATTGCAGCATTTTATGGATAAAGCCAAAAATTAAAAAGGATTTTGGCTTAAGTATAGATTTGGACTTCTATATATATTTTGAAAAATATTCTGTACACTGATTAGGCACAATTACAATTTTATTATTAGTATAACTTAAATGTGACATAATTTTATTGCTATTTTTAATGCTCAAGTTTAAGTAACTTGCCTTTCTGTGAGATTGTACTAATAGATATCAAGACAATCAAGTATCAAAAGTAAAGAAGTAGCATGGTTAATTTTAGTGGATGTGGGAAGGAACTTTAGACTTTGCTTAGCAGTAAATAATTTTCTACTGACATCATTAATTTTAGGAAGCCAAAACAGATGAAGTCATCCAGAGTAACATAAAGATATGTGGAGTCTATAAGAATCCTTATATTTTTAAGAAATTCAGGGAAAGGACTTAAGTCTATTGTAGCAGTTAACCAGGACTCATCTATATACTCAATAAGTTGGGATTAACCTTTACACCATAGAATTTACTCCATTTAAAAATTAAAGTCAGTTAGTTGATGGAATATATGTTTGCAATAAATCAGCATATACATTGTAGAAGGAAGTGATGTAGAAACATTGAATTGATGAAGATTGTAAATGTAATTGGGTAATGAAAACATTTAGTTTACAATTTGAGCTTCTTTCAAATTAGAGGGGAACAACATATAGGACTACAGTAAATCTTAACAGAAGTTGCAATGGGCAACACAACATCGAGGATAGACTTCAAGTAGGCAGTACTTCTATTCTTTTATTTATCATTTAAAACTTTATAGTTTTAAATGATAAATAAAATGGATACTAATTTTTAGTACGCTGGTCACAATTTCATTAATTTATGAATATAGAAGTAAACATTATTGTTTGAAAATTATTCTTGAATTGAAGAATGTGGATGAACAAGATGACAAGAAAAATTAAACAATATTGATTATTTTTCAATAAACATTATAAAGGTATGATGAAATTATCTATATACAGGTTGTGTCACACACCCTGTATAAAATTACCTAAAAGGAGTAAGGATACTTGCATAATTTTATCTTTCATCTCCTTCAGTGATATCAACTATATAGTTTAACTGAAATGATTAGTGCTCAGTTCATTAGGAGATTCATTCTTTCATGAATAAATTAAGGAATATATACATTCTCATTGGCACTGTTATAATGTCAATTATATTTTTGTTTATTACAAATGCTGATCTGTAGTCTGTAGTGCTAGGGGTGTTTTAATTGTAGAGTAAAACTTGTACAGAGAATATCACAACAACAACAGTTTTTGGTAGTGAATGAATTAAATAAAGCGAGCAGGAGTTCTTAACTACTTCTTCAGACCGAATTAAGCAGAGCACGTGCGTGTTCTATTCGCCATTATATAAAAAAACACTGAAATTCACTTGGAATATTTTGTATAAAATTCAGGAAAACTACAATGTGACTTCATTTTTTCTAGTTTTGTATTCCGAATTTTGCGGGCATTGATTTGATTTTCAAATTGCAACGTGACATGAAACATTGAATAAAACATGCTGTAATAAAGTAAGTATGACAGTACATCGGACTTTGGAATTCAAAAGTATTTTTTGTTATAATATCTCACTTATGGTTATAGCACGCCATTGAGTCCGTACCTTGGCTTTTCTAGTTACTTCCTGCCATTATGTGCAGTTCTGAGTCACGATTTCTAGTGAGACATTAACATAGACGCGGTGTACACTCTGTGGATGTCCATGTTTTGGCAATGTAAGTCATGGTCATTTCGCGTCGGTGATGAGTAGGGGAAACAATAATACGATATGAATAGAAAGTACCACACGGGTACGATCGGCGATCGTATCATGCGTTGGGGTGTCTTGCATATTTTACAAAAATTGATAATGTTTAATTGCATTGCATTATTAATTGCATATTTTACAAAAATTGATAAGTTTGCGCTACCAAATGTGTAGAAAGTAGCCAAAATCCTTAAATTTAATAATGAATTTAAATTTAATAATATTTGTAATATTTAAATTTATTTAAATTTAATTAAATTTATATTAATAATATTTAAATTTAATAATGAAATTAAATTTAATAATATTTATTTAATTAAAATTAATTTAAAATCAATTAATATTAATAATAATAATAAAAATTATAAATTAAATTAAAATAATTAATTTAATAATAATAATAATAAATTTAATAACATTGATTATGGAACAATCCACAGTTTTTACGTGTCATCTTAGATAGTAAAGGCATCAGTGGGACGCCTATATATCGGTTCTCGTAGGGAAACAACTAGATTTGTTTATTTTGCCAATTTTCATAGTCTTATATCTTATAGTATTCCAATGTGGGGTAAATTAGCGGACATTGATTTAATATTCATATTACAGAAAAGAGCTATAAATACATTACAGTCACATGAGTCTTTAAGGAAAAAATTTAAAGAAATAGGTGAACTCACCGTAGGCAGTTAATACATTTATAGTAATTTAGATTCTATCAAAAAAATTAAATGTGTACAAGCAGGAAAGTGATACACACAATCGTGAAACAAGAAATAGGCATAATCTGGTTACGTTTTCATATCGCCTTGAAAAGGTTCAGCGTTATTTTATGGGGCTTGGAGTTTGTTTTTACAATAGGGTTCCAAAGTATCAACTTTGGATCTCAGGAATCAACCTGAGTTACTTATTGGAACTTTTAAGCGATGCGTTAAAGCACAGCATAAGCTTTATCTATAATGATAAAGGATATTATGGTATACTTGAATATATTAATGACAAGGACGCATGGAAATATTGTCGAAACCAGTTCCGCGCTAGTTTAAACTTTGTAACTGCCATTTGTTGTTTTAAGATGTGCTGAGGAGTTCTTTTCCGTTTCTTTTCCTCAATGTTAAGCACCTTTTCTAAACGGTAGTAGAAGCAAAAAATAACGTGCATAAGAATATTTACAGAATACCTACATGATTAAATTATTTTGAATATTTCGAAGGGTATGTATTCTTATAAACCTCATATTCTTATAAACCTCATATGATGAATCAGCATCTATCAGTAGTCTGCATTTTGTTTCCATTTTTTTGTAGTAAACGTGATTGAGCACGTGGTCAATATATCAATCGAATAATAGAGACTACTACAATATTGGTGGTATACTATAATATTGGCGGTTATTCTGGAATTCGTTTCAGTTAAGTTATGTGTTATATCAAAGGTGTATATAATTCAAAGGAAAAAAATAAGTATTACATGTATCAGTAACAGATTCTATTTGACGCCAAGTTTCAGTATCAAAAATTATTTTATAGAGTTTGTTGTTCAAAACGTCGTGATTGAATAGATTTTGTTACCAAAAGAATAAAGATTTGCACATTTTTGTATAATGTTAAAATTTGTTATTTATGTACTTTAACCTTGAGTCATATAAATGTACCTACAAAGAATTTAAAATTGTAATATGGTTTCAGTAACAAAATATTCGTACAAACAAGCAGCCAAAATATTGAAATTTTCTGCTACCTTTGGCTCACTATACATTATTGATAGTGTTAGACAATTGGTACAAGGTACAAGGATAAATCATGTGATTTCCAAATATATTGAATAATCCAACAATAACCTTACTGCAAGCAACATGATGACATTTTTAACCAAGACCATGATTTGTTATATCTTTCATATAGATGTAATATTTACCATGATAATTGACGAAGAAACATTGTTGTTCACAGAATCATGTCACTGCGTAATATTCGCAAAGTATACGGGGGCATGCAATTGCCGACCCCTGAGGATTCTGATGAAGAATATGAGCCTGCTTATGCTAAAAACTTTAAAAAAGGCCTTTATGCAGGGGTATGTATATTTGTGTGGTATAAACTTATTAGTTTTTATTCTTTTACGTTTGTGTCTTGATTATAAAGATAAAGTTCATTGTACTTTTTGTCTATAAAATTAATTATATACTATATAAGCAAACCGCCCTCGCTTCGCTTCAGAA
>PDGT01000004.1:714855-749427 GCA_003671415.1 Megathymus violae | reverse complement strand
TGATATGGACCAAGTGAATTCGTACTAATGTCTAGCTAATTATATTCTATGAAATGGTGTCGATTTAGTATTTCCGTAGATATAAGGTAAAGTCAGTTTAAAAGCACATACATACAATGGTATGGATGACATGGTGTAAATTGAGAAACTATGAGGCTTATGTGCAGCAGGGAATTTCAAAAGGCAGATGGATGGATGAATAAATTCGGTTCTGTGTTGTACGGAGTTAAAATATATAATTTGAAAATAAAACAAGTCAAAAAGTAAATTGATATTATATAAGGAGTTTTTGTAGTAAAATTAAATCGGTGCTTCCGAGCCTTGAAGGGCACGTTAAGGCGTTTGCTCTAGTTGTTATCTTCACTTAACAATTGTTAAGCTATTACGGCGGCGTCCGACACTTCGAAGGGAATAATTTCTTCACCAACCCTGCAATAGTGCAGTGTATCGTAGTATGCCTACAAAATTATATTTATAAGAAAAATTATATAATATCAAACAAATTTAATACTCAGAACATTACTTACATTTCATGAAAAGACAAAGTAATTGTAATTATTGAAATCCAATTTGATTAAAAAGTTTTTGATCAGAAATGCAACACAAAACATCAAAGGATACATTTTTCTATTGAATACTTATTTAGATTGTACTTTTTTGTAACTATTCATTCCTTTACCAAAGCAAATGACGATAAATTTATTCGCGTTCCGGCTGGGGGCGTGAGAACCAGTACTTGCTTTCTAACCTTCTCATTTCCTGGCCGACAGCGCATCAGTGATACCTTTGGTCTTGCTGATGTCCATAGGCGACGGTGACCACTTACCATCAGGTGGCTCGTCTGCTTGTTTGTCGGCTAAAAAAATTGTGTAATTAATTTCGTGAACTACGTGGTGCCTTCAGTATTTGAATCCAGGTCACGTCTAATTTATTGATTGAATTTGTGATATTAGAAAATAAATACACATGCAAAGTAATTGTTCTATTTATTATTTGACAACGAAATTAAAATTAAAATGGCAACAATGAAATCGAGAATCGAAGTAATTGTTGCCAGTATATATGCTACTTCGAAATGTTATAAATAGATCAATCTGGTGGACCAAGTATAATATTATATCATATTTATTATTCCCACACCGTCACATTCAATTGTTTTTACAGAAGGATATGACAAAGCAGATGAGTTGTTACAACGAGCAATTCTCAAATTCCCGACAGTTGTTACGAATATTATGCGCAATGCAGGAACCAGAAATGAAAAGATCAAAGATTGCCCACTTTTCAATGCAGAGGCTGATGACGGGTTAGCATTAGTTTTGTACTATAATAAAACAGTAACATTTCTTGATGTTTTGAAATATTTCCTATTTTATCGACTTTCAAAATGATGTCTGATTTATTTCAATTTCATACTTGCATTCATGTCACTGAACCCGTTAGTTGACATTTTGGTTAATTTGTCGCAATGATGTTGTTACTATCAATCATGATTTGGACACAACAACCATAACAGAAAAAATATGTCAAATGTTATCAATAGATAAAAATAAAACATGACAGATTATGTAAATTTGTGACATTCGTAAGACTAATGACAGATTTATATGTTTGGATACCTTCAGTGTAAATTATTTTCTTTTTACGATCAAACCCCACAGTGTTAATTGAATGAAATGAAATGAAATAATATTTCGAATAAAAATATAATTTCATTTAATTTCATTTCAATGGGCAGTTGGGCAGTTTTGAAGTGTTTCTTCATCCTTGAATATTGTTTTTATAGACATAGCCGATTATATATTTTTAAACATCTCCTTTGTTGAAAAGTGAAAAGTTAATCAGATTGACATGTTCAATTTATCCGATTCTAAAGATATTTAGTTTTATTCTACTTTAAAATTTTTACAGTTTTTTCTTTCATGAATCAATCTGTAACTTGACAAAACAAAAGGGATTGTGAACAATTGGTTTTTGGGTATTTATCTTTTAGATTTATAAATAATATGCTAGTAACTCACCCTCGCGTCGGTTCAGAAAACTCATGCGTTAAGTATTAAATTTATAAAAATAGCATTCCCAATCCCTAAAATAAATCTAGGATACTTTTCATTCCGGAAAATGAACCTGTTCCCAGGGAATGGAAATTAAGTCAGTATAGACATTCCGTCAAGAGGGTATTAAATTAAGTTATCATCACTCATCTACAAGCAATGCAATAAATGAAAATGTTTCTAGTTATCGGTATCATGTAACTAAGAAAATCTATTCTTAAATCATTAAAATTAATAATAAACCTGTTTCGGGTCCGAGTGTTATTTGTAAACCGGCGTAAATTTTCTGGATCGAAACGAGGTCAGGTTCTGAGTATTTTTTTTTTCTGAAATGGCTGTCATTCTTTTACAATGATATAATATGCTTCTGGTTTTTTATATTCGAAATATATTTAGGTATATTCCAATTATATTGTACAATTTTAAGTGAAAATATTTGTTGTTTATTTTATAAAGAGTTACATTGTTTATGTAATATTTGACATTTTTGTATTTATTTGCCAGGATGCCAACAAAGTTGAAGGATTTAATATACCTGTACTCTAGATTTGCTTGGAACAAGTTTTGCGAGAGATCAGTCATGAAGTGGCTTATACGTAATGCTGTAGCTGTCGTTGAGAAGTATGAAACCGACCCCGCAACGCAGGTTAGTTTTAAATCATACAACTAGCTTGCCCGGGAGAAGTTGTTTCGCAATAAATTTAAGTATTACCTGTGAAATTGTTCTTCTAAACAGCAGTAACAAAGCAAATTTTTTTTGGAATTAAAATAAATCGAAGTACAATTGTTATCGATACATGTTCGCTATGTTTATTCGTAGTAATTGTTTAGTCCGATTTCATGAAGCAAAAATTACATTAGCTCGGGTTCACCAAAAATTAAACAGTAACTTCTTTTGAGTGAAGTTCACAGCTATGTTTTCGATCATCTTACGTACATGGTCAATTTTTCATTATACTGGAAATTGAGATGTTAATTTTTCTAATGTAACGTTGGGTTAAGATTGTCGTTTTACTTATAAGGATGCTGCTAATTCTGACGTTGTTTGTGGTGATTTCCCTGCTATTATTACTTAATTTTTTTCAGTTATCAATGTATGTTGTCGACCGGCTATGGGAGTCGTTTTTAGAAATCTGAAATGAATAATTAAAATATCTGAAATTGAAATGTTGCGTTCACCATTACAATCTATTGTAAGCGGTTCGATATTGTATTGAGCGGTGACTCTTCCAATATCATTGTTTGTACGAGCAGTATCTGCCGTGGTGATGCCACGGTGCAACTCATGAAAACAACGTGACACTTTCTCATAATTATTGTGAACATAAATTGTATAGCTTTAATTGAAACGGTATTTGAATTTCATAACAAAGGCAAGAATTTTTAGTGCGAAGTTTGCCGGCGTTCACAATCGGTAATTTCATAGATAGGCACCTAATGTTAATTGTTCATTATGTAAATAGCAACGAACTATTGTCTCAACAACACATGTACACTGGGAATTAATCTTCACTCGGTCATGTCGAATAAATTGATAAAAAGGGTGTTTTCATTTGTTGTGATATTAGTATAACGCTAGAAATATATATAGCAGTATCAGGATAACGTTTTGGAACAGTTTAATGAAGTTTTGAAGGGGAAAATGAGAAGTTGTTACTTTTACACAAGAGCACTCGTGAGCACAAGAATTATGTTATGATGGTTGCCTTTCAAAATGGCAGCTTCAACAAATTAAAGCACACATCGTAGTGTTTAAAATTGGTCCCCGTCATCGGTACGGCTCTGTCCCGTCTCCGTCACGTTGGTCACGTCATGTTATTTTTAATGAAATAGGAGCTTTGTGTTTGAAAAAATTACGACTAAGAGGTCAGAAGTCTGCGATTTTAGTTTATTTTGAAAAATATATAAAAATATATAAAAAATTTATGTAACTGTTAAATCCGAAACAGTCTTAAGGGAGAATAATTTGAAATTAAAAAATTTGCCAATTTTTTATATATACCTTTGTTCAAGTCCATTTCCCTGAGCTTGTTACACTCATCTTGTATGTAAAGATTTTCGAGTGACATTTTAAATTAATATTAATAATCGGTTATTCTCAATGGGGGTTAGTGTAATTGTAATTGGATTACAAAAGTATAATTTGTTTTCATAATTTAACCGTCTGTAATGGCACCGCGCGCAACGAATGCCAATTAGGTATAAAAAATTGCTTCAGATTAATATTTTTGAATAAAAGACAAGTATGGAAGTGTGCGGTTGGTGGAATCCTATAGGCGGATCCCACTGGTGTTTTCTCGGTGTGATTTGCGTCGTCATTCATTGTGTGCACTGCAAAGGGCTGGAGTAACTTTCCCGCGTCGGTGTTTCCTGCTTCTTACGATCTGGGAGTCTTCAAGAGGAGAGTGAATAGGCTTTTATAAGTTAAAGCATTCTACATCGTAGACTTCATCACCACCTACCGTTAGTTGGTATTATTGTCATATGTCATGCTATTCTATTGGGAATTAAAATTATGTTGGAATTAACGTAATATGTGATACATTTAGTGACGGCTCTGTTGGCAGCATGAAAGAGTTCTTTAGGCTGTGATTTCACTTTAAAAATTAACTTCACTCTTACAAAGTGATTATACTGATGGCCTCTGATAAAGATAAGACAAGCTTTTCTTTGTGGCTGCGTTGGGTGCTATTGTTCGCTTCGATTTCTCTTCAATTATGAATAGAGTTTGGCCGCCTGCAGTTAGTGTCTTGATCGTTGTTATGGGTACCATTATTATGTTATGTTATGTTATGTTATGTTATGTTGTTATGGGTTATTACGTACCATAGTAGACTTCGTCATACTACGTTTTCACTTTAAATATTTATGATCTATAATAACCATTAAAAAAACCATTCAATATTTGCATCAATTTGCTGTTTATACGATACAATTATATTCTTTGATAATATAGATGGTCTATTAAACAGTGAACATTTTAAAATTAATATATATAGACGCTCTACTATAATATCTTTGTTTGTAGGAGTTGGCGAAAGAGTACGCAAATGTCCGAATGAACTTATTCCAAGTCTATCCACCCGAGATCATGCGTCACCTGAGCATAATTACAACACTGAATAATTTGATTGTTGATGGGGTGAGTATATGTATGTATTGTCAATCAATACTCGATATTTCATAAATCAAAAACATACTAATAATATTCATGATTAACACTTAGACCTTGAGAAATACCAATAATAGTGACGCAGTATAAGAAAAAGATTTGACCTTATTGTTTGTTTTACAGGCTGTGCCGAATATTGGTAAAGTGGTGTCCTATGACCCCTTCCCACCGTTTGACAGCGTAAATATGTACGAGGGTGTGGGACCCAACGGATTCAGCGCTCTGAACTTCTTCGAAATATTTTCTAGTATTTTGCCAGAACACGATCTACAGGATGCTGGCATGGAGTAGGTGTAAATTTTTAAATTAAAACAAACTACTAAAAATGTCATGGTTGCGCTACATAATTATATGAATAAATTGAGTTGTTGTATCACTTCTGTGTCTAAATTTTGTGTCAGTTAAATCGACTATTCTCATTTAGAAAGAGCCGTAACTATATTAGCATAAAATACATTTATGTTCTATCTTTACTCAAAAATCAAATAAGATTTCGAATATCTGTTAGTGTAGATTTTAATGTCTCGCGCTTGATGACCTGCTGGCTGCGGCTATATGCTTCATTACGTTTGAAATATTTTCCGAGTATACAGAGTATGAAAGTAGAAGAAATGGTTATTTAGTTGTGTATTTGACTCGACTATTCTGCTCGATTATTTTTAAGGTTTGCGATCATTTTATGCTTAGCAGCATATAAATATATATATTATCACTTGTGTTGTGAAATATTTTTAGTACTTATGACGCAATTAGCCAATAGTTGCCAGGTTCAAAGTGTATTATAACAAGGTGAAAAAAATCGTAATTGTTGTTTTTAAATTGTACTTATTTTTTAATATATTATTACTTTATTCTTCTATGCACATAATTTAAAAAAATATATATATATTTTGTGTCTTATATATTTATATTATATTTAGTTGATACCGTATAAGAAAATACCAAAAATTGCAATACTACATAGGAATGTTTCAATTTGTCAATGTCAGACTGAATCAGTCTGCTTAACAGTCAAACGGACATATGCTATATATATATATATATATATATATATATATATATAGCACATGATAAATCACCCAGGCTATTCGATCAAAGTGTCATTCTGTCTCAATGTCCTTAATGACACTATTGATCGAAGTAATACGGTCATCTCGAATAAATATAATGTGGCAATGTGTACTACAAATCCCATGACGATGAATGGTACATTGCCTCGTTCATCTTGAGGTGAAACTAAGCTGTTGTACACCCTGCTGGTCATTAAAGTCAATGACGTCAGGTCGTTTTCAATGACAGTTATCATGCTTTCTAATCATACCAATGGTCTTCTTGCATAGTGAATGGTTTTTCTTGCCTAGCTACTTTGGCTAGAATTACCTTCTTTCTTGGCCAGTAATACTTCCGTTACGCTACAGTTATGATGGTTGTGGCAGACATCGGCCACTTCCATCATATATAAAAAATAAGCTATCAGATCATCACGAGGCATCATCATTATCTCATCATCGTCAGCCTTTTTCCGTCAACTGCTGAACATTGACCTCTCCGAACACACGCCATCTCGAGTACTATCGTACCTGTCTTTGTTGAATTGCTTGAAGGTGATCGAATTTTATCAACAGTAGTCGGATTTGCCGTTTCCATAGTGGACATACCATGTGATAGTAATGTTCTTTTTGTCATAACTTGTTAGGAGTTTTGTACGTTTCAATTTCGTTATAGTGAAAAGGCTCTTATAGGTTAGTGCGTTCAACATCTTAGACTTCATCGCTACTTTCCATCAGGTGGGAATCTATGTAAAAAATAAAACTATCATGACCAAGACATACGACTACAATATTGAGTAGAACCTGTACATGTTGCCTGCAGCATGATAGTAGATAAATATACTATTTGTTTAGATGTGTTCTCTAGACTCTAAAGTGAATTAATTAAGGTGTTAATCGAATTATGTAAATCGACAACAATGAAAGTCAATACAGATGAAACAACCAATTAACAAAAGATAAAAAGTTGTTGCTGCAACGGAATTTGATCTAGATAACACGGCAGTCGATGTGCATGGCCAGTGACGTTTTTACATTAAGAAGAATTCGGACTACTGGCGCAGTTTGCGAAGTTAGACAATCGGAAGTGGTGAAGTGCTGGTCGCAACATTTGAAAGGGTTAGGGAAAACTCCTAAATGACAGCGTCGCTTCTCTGCTTATAGGTGTACTAATGACCAGGAAGAAACGGCGAAGTCTTTGGATTTAGTGAGCTTTTTTTTTGTTGACGAGGGGGAAACCTTCAAAAGGTACCCGGTGCCGTGGGAACGACGCCGGGTTATGTGGGATTTTTACCGCACTAAAACCCCCCGGTGGCCTTCCTCGGCGCTTTGATAGGCCTCCGGGATATCCATCGAAACACGACCGGAGTCCTATGAGCGCGTGCCCTGTCGGCTTCTGCTCAGGATGAGCGGACGATCATCCCCGAATTTCTGGTGTTACGCCGGTATGCGGCCACACATACCGACGTCCTTCCCGGGGTCGTTGGCAGGACGGTTCAGGCTCCCACCCTAGCCGCCCACGACCCCGGAAGTCCCTTTTTAGTCGCCTCTTACGACAGGCAGGGGATACAGTAGCCCTATTCTGGTCCCGGGCTACAAGGACAGGATTTAGTGAGCCTGGGAGGGACCGTGTAGAAATTGCTTTACTTAGGGGAGGCTTCAGGAAGTTGATTATTATAATCTTAAAAGCAAAATACTATATTTAAATCTTGTATTTCATGCTTATAAATTGTATATATTTCATCGTATCGTAAATATATTAGTCGGAAAGTTTGTAACAGTTCATTTTACGAGTTCACATCCCTTTGATCCCAGTAGCTTTATACAAATGAAACTATTGTATCAAAACTTCGGTACAGTTAATACTGACTGTAAATGTACTGAGAGGAGTGAATGCACTGGAATCAGACATAGAACTTAAGGGGAAAATATAAGGTGATAGATAGGGTGTGCCGAAGACCTGGCTCTATTACAGGAAAGCGTGAAGAACTTATTGGGACGCTCGCTATTATTCTTGAGAAAGAAGAAGAGAAGGTGGGACACAGAATTAACCAGGACAAGACCAAGTATCTCCACATGAAGCTGTACAAGAACACTGGAATCCAGCTCCGAGACCTATATGTTACAGATATTTTCTACAAACAGGTCTTCAAGTTTAAAGACTTGGCTGCATTATTACTGACAAACACACGTGAGAAGAGGAAATCGATACAGGAATCCATAACGATTGGAGATCTAGTGGCCGAGCCCAACATAATTGGAGTAATTAAAGCCCACCGTCTTCGCTGGCTTGGTCATGTGGAAAGAATGGGAAAGGATCGCGACGTTAAGTGAGCATACTTGGGGTGACCAAATTGTCGACGTCCTGTCGGCCATCCAGAGTATGGCTGGGAAAACCGAGTCGAGGCTAATCTGCGCGAACTTAAAGCCAATAACTGTCACGAGACTGAGAGGGTCAGGGAGAAGCGGCGAGGTCTCGTGTTGGAGGCCATGACTCACTCTGGGTCGTTGCGCCAGTAGAGTAAGTAAATAAGTAAGAAGAACATTCATTTATCGTCATCAAACGTTTCAGAGTATTCTGTTTCAGAATCTTACTTGTATAACAAATTTGTCTTTCGTGCTATTATATATCATAACAGTGGAACATCAAATTGGTGGACCAATGTCACAAGTCAGTCGCGTTTCTGGGCTATAAAACTCGAATGATACTTTAAATCGGTAAAGTAAAATGCGACTAATCAAAAATCTTCGATAGTTATATTACTACCCTTATTATTTGTATATTGCTTTAAATTTATTGTATTTTGATAGCTCGTAATAGTCGCTATATAACTGTTAAAAGACGTATGTTAAAATAATTTAAACCTTATAGCGGGGATTATTGACGAACATTAGTAATAATATGTATGTTATTTTTTAATTGCATTGATTGATTGACATTTACATAGTCACTCGCACAGTAAAACCATAAGCGCCTGTGAATTTGTAATGGCAATTATGTTTTGCTTAATTTTGAATCGGCATAAAAACTAGGATAAAAATCATTAGAAAAAAAATTGACACATACAGTATTATTTATTTATTATTATTGTTTTTGTTCAAAGTTTACGCTGGTTTTTGACGTATTTCATTCCTACTGATAAAATATTTTTTGCAAGGTAGATAATTACTTTGTCAAGTACATTTTAGGTTATAGATTTGGCTTGGATTTTTACGATTGAAAATAAAGTTATAAGCATTTGTTTATTTTTCTAAAATGTGATTATAAATATGTTTGAAGCTTCAGTATTTTTTGAACCAAAATAACAATGAAAACAGATCACAAGACATAACAGTCTGTTTGGATAACTGAACAACAGATCCTTTCAAGTGTCACGCAGTGTTATGCAATGAATGATTATAAATACTATTTGAATAGTAACACAAGAAATCGATAAACATTGTTATCAAGCTGCACACTGAATAACAGAAGCACCTGTGAATTGCTAAATAGCAATTACATAAGTAATAGCAATAACGTTGTAAAAGTAAATTGTTTAGCTGAAATTCAATATTAAATTTTTATCTAAAGTACATTATTGTTATTGATATTGTCAGATGTAATGTAGTAAATTAAATTCATCTGGTCTACCGAGACAACATTCAGTTTAAAATTTGTTTTAATAATTATCGATGAGACTGATGTGTTAATATTTTATCATGTGTCTTACTTTATTATATATACTTTATTAGCAATGAACTCCGCCTGAAGTTATGCTCCGCAATGAAGCTAGATTGTAAACGACGGACTTGTGTGTTGACACTTTTTTAAACAATGTCCTTTTACAATAAATAATTAGATATGCCTTTAGTAGTACTGAATGAGTAAATGTTATTTTTTTATTTTCTTATACATGTAATTTTCAAGTGTGACCCAAATATTAGTAAATACAAATCTAATTTATAATTATAATATTATATTCCCGCTAAAATCAAAGCGGATATAAATATCTCGTTCAAACTCCTATTTGAATAGGTGACTCCTATCTCGTTCAAATACGAATTTCGCG
The DNA here is from genome assembly GCA_003671415.1 of Megathymus violae. Classification (NCBI taxonomy): domain Eukaryota; kingdom Metazoa; phylum Arthropoda; class Insecta; order Lepidoptera; family Hesperiidae; genus Megathymus; species Megathymus violae. The sequence continues at coordinate 739,103 of PDGT01000004.1, read as the reverse complement.
TTGTCTCCGTTATTTATGGTTTCCAATGAATGGTAGAGTGCGAATTATGCGTATTGCAATAATAAATATCGGGGACTTCGATCTAAATTTTAAACAGGAAGAGTCGAGCAGCTTTTAACTTACACCTTAATCTGATTTTCTGTTTACAAATAATAAATTGTCAGTGTGCAAGTTGAATTGAATGACATATAACCATAAATATGTTTTGTCTGTTTGAGACATTTTTTTAAGGACGTGTCTTTTGTACTTTAAAATTACAAATAAATAAATTATTCTATATTAATCACTTCGGTTTCTCGAGAGGTAAATATCAATGGAATATTCATGTCAGTCCATGGGAGTGCCTCGAGGTTCAATCTTGGATCGCTATAATTTTTTTTGTACATCAATAATCTTCTTTATTTCACAAGGGACTTGCGTAAAACAGTATTGTTTGCTGACGTCTCTATCTTTAAAGTAGATAGAAGACAACTAATGTTTTGACGATGTAAATAATACTGTTTCGCAAGTGTTCTGTAACAGCCTTATGTTAATTGCTAACAAAACGAAATGTGTTGAATTCACGTTACCAACTCTACATTATGTTACAGTGGGTAACTAAATGTACTTACATTTGGTAATTTATAAAAAATATGAGTTAAAATTTGTCTTAAGTTCTAACTCCTATTTTTATAAATAAGGAAATGCTTGAACTAGTATTTTCAACCCTATTTCTAGGTATTACTATAGATTTGCTATTACAATGGAGTCCTCAATTGAAACCTTATCAGGGAGATTTAGCTCCTCTGCTTACACTGTTAAGAAAGTGAGGCTTTTAATTGACATAGAAACTGCAAGATTAGTTTGTTTTAGGTACATTTACAGTGTTATGTCTTATGTGCTGAGCTAATGAAGTTAATTCGATTTTCGTAATACAGAAAAGAGCAGGATGCGTCTATTACAATTTCGGGCCTAGGGACACGCTTGGATATCTATATAAAGAAATAAATATAATAACTGTCGCACAATACAGTCTAAATAATAATATGTACTTAAAAAATTCTCTGCTAGTTTTCTTAAGAAGAGTAATATTTACAATACTAGATATAAGGCTGAATCGATTGTAACGAAGTTCAGTCCTAGGAAAAGTGGTGGCATCTAAATATTAATAAAAATATTTCCTTTGAATCAACGTAAATTTCATACTGTAAATTAAAAATTAAGATGCAAAGCATTCTTATGAAGAAAGGTTATTACAAACTTGTTGTGCAGTATTGGGTGGCCTAGAATACTGACCCCAAACCACTGCTGGCACAACAGGGTGTCGTAACATGCTACAGAAGTCGGCCTGCTTGATGGTAGGGTTTCGCGTAAGGATATTATTGACAATATTATTATTGAGTCATTAATATTGTTACTGGTATTATTATTTTTCCGTGAAACCTGTCTGGCAAGCTACCAGCTTGAATCAAGTTGAGCCAAACGACTCCTCTTGTTCCGGCTGGGGGCTCGAAATTAGTACTTTCTTTTCTTTCTCGGTTGAGAACGCATTATTGACGTCTTTGGTGTTACTCGTGTCCATGGGCGACGGTGACCACTTACCATCAGGTGGCTCGTCTTCTCATTTGTCGGCTATTCATATAAAGAAAACATGACTACATGAGTTTAACATATATACGTAGCCAGTAGTAGCTAGCTTTCTGTAGCTGTGAGTAGGCAAAAAGCTCTTTGGAAGTCTCTTACCATTTCATCTTTCGGGACCATTTACAATAGGGATTTGTCGAAACGATGGCGTAGTTCGACATTTGAACTGTTTGTAAAAAATCAACTTAATGTTTTATGATTACAGACATGGCCGTGATTCACCAGCTATGCCCCGGGCTCCGTTACAGCCCGAACAACCTGTTGAAGACTACGATTCTTTAGATGAATATGAATTCGAAACGGACCCCGATGACGACGATGACATCGACGACGATGACGAGGATAATCCTAACGTCAATAATCTGTTACGTGCAATAGGATATCGGGGAGCGCCGCATCTTTCTGTCGCTCTGAGACTATTTATGGACCTATACGACACTATATTTATAACACTGCCCAATGCGCGTGTAAGGTATTTTCCGGCTGTACTAAATAATGGTTTAGATTCAAGCTCCGATGACGAGTCTGTTGATAGGCCGGTTAATATGATAGAAAGACCGTTAATGATTAATGCGCCTCGTGCACCTTCCGACTCGGACGATGCATCGATGGAAGACAGCGATGATGAAATTCATTCAGTAATGGCAACCTTACCCATTCGAAACGCTGCTCGGTTTTATATCGATCTTTGTCAAACATTCGATTCCAATGAGTCTGAGGACGAATACGAAGAAATCGAATTGGCACCTGAAATCGATTTAGATCGCATCCGACGAGGACATTTTTCAGAAGACGTTGCCTATCATGGTGTAGATTGCGATGTGTCGTTACGCATCACAGAGAACGAGGTCAATGTTAATGATATTCTACAATGGGAACAAGCCAGCAATGGTAATAAGAAAATTGAAGAAATTTCTTCAACGAGCAGCCAAAGCAACGATGACTCTGATCATGAAAAGAAGCCAAATATCGATTTGGAACAGAAAGATAATAAGAATGAAGAGGTAGTAGATCACGAGGAGCCTCAATCCTCCCAGGAAGAGCCACCACCTCAATATGATGCTTTGCCACAAAATGATCAATATCATGGTGACAATGACATCGAAGATGAAGAGGAAGACACGAGACAAGGTGACGAAAATGATAACGGGGATGGACCTGATGATAATGACGGTGAGAATCGTGGCAGTGGCAACAATGACGTTGACGAAGAGGATGAAGCGGACAACGATAATGATGATGATAACGATGATGATGCCGACACTCACGATGATCAAGGAAATACGTCTTCGAGACACTTCGATTCTGATATATATCGATCAAGGTTAATTCGAAGCTTGCGTGATCATGCACATACGGAATATCGGCGAAGCGTATTAGAATCTCGGGTACAGAACGGAATTATTCACCACCATAGATTTCGCTTTCTGGTCCCTGGTGTATCCTCAGAGTTATATTCCCAACAAGACGATCTACAGTCGCAACAAAATCAGACTACCGCACATGTTGCCGCTTCTGCTGCTGCTGCTGCTGTTTCTGCTGCTGCGGTTTCTGCTACTGCTGTTTCTGCTGCTGCTGACTCTGCTGCTGCTGACTCTGCTACTGCTACTTCTGCTGTTGCTGCTGCTAATACTTCTAATGCTGCAACTACTGCTGCTGCTGCTGCTTCTTTTGTTCCTTCAGAAATGGAAGATGATGTCGAGTAGATATCGACTTTTTTTATTGCAATGAACTGCACAATTAATTATTTATATGTATGCAAGTACTCGGGCTCTTTCCTGATTTACATACCTTACATTTACATACCTTATACCTTAATTAACATTTAATGGCTAAATCTTATGTTTAGATTTGAGACATACATTCTGAAATGATTTTTTAGTATTAAGACAGTAGGCTATGGGAGAGCCAATAATGGAAAATAGACGCACTAGAAATGTTGCGAGAAAATTAAACTTCTTTTCACAGCAATAATTTTACTCTGAATGAGCTAGATGTAAAACAGCGTCTGACCTAAATGACAGAAGGCTGCATTCTTTCGTTGTTTGGACATGTTTCGCACCGTGTATGTGATTCTATTAAAAGGCTTGAAGTACAAAGTAAACTCGAAGGTATAAGACCTTGCGGGAGATCACCCATGCGTGGGACAGACCAGGTCAAGGTTGCCGTGAACACGCCTGTCCACGATTGCACGAAGGAAACAGCAATCCGGGACCAATGGCGACAATGTAGACGACATGACATGGATTCACAAGCGTGCCACACGCACTTTATTGTAAGTACGACTGCTCTGCTAAGAGCGTAGCGACTAACAAGAAGGAGAAATAATACTGTAACGAGAAATAATAGGAAAAGAAATGCAAGGTAACTAGTATGTAGTTACCGATTTTTGTGAAATTTTGTTTCAATTTCTAATTCCGAACCCTGGAAGACTTGTTATGTTCACTCAGTAGTCTCTGGTCCTAACTTTTATTTTCTCTTTTTAAGCATGACTCTCGAGTCTTGACATGCCTTTGTACTTTTGATTGTTGATTGATCCACATTGGTTTGAAATATTCCAATCGACTTATGATGTGATCAACTCAAAAACGGTTCGATGTATAAACTAGTACGTAAATATTCCTACATTTACATACTAGTTTATATTGGGAATTATTTCTCATAGACATGTCAGCATTAAGAGTTATTTTACTGCACTCTAATTCCATAATATTATACATCCAAATCTCAGCTATTTCCTCGGTAATATTATTACTTAACTGTGTATTATGATTAATTTGAGTAAATAGTTTAAACAAAATCAATGGTAAATTGTTTTGGTAAATTTAACAATAATATTTACAATTATATTTTGCCGCGGAATCGGTTGTGTTATTAGTGAGATTGCAAAATTTAAAATTATACTTACTTCTGGCGTGTAGTTTGTATGTTTTTTGCCTTACAAGAATGTCGTGTTAGCAACTCGCGTGGATAGAGATGATCTAGATATCAAGGCTCAAGGCTAGCTTGCATTGTGTTTCATCCGCAAAGTTGCTGTCATTTCATTTAATTCGGTAAATTGCAATATTCATTGCTATAATTGATAAAATTGTGCCAAATTACGAATACTGTAATTACTTAATATTCATTTAAATTAATTTATTCATTTAAGGTAATGATATTTTTATGTTTCCGCCTATAAGTAATAATATAAACATTATTATTAAAATTGTCGTATTGAATCTCATTCTACGTGTAACGCAAAGTATGAGATCTTAGTTGTAGTAAGTAGTCGTCACTGCATTTAAGGAAATAATATAATATACATACATTTACTAATAATTATTTGTCGTAGATGATGCTCGGTATCTATATTTCAATATCACGTCGAGGGCGGAAGATGAATGTTAGTGTATTAGACATTTCTTGTATTCTGCGTAATTGTTTATACAATTAATCTTATTATAACATAATAATTATGATGCATTTTAAAAGCTAATACACATTGGGCGTGTAAAGCGCACTGTCTAAATGCCATCGACCATTTACCATCGTTTTTCCGAAAACTGCAATAGCTGCAAGTGAAGCAGGTTCAAGTTTGTTGTTTGGCTCTACTAGGTCAAAATTTTTATTTGTTTGATTAGATTCAACACTTTCTAAGTACCGCCACAGTCACCGCTCGGTAGGAGGAAGGAGCTAATGTTACAATTGAGGCTTTCGTCAATACAGCGGTGGTGGGACGTGCCCGTCCGCTGACGATAAGAAAATAATGACTTGCGTTGATTTAGTTTTATGTGTTTATTATATTGTATATGTATATTATGCAACAGAGACGGTCCATGTAACTCGAAGTGTTCAAACATCGAGGATAGAAATATGTACTTGTAAATTAATGTTCAGGATAGGTGAAGGTCGTGTTACATTTCGATAGATTGGTGTGGATTACAAAAGTTGACGTAGACTTGTTTGTGAGGCTTCGTAAATTTTCATACATTGACTAGACTACCTTCGACATCTAGTCGAAAATGTAAATTTATTATTCAGATCTCGATCACCTTCCCTATCTCACGATACATAAGGACACTGAGAAAAGTATTTTGTGTTCTTTGACTGCTTCTGCTGTTATGTGTTTACGATTCTTTATTGGTTAGTACTTATTATTATTATTATTATGTGGTTAGTGCATTTGACAGCAATGTCTGAAGCGCCCAATGTGTCCTAGCTTATTTTAGTATATGTAAGTGATAGTCTATGATAATCATTCTACGAATGTGTATTCTATAATAATCAATGTCTAATGTTAATCTAAAGTATTAAATATAATATGTGTAGTTTCATGATAATTATCTGTATTAGAATAGGTATAAGATACTTCATCATATGTATGATATAAGGCAGTCAATGGCAATTGCAATTCGGAACTATAGCGAAGTCACCATTATATGAACGTATCTATTATTCATTCTACGTACGTATTTTGATATCTCTACTTCTTTATTTCTATCACTACGCAGCTATGAGTTGCGTCTTTATAAAAGGGTAAACCGAGCATGTAATCCTCCGCTATTGGCTGTATTGTAATGGAACGGTTAGAAATATGTAAAAATAACTTGTAAAGTTAACAAAATATGAAGGATTTTAAGAAAATTTTAAAAAATTTAAAGGCTGTCCATAAAGTATTATTTTTAGATCATGCATTCGTCTACGTAGACCGTAAACATGAGAATCGAATTTAATAAGTCAAAAAAATCTATGAAGATTTTTTATTTCATTTTACTTATTATTTATCTTCTAATTATTTCCGAGTTTATTTCACTAAAATTAAGTATGTTTAATTTAAAAAATACATATCTCGCATTATTTTGATCTATTGTAAGGGTAAGCCAATGGTTTTGAAAGAAATTTCGGGGGTAGATAGGCAAAAAAATAAATTTTGTATATAATCGTAATTTAAAAAGGGAGGCAACAAGAAAATACTATTAATTCGTAACATTATTAAATGGGGTTGTAGGGATTTATGTGAAGAAATTATGTGTAGATCTTATGAGACATCCAATTGTCTCATGAGAAGTTTATCCTAGTGATTCGATCTTGAGTGATGTATCCATATCATAAGAAATGCGATAGCTGTGTCAGAACGTTATATATTTGTTTTATGGGAAAAATCGAAAAACTACTTATTTTTACAACTCCGTAATCCAATTGGTAGTAACCCTGCCAACTGAGCAAGGGGCTCCGGATTCGATTCCCGGCTGTCACAAGCATATGTGATATTATACTTGTGTATGTCCATGCCACCCACAGCATAGCAAATTCTAGTTGGGTGTGTAAGGTTTTTTGTTTAACTTTTTCCTTGTTGACACGTAATTAATTGGATTCGAACCCTTGGTGGTCTTTTCAAGGCATGGGTCGTAATTGAAGAAGCCTACAGGTAATACCCAGTAAATTATTAATACATTTACACAATTATTTCACATAAATGTTTGCAATAGGTTGATTAATCGAGGAAAAAGTAAGTGGGCGATCAAACAGTACAGCGACGTGCGGAGGTTTTGGAAATTATATTTTTATGGTATTTTCCACCGGTCTCTTATATTTTTATATATTTTTCTCTTATATTTTTATATATACTGTAGTGTTTACCTTTAAAATGAAAATGAAGCAGTGTAAACACTGCTGCCTCAGCCGTTTATTTTGAAATATTATATATAAAAGCTAAACAAACGGGTATGTACGATAAATGTATTGAATTTCCATTCATTGTTACTTTTCAAGAGTTTGGGCGCTGTGTCTACTAATAGTATACATTGATCTCAAGACCACCGACTGCGATATAAAATTTTTTGTTATATTTTACCGATTGTATTGTATAGGGTATACTTAAATCTTGTACAAGATAAAACAGTAGTTTCTTCAAATATATTCTAATTCATGTTTATTAGTAATATATTCCAATACAATAGATTCCATGTGTGTTGTTGTATGTAGCAGTTAAAATAATAAATCCAAAACATAATATCCTTTTTTTATTCAGTTTTTTAATGTCATTATTATAATAGGTTCAAAATAATGATCACTTATTTAAATGTTTACTGCCCAATGAAAACTATATGAAATATTAATTATCGATTACTATTTAAAATTCGTATAATCGACAGGTGGTACGGAGCTGTATTTAATACCAAATGAATTTATTATTAGTGTTACTATATAGAGATCGTTATTCACCAAAGAGGAGAAGTATATAAAGATATTAAGTAAATAACCGAGACAATGTTATCGTTGTGACATCTCTGTATTGCTTTTTGCTTTAATGGACCAAGATACAGCGGAGAGGTCGGAGCAAATCAGGAGGCAATATCTGGTTTGTTTACGTCATGGTAGCGAAGAAGAGATTAGGTTGATCACTTAAAAAGTTAAATTTCAGGGTATTAATTCTACGAATATTCTATCCTTTACTTTTCCTACGTTAATTCAAAAATATTTCTAGCAAAAGTTCCTGTCAGGTTAGGTGATCGTATCTTGGGAGCAGCCTTGCTCGGAACTTTTATATGTGAAAGTATTGTAGAAAACAATCAAGGTTATGTATACGTAAAGTTTTCAATGTGATGCAAGTTTTTTTGACACATTTGATGTGTTTTAAATGTATAGTGGAATATTGCCACAGTCTTAAGCGAAGTAACTCTTGGTGAATACCCATCTTTAAATCGAAAACGTTTGTACACCTAGTGCAATTTAAAGTTTATTTTGCTATTTGACTTTTATTTCTAATTAAGTTAATGTTAATTGTGTTTAACATGTACTTTTTTTATTATGAAATAAATGTTTGGATCAACGCATTTGTTTTCGTTTATTAAGCAACGAAGGTCCTCTGAGTTGTTCGAAGGTGGTTAAAATAAAATAAGCCCAGTCATGCCTACGTAGTAAAGGGCTGCGAGCGTGTATACTTAACGATACAACCATTAATATATTAATTCTGGAGTTTGAATGTTTGTAATGTTTTATATATGCTAATGCCAAACGATTTTTTTATAATAAAAGCCATTGGGTTCGTGGCTACACCATAGAGTTACGTAATAGAGGAACACTCATCTCAAAATCGCGTCACTAAAACATAAATATGCATGTGTGTGAAAAATACACTGATGTGTGTGACTTTTAGTGATGTCAAATTCACGTCCATGCATATCGACATGAATGTCGACAATTCCATCACAGGTTTCTTTGCTATATTCAATTCATTCTCTTAATTAATTATTACATGTTAAATTAATAACACCATGCTAATCCTAGTAACTTCTCTTTACTTCGCTTCTTCTAAACATAACCTTATTTGACAGGATAAAACAAAACGTGATTACACGGTACTAAAGAAAACAATAATAATAATGCTTATTGGTTTTAATTAATTCTTTGATGTAAATCGATATAACTTATTGCCCTCAGAAAGGAAATAAGCAACAAATTTTGGAGGTATAGATTCTTCATTAACACGTCAGTGATTTCGTAGAGCAAAATAGTTGCCCTTAAAATGTCTACTGTAAACTTTGTGAGGAACCCTACCTATCTGGTTTAACATTCGAATCCATTTTTCTTTTTGAACTGCATTTACAGGTAACCTTGAAGGAGAAAATTTTGTCAATAAATATGAAATCACATTCGCCGTTTATTATCATATCATAATAAGAACAAATATAAAATTCACCAAATTTTATCAATTTACGAAGGTAATACTATTCTAAAGTCAAAAATGCTTAATTTCAGTCTATCTAATTTCTGTCCAATGTGTTTACAATATATATGTAAAATATGAACAAATCTAGGTAAAACAAAAAATATTTATTTATACCTATTTAAAAATTATCCACTTATCGATAGATTTTGTGCAAGTCCTACACGAAACTTTCACATAATTATGAAAAATAAAATAAAATAAAATGGAGTATTTACTGTACATTATTAATCTTATTTTAAGAACTTCTATGGAAATAAGCATCGTGACAGTAGTATTGCACTATCAGTACTTACCTGTGTATTGCCTCTTTGTTTGGGTTATCGTTATAAGTAACCCTACAATTTAATACTGAACACGACACCATTATGCTTACTATTTTAGTGTGATAAAATATAGAAAGATTGAAGTGAAACTAATAAAATAACAAATAGCAATTTTTTGTCAGGAGAGTAATGGAGAGTAAATAGTTTGAAAAAAGACCTACGGTAAACTTTCTTGTATCTCTTTCTCGCAAGTAGGATTTTCCGTAAACCTCGAAATCTCACTCGCACACTGTGTTCCTCTATTACTATTATATTAACTGTATGGGCTACACACGTTCATTAATCCGGCCCCTGGGAGAGTAGAGTCGTTTTTTCTACTCATCACTTTAGCAAGTTCTGTCTGGCGTCCACGACGCGGGGGTGCACATCTTACATTCCATTAGGCCAGGGTGTAAAGATGACGAAGTTCAGCAGGGTCCTGATTCTGCAGGAAATTTGCAGTTTCCGTGCTAAGGGCAACGGGTGAAGATTTCAATGGTGGATTGGGCGGAGATAAGGGAAGTTAGTAGCTACGGACGATGCAACGGAAGAGGCGGTGAAGGCTAAGGAAGTTTAGTCTAGACGGGTTCACTAATAGAATTATACCTAAACTGAGTCGGTACCGCAATATAGTAAGCATAGTGTTACATTGGCTACCGACTTGGAAGGGATGAAATCCATTTGCTCAGAAACACCTTATAAGCACATGGAATATACGTGGACTACTCGATAAAGGCAAAGCTATAAGACCTGACGACATACTGCAAACCCGTCTGGGAGAAAAAAAAATGGCCTAAGACCTGAGCACACTCCGTATTTATAACATTGTACTAAAATGGATCGACAAAGGATTGTAGTATCTACATACTCGTAGCCTTGATTTCACACGCCAGCAAAGTACTCCTACATATCATTAAAATATAATTTGCTTTAGTTTCATTGTTAGATACCTTAATTATATTTAAATATTTTTTTCCATTTTCACAGAAACAAAAAAGAAACACACTTAGCATGATTTGAGATAATATAATACTTGATAACTCTATTTAAATTTTACTTTTACTTTGAACCTTGATTTTGTCGTGGTGCGCAACAATCCCCGGTTGGTGTGACGCGGAATATCCGATTCTTGCGATCCCTTGCGAATACTGGGCTAGGTTTAGTGTACACAGCTTTCTGAAGACAGGGCATCCAAAATACTACAAGTAAAGCTGTCAGAAGCCAAACATACACCATGGTGAAGGAAATTGTAGACAGTTTCTTTTATTTGTACAGTTTATTTCAGTTCAAATATCCATTTGAGTTTTTCAGTTAATTTACAATTGAATAAGCCATGGTAAGGTAACTGATAAATCACGAATAAGGGTGAACAATCCAATGAACACACAATAACATTAAAATTTAATTTAAGGGTTCTGTTCAGTCAATCAAATTAATTTTACTATTTATTGCAAACCATAGATATGTAAGTTTCATACCATAGAACCTTAATAAATATTTATTTATAAAATAAAACAATCTTTGCATAATTAGCTTCTAGTTATTACTTACACTTCTGTACGACAAAAGAGATCTGTTACAATAACATTAATATGTGAAGTTAAAAGAGCTTTTGACTGTCATTGTCAGACAAAAGTATTTTTGAAGGTTAGCAATTGATTTTACAAGAAAATATCGAAAGACCTAGAAGATTATATTGATCAGTCTAACCCATGGATGATATACTATAATAATAATAAAATAGCAAAATAAACGTTTACACACTCACACCCCCGCACTAGGATTCCCTGTATTGCGGGTGGCATGGACAAATACAAATATGACATTACAAACACCCATGATCCGTAAACAAACATTTATCTGTCACATAAATGTCTGTCCCAGCCGGGAAAATAACCAATAACTCCTCGCTCGACAGGCAGGGTCACTACCAACTGGGCTATGAGGTCGTCAAATTATTCAAACTTACAATAATTAGTCCAATTTAACCTAATACTATCAACCTAAGTCAATGTACTTTGTTTTTACGATAGGCCTTAGTCTATTAAGATCGCCCGAAAATTTGTACGACCTCATTAAACGGTAAACATTGACTTTACATACCTAACAGAGAATTCAGATTGAATGTTTTTGACCGGGTCATTCAGTGAAAAGCATTTTGAGTGTTAAAGAGTTTTGATACTGTCGACATATACAAGTATCACAAACGTCATTTATGAATTAAGTTTCCGATATCAATTGACGCAAGACGAGGTACAAAATATATTAAAATCTGTGATAATATTAATTACATCTTAGAATATTGTACAATGCTACGGAATCAGCCGACTTCAATATTTTGTATAGTAGCAACAGAGTTTTGTGAAAGGTTTTCGTTTTGTGGTCTACGTAGTGAGTACCAGCTACTAAATATGCTTACTGAAATTTTATTCCTCGTAGGTACATAGATATTTATATAGTTTTTTAGGATTTTTGTATCAATGTGTGTTAATTGTATCAATTTTTGGAAATTGCCAATCTTCCGTTCAAATGATAATAAATAGAACGCTTATGGGATTGTTCGATTGTATGCCTTTCTGTCCGTTTGTGGCATCTGATTTTATAAGAATTTACGAGCTGAAATTACTTACTTATAAATGTAGAGCTTAATTCTTACAACAATCACGAAATTTTCTGAAAATAATTTTCAATTTAACGGTACACAGTGAGTAAACTTTGAACGCTAATTTGAAAATTTAAAAATCTTTAAAACGAATAAATAAATTTACCAAAATTATTACTTATTAATAATGTAAATGTAATGTATAAAAAGAACTCGTAGTAGAAGTAAGTGAAAATAAAGTTGTTGCGAAACCTAAATTAAATAAAACTACCCCTGATTTTTACTCCTGATTTTCAGCAATACTATCCTTGTACTTACGAAATGTTCTGTGTCTTCATGAAAATGCGGCCACTGTTGTGTATCACATATTTATAATGATGTGTTACACTATGCCATTGTTGGGTGCTATATTGGCTGATAATTTCATTGGAAGGTACAAGTAAGTATGCTATGTGATACAAATTGGTTTAAAAGTTTCCTGTACAAAATTCGTTATAATGCCAGTCCCTGTAAGTCTGTGTGTATCTCTTAAAGCCTAACGTATCTGAGTTCTGTGTCGAATTGAAGTCGACCTGAGTAGTACCTACTAATGCAAATATTTCAAGTACTTTTAATGGCACGTTGAGATACTGATTGACATTGGTTAACTGTTAGTATTGTAGTAGGGGAAGTAGAGGTAATGATGATCACTGGGTAATATCACTAATTATTATAACTTGACAACTAAAGTGGGTAGAAACACGGGATGCGAGGCAACGAGTAGGGGGCTGATCGTGTGAGCAGGCAGCGCCATGTTTTGCCAGTCCGGTCGGAGGAAAAAAAAAGAAGTGCATGAGTTTATTTGCAGTCGCACTAATATAACTGTCTGTCAATTATTTGTATCGGTAAGTGGAGAATTTTAATCGTTATTTATTATTACATCGGTTAATTTAATCGGGTGCTTTACGATAGCTTAAAAATTTATTATAAAACTTTTAATCAATGTATATGTATTTTTAACTAAATACAAAATGGTCGTTTGGGGCTATGTCGCTCACTGCGAACGTCATTCATTACCCTTAATGATGTTATACCTTTTTTTTTCATTGCGTATGGAAGAGGAATTTCAAAAAGAAAACAGCGACAATCTATAATATTCCCTTTAGCACATTAAGAAAGATTCAAAAACGAAGAATATCTATTGTTGTGAAGCTTAAGTAAAGTATTACAATCAAAAAGTTATATACAAAAGGGATTCAGCGACTGAATGCGAAGATGATATTAGTGACAAGTACGACATGGACGTGGATGACGAATATTACTACAAATGTAATAATGATTTACTATGGTCTTTAATGCGCCGTAATCGACGTGTGTTTTTGGTTCATCGGGATTTGTTCTTTGAATCCAAATTCCCTGAATAAAAACGGAACCGAAAACGCGCCGTTTGTGTGTGTGTATTATTCGAATATACCGTTATATTTCGGTTATTACGTAACAGTGAACAGCAAAGGACGACCGCGTAGCCGGCTTGGTAGTGACCCGGCCTGCCGAACGAGGGGTACCAGGTTCGACGATCAGTCGGGACAACACGGGGAATTTTAATGGAAGTTGTGTATGTGGACATTGATTAATTTTTTTATTACATTTTTTATTTAATACATTTTTAATATATATTTTGTGGCTTTTATTTCACATGTATTACAAATGAAAGTAAAAAAAGGCCGGACATTCATAGTGGCCTGTATAAAAAAACCGTTATTTGGTAGGCAAAGAAAATACGTAATTATATCCGTATAATACGATTATACCTAAGTATTATGTCAGGCTAGCTATTATTACTGTTTTTCCTCTCTAAGTAATAGTAAAACATTCGACACACCACATTTGTACAGTATGGTGCAGTAAGGTCTTTACTTTTAGTATTCATGCCTTGCAGTATATAAGATCGTAAATGTTGTTTTTACAGAGTGATACTATACTTCTCTTTGATTTATCTGGTGGGTGCTGTATGTACCTGCTGCTCTGCAATCCCACCGTTAAAGCTACCGCCGACGTGAGTATCTGAGGAGTTAATCTTTTAGCTGATTTAACTGACTTATTACTTATATGGTGAGTTAGTCGAAAATATTAATAAAGTGTCGCGGCATTTGTTATTAAAACTGTAGGACAGGACTCTTGTAAATTCTATTGCTACGTAGTGTCTTCACTGTTCGTAAAGTATCTCCCTACAGCCTAATGACATGGACCTACTTACAATTTGTTTTTTTCTAACAAAGCTATAGAGATGCCGTACAGCATGGTCCTGCCTGGAAAAAACAGTGGAAGACTTATTCGCATTTAATTTCATTTATTTTATGCTTATGAAAATAAGACAATGCAAGGAGAATTTCGTTGAAACATTATATTTGTGCAGGTAGTTCATAATTACATTAACCTGACACTTCTAAGCTTATGTAAAATTTACACTTTTAACTCAACACTCAAAAAGCAAATTTTCATTTGTATAATTGTTTTTTCTCGATAATGTACTTATTATGCCTGCCTTTGAGAGCGCAAGAAGCGCAGATAATTGTCATTCTAAAATTGCATTCAAATTTCCTAGAAAAATGATAAAGAAAAGTATTGAAATATTCCTAGCTAGAAAGCAATTAAGTAGCCTCTTTATAACCTTATCTTAACTTAATATCGGAGATCTAGGATGAAAATATTTCATTCAACTAATTGTATGAATATACTGCAGGTACTGTTATCTATGTAAGCAGATTTAGATGTAGGAATAAATTTATGAAATCCTATAAATTGAAAAGTACGACGACATCAATTTCTTTATAATAACAGCCTGTAATTGAGCAGTCTGGCCACGAGTAGACGAGTAGTCACCGTCAACGGGGTATATCGCGTGAGTACTGTCACTTGTGTAAACAAATGTGTAGTAAGTAATGGCTCTGTGAAAGTGTAATCGTAACACGTAATAAACATTTCACGCGTAGGTGGGTACCTTTCTTTCAAAAAGTTACTCGATTTCAGTGTATAGTGATACCGGTTTATGTGGCAGTTTAGCGACTAAAGCCCTCTCGTCATCCTAATTAGTATATCGGGAGTATGAATAAACAATAATATAGCCGCTATTATTGCTGGCGGGGCGAGATCTCTTTGGATCGCTTGCACTAGAATACACCACTCACACTCCCAAGCAGGTCTATCGCTCAGTATGTGCGTATTCCCGGTGGTGTACCCAAATATTGTCGTACTTCTCGCCCGATCTCACAGACACTTAACGAAACAGCCCGTTGTACAACTGAAACAATGAGTACCTGTGTCAGTAAAGAAGAAGAAAAAGAAAAACCAAGTACGAATATCGTAAGAATTAAATTGGATCGTATACAGCCCGACAATCTTCAACTGTCGCCTGTTATTTAGCAGAATTCAGAATGAGAAGGAAAGGTTGGCTTGCAATTGAAAATTAATGGAAGCATATGGACATCAAAGTTGTATTACGCAATGTAATTGTAGTTTATTATATATTGTAATCTTAAAAAATATTGTGAATGCAAGCAAATATGAAAGTATTTATTGTTGTTTATAACTTCACTGCAGGATTTAGAACCCAGGGTCTATGTATTATTTAAATCAAGTATCTCCTTCACACCCTTTAAGCTAATTCGAATACAAGCCTTTAATATGTTTTTGTTAGTTTAAAATTTTCGGCTACAAAATCTTAAAATAAATAAATAGTCATACATAGAGACATAAGAATATCAATGTGTAAAATAATACTTGGTTGTTGAAGATTCCTGTACTGGGAATCGGAACTATGTGGATACCACTAGACCATATTACCGTAAAGTCAATTAAGTAAAGTGGAAATTGTTGTAGATATGAAGCGAATCAAATATATATATATTTTTATAAATCATCGGTACTAATCACATATTAATTGTCACGCATACTAATTTATATCTATTAATAGAGCATTATATATAAGTAGAACAAAAAAGTTACTATTTCGATATATTTATTGAAAAGTTTATATAACATGTATATGATATAAATGAACGCCATCTTATATTTGGCGGAATACGTACATATAGCAGTGAAGCGCTATTTTACATTAAAATTACTATATTTTGATGATAGATCTGCTATTTACGGCAGGGTATCCTACGAAAAATATAATGTCAGTTTATTGTGTCCAAGAGAATATATGTTTTTGGCAAGATTCTTTGAGTATATATAACTTTAGACTGTATGCAAACATCTGAATATATGTGAATATTCTTCCCTCAAATAAGTCTTCCCAAAGCGTAACAATATATTTTTATATTGTTGGAAATGTCTAACAATAAAATTTTAACAAAAGTTAATTTTGGCAATAAATCTTCTTCTAATACGAATATATGTAATAATCAAATAAAATGTTAGCGTAGAATTATAATACATAATTGCAAATTAGTACTCATAAAATATCTCAAGAAAATTTTAACAAAAACATCATTTTATCGATCTTCGCTATGAAATATACTTTTGAGCATAAAGATTGTAAAATTTTGAGAAACAATAATAGTTTCTTAAACATGAAATGTTTAGCTATATTTTTGCATGCATGAATATCAGGGGAAAGTAATGTTCATATAAAAAAATCGGATAAATTAAATTTAAATATGTAATTTTATTTTATAACAACATTTAAACCATGTTAGTAGTTTCTGAACCATGATGCTAAGCTGCTTTCGTTTAATATATGTACATAGTTTATGAGTTCGTGGTTAAAAATGTATGTATGTATAAGATCGTTTTACATCCTATTATGTCTTCACTCATTTAAAGCACATCAAGTACTTCCTTGTTATAAGTGTCTGATTTCTTTTATAATTTGTAGTTTTCATTATTAAAGCTAAGCCAAGGTAGTTATTCACAGTTACCGGTATTACCATATATTACTCGACATGAACTTTCTTCTTCGCCTTTTTTTGGAAAGTTATGTTGAAGACATGGCTACAAAGCTATAAGTCTGATTTTTGCGCACATTATCCAACCTTTAATGTACCGTCACTTCGAATTTAATTTTGTTATTTAATGGGGTGTTTCAAAATAAATATAGTCAGTTGAACAAAGATGTACTTATTTTTAGCCATATTTCAAACATTTTCCGTATGTAATGTTAGTGCAATATTTTTCTGCACTATAAAGGTAGAAACACGTCGTCATTACTCAAACTTTGTCTAGGTTCCTAGCAGTTCAAAGTGCAACGTAATATGAAATTCTGTGGAATTCCAATTTAATGTACAGGTACTGCTCTTAGTTTTGAAAAGCTTGCAATGCGATTTAAATCGCTCTCAGTAATTAATGTTCTGTAGAAATTATTACGTCGTGGATGTTAAACCTATGTAGGGTACGAGTATGTAATAAGTTGGAAATAATAATATGAGAACGAGGAATAAGGGAGTTCCAACCAATTTGAATTGCTATTTGTAAATTCTCCCGCAACCCATGCCGCAAAAGACATTGCCTTATGAACAAAGAAAATCCATGTTGACGTAAGCCTGCAAGAGAAAATAGGTCGAATTTATCAACCATCGACGCGTGGCGATGTCAAAATGTATATTTTTGTTAGAACATATTGCATTTATTCCTTGGTGCATTGAATATTTAAATGAATAAATCAACTGGGAAAAACATGGAATAATTAAAAGTCAATTGAACAACTGTAACACAGTTCATTAATAAACTGTCAAAATTGTTGATAAAGTTGCAGTAATAGTTTGTTCTCATAAGCGTTTACGTAAAATCACATAATGCTTAATAATATACATACACTTTTTGTTTAGTTGTTTGGTTTAGAATATTCTTCTAACTCAAGTTTGAATATATTGCTTAATGAATATTACAAAGCCAGTGCAGTGCAGTTCGTACATTTTGTGCATATGTGGATTTTATGTTAGCATGATGTATTTAAAAGTGTATGAAATTCGCGAATGCATACTTTGTGAACTATTTACATTGCTCACTGTAAAGTTAAATTAAATACAGCATTGAGACAATGATGAGTTATGAGTTGATAATGATGTGGCCGTAATCATCAGTGTCTCTAAATGGAATATACTATGGTATCGTAACATAGGTTGAGTCTAAACTGGTCATTGACATTTACTCGCCTGGAACGCGCGACATAGTATGTATAACGCGGCCTATTTCAGAAAACAGTATCGCCACATTTGCATTGGTTTTAACTTTCTTATTTAAACTAATATCTGGTCATCAAAGTTCCTACTTTAACCTTTTTTTACTTGCAGTCGCGTAAAGAGCACGCTCAAGCATACCATCAACTTATATATTTGTATTTTAAGTATGTGTTTTAAATTCAGTTTTTAAGTAAGTGATAGTTACACTATATAACGTTATCTAGTACGATAACTTTATTAATTAACTAGCAATCAGCCCTCTCTTCGCTTCGACATTCGACATTCGTTTGACATCCACAATACTTATTTAAAATCAACAACTCCTTCATACACGATATATTAGAAAATGCCCCTTACGACATTGTGTCGCTTGAAATACTATTGTATAATTTTTTTCTCCGTGCAGTTTGGGTCATAATAGATAAGCCGGCTAGGGCGGTGAGCATGTTGCGCGGGCGCAACGCCATTATCGATAAAAACAAATGAGTCATCGAAGGCAGATGCACGGCGGCGGTGCGGTACACAAAGGGTGCTGCGATATTCTTATGTTATGATCATTGTTTGTCAATTGTTATGTAATTTGGTTTTCATCATTATTCGTAATTCATGTGGATGACGATGGCTCTGATGTCTCTGATGTAGAATTTTAATGTAAATACTTTTAGATTTAATTCTTGATATAATTTATTATCATTATTATCTTTTTTGCTGTTCAATTTAAACTTAGATATAAGTATTTATATTTATTTTTAATATAATTTATTTTAAATCATTTTTATTCTTATTTTAATAAATACGTTGTTTTATCTATTTTTCTTTCATTTTTATCACAATCCCACATAATGACAAAACTAAATACACTATCGATAACGCTTATCGACAACAATAATGCGCATCACTATGCCCGCCCATAAGGCCCGTGAGTGGGAGAGAGAGCAAAATATTCGCTTCACCGCTCCGACATTTTATGACGCAAACTGCAAGGAGAAAACAATATACTATACAGGGTGTTTGGAAGATCGGTGCAAAGCCGCGAAGGGCAGCTAGTATAGACTATTTAGAACCATTTGAACCTAACTTATGTTAGGCGAAGTGCGACTATTTTTTTTTAGCAAATTTTAACGATTTTTGGTGAAAAATCCGAATTTTTGTAATTATTTGCTAATATTAGGCCATTTTGAAGGCAAGATCATTTATTTATTATTTTATCTTACTAAAGTAATGTGTAAACAATCTAGTTAAACATGATTAAGGCATTTGTGTAATGAGAATTTTTTTTTACAGGTATTTGAAGTAAATGATTTATTTTAATATTAGAATAAACTGATTATTGGTGGTATTAAAAAAAAACTGATGGTGCTTTTTTGTTCAAACATTTTTATAAATATGCCTGGTTATTGTTCTTTCTTTTGAGGTATCAACTACGCGGATACCTCGCCAATTATTGAAATTAAGACCTACAAACCAAATTGAGACAGAAAATTAAAATTTGTAGGCGAAATAAATAAAACTAAACTTTAATTAAAATCATTTATTTTTCATGTTCAAAATGTTCGCCGCGGTTTCTACCACAAGCGCGGGCCCGTCCTCTCACTTCTGTTGTCGTTATTTTCAATTTCATCTCCACTTTCATCGTCGCGAACGTTGAAGTAATTCTATCAGTTAACTCTTCTCTTGTGTTTTTTTTATGTTAATAGTCGACAAACGAGCAGAGAGCCACTTGATGGTAAGTGGTCACCGTCGCCCATGGACATCAGCAAAACCCATGGTATCACTGATGCGTTGTCGGCCAGGAAATTAGAAGAAGGTAAAAAAGAAAGAAAGAAAGAAAGAATAGGGCCAAGAGTTCGCGACCATGAAAGTGGAGATGAAATTGAAAATAACGACAACAGAAGTGAGAGGACGGGCCCGCGCTTGTGGTAGAAACCGCGGCGAACATTTTGAACATGAAAAATAAATGATTTTAATTAAAGTTTAGTTTTATTTATTTCGCCTACAAATTTTAATTTTCTGTCTCAATTTGGTTTGTAGGTCTTAATTTCAATAATTGGCGAGGTATCCGGTAGTTGATACCTCAAAAGAAAGAACAATAACCAGGCATATTTATAAAAATGTTTGAACAAAAAAGCACCATCAGTTTTTTTTTTAATACCACCAATAATCAGTTTATTCTAATATTAAAATAAATCATTTACTTCAAATACCTGTAAAAAAAATTTCTCATTACACAAATGCCTTAATCATGTTTAACTAGATTGTTTACACATTACTTTAGTAAGATAAAATAATAAATAAATGATATTGCCTTCAAAATGGCCTAATATTAGCAAATAATTACAAAAATTCGGATTTTTCACCAAAAATCGTTAAAATTTGCTAAAAAAAAATAGTCGCACTTCGCCTAACATAAGTTAGGTTCAAATGGTTCTAAATAGTCTATACTAGCTGCCCTTCGCGGCTTTGCACCGATCTTCCAAACACCCTGTAGTACTTATAATATACCATTTTATAAATTTTGTGTTACCCCCATTATATCCAATTAGAGGTCAGCCTTCCATATCTCTAACAGTTGTACTGATCTCCTAGAGATACTCCAAACCTTCTGTTTATATATATCTACAGAAAATGCTCATGGCATCTGATAGATTTTGCTATGGTAGCATTCGATATTAAGTCGAAACCACCATTGAAATTATAAGAAAACCTCGCTCCTTGGAAGTGATGCGAAAACGAAACCGAGTTTTTAGTTTCGTTGATTGAGAACTGTTCAGCTTTCTAGAGTGAAAAATTGTTGTAATCGAGTTGTAAATCAATGTGTGGAAATTTATCAAATCCGAATTCCTCACGAACCACCCTCACTCGTGTTTATATCCCGTTGAGCAATAGACGAAGCGTTAAGTCCCTTGTTTTGGAGATCGCTAGGCTTTGTACAAGCATCGTGCTCAAACTCGTTGGGACTCAAGGAAGATGGTGTAGTTTTTTGCACACTTGGCTAATATACTAGTCTCTTTTTGAAAATCAATCAAGAAATGTTTCAACGTAGTATGTCACACATTACATTGATACTATATGTAATATGATATGAAAACATAATATATTTGGGGAAGGGTTATTGTAATATTACGAGAAAAATGTGTAATTAAGTTTAGAGTTAATCAAGAAATCTTATTTTGCAGGTGTACCTCTTTGATTGGTCTGAGTTTGATTGCCGTTGGAACTGGCGGAATAAAACCTTGTGTCGCAGCTTTTGGCGGTGATCAGGTGATATTCATTACGGAAATTATATGTCCCCGCTAATATTAATAGTATAATATAATAATTAAGCGTATTAGAAACTAAATATTAAAAAGACAAATGTTTAAATTTCTCTATTCGAGAAGAGGTTGGTTGAAGTATATTTGTTTTTTGTTTAATTTCAATAACTGTCAATAGAACAGACTTGCCACCTGGTAGCCATCCGGTAAGATGGTAAGCGAACACCGTTACTCAATTATAAATCTATACTTGCAAAGTTGTGTATTATATATTATATCTATCTATATTTAAAAAAGCCATTGATTTTGATGACTGTTGGCAAACTCTACTTGTGTAAAACAAGATCTAGACCAATAAGCGACGAGCAAGTCGACTAATAAGCGTCGAGTGTTCCCCATCAAAGACAGGGCTAACCCGACAAGGCGCGCCAGCGCATTATACATTACGGCGGCAGGAGTCGAAGTTTGACATCATCGGTACCTTCTAATCATTTACTATTGTGCAGTAATTTGTATTAAAGAAGTTATCTAAGCTATCTAAGAAGTATCATCCGCCGAAGGAACATTGTTAAATATGTTATGGTTTATTTTTGTTTGTCTGTTCGAGAATAATGCAATCACGTGATAGATTTTGACATAGCTTTCCATTTTTAAAAGCTTGTGTTTAATCTTGAAATCATGCTTGTACATATATGTTATAAGATCAATATTGGTCTGACAGAATTGGTGATTGTCACCATTTGATCCCTACAACACGGTAAAGTCACGTACGTTCTCAAACTATAAAGAGATTCTTTTAGGACGTAACACCGTGGTGATTCGAATTTAACGTGCACGAAATCCTTTCAGAATAACTTATTTCATAAAATGAAAGGTATTTTATGCCTTGATTTCTAAGTACTAGCTTATATTATTTTAAGTATGGTTTTTATTTTTGTTTTTTACCAATATTTTTTTTTATTGCTTTTACGGAATTAAAGTAGTAGATAGTGCAAAAAAATGGTATGTCCACTAATTGTACGGAATCGATATTGAAATATAATGTTAAAGGCATTTTCATATTTTTCTAACTTATAACATTCGTTTCTCAATTATTAAAAAAATCGCATAAATTTGTGTTAATTATCTGTATGTGAATATAATAGTAATTGGAATTATTGAATTTAGGTACGAAGTCTGAGACGGACGAAAATGTCATTTGGTTACAGTTAAAAAAGCACTATGTACAATATGCAAGCGTCAGTCCATACATTTCATGGAATCACCTCCGACGCCCTAACCTAGTGCAATATATAGTGATTTACGTAGGTTCAATTAGAGCATCAACACATGACTAATGAAAACCGATAATCCTGCGTCTTGTCGATTCCCTTTCCTATTTCAAAACGTATTGCCTAAAAAACTAAAATAAACTCGGATTCAATTACTTTTGATGATTCTGTTTAACTAGCTGCTCTTTAATTCAAATGCATTTATTTAAACTTAGTTTAATATTGTAAAATATAAAACAAGTACAGGATATATGATAATGGAGATCGTTGTAAATATTGTAAAAGAAAATTTAAACAGGACTCCTCATCATCGCCGCTATAATCATTTCTCTTTTTAAATCCGGTGTTAAATCAGATCGTAACAAATACAGATCAGTTTCTATTTTACCAACACTCAGAAAAAATAATTATTTTTTTACTTAATCAAATGCTTGAACATTTCAGCAGAAACAACATACTTAACCGTGTATAAAGGTCATAGCTACCACTAACTCCACTAAAGGTCACAGCACAACTAATGCAGGTGTTAGGCTTCTAAAACACATCTTTGAGGCCTAGGAGGCATCACAGAATGCTATGTGTTTTTAGTGATCTGTCTAAAGCGTTTGATTGTGTTGAGCACGAAACACTACTTCTTAAACTAAGTCACTATGGCGTCAAGTACAGTACTCTCAATTTGATTGAATTCTATTTGAATACCATTGCATAAATTATGCCAAATTATCGGGATCATCAATTTAATGGGTGTAGCACATAGCTCAATTCTAGGTCCGTTCCTTTTTCTGGTTCATATTTCAGTTCCAGTTCATATTTCAAATTTGCCGTATTTTATTCGAAATAGTTTGCTGATTACACATCTCTAATATGAGTATTTAAGGCTAGATAAATAAATTATATTTTGACGATGTAAACAGTGCTTCGACCCATGCATCACATTGGTTTACTATAAATAATTTAGTTTTAAATGCTAAAAAAACCAAGTGGGTCCAATTTACACTAACAAATCTGCAGAAAGTAGGCAAAATACTGAAATTAAATATTGAAACATTGACTATGAATCAATCCACAGTTTTATAGGTCTCACCTTACATAACTTCAATGGGGCGCCCATACACCGGTTCTCGCAAGTAAACTGAATAGGTCTGTTTTCGCTATTAGAAAGATATGACTGATTACGGACGTGGAGAGAGCTAAACTTGTTTATTTTGTCTATTTCCTAGTCTTATGTCATATGGTATTCATATCGGTATAATATCGGGTAAATCAACGGACATTATTTAATATTCGTATTATATAAAAGAACAATCAGAGCAATATA
>PDGT01000004.1:614027-714707 GCA_003671415.1 Megathymus violae | reverse complement strand
GAATATGTTGTAGGTACATTTAATATTCGTATTATATAAAAGAACAATCAGAGCAATATATAGATAAAAGTCACATGAGCCTTTAAAGGAAAAATTTAAAGAAATAGGTGTATTCGTCGTAGCCTATTAAATTATTGATAGTAATTTATAATTTATTCGGAAGAATTCAAATGTATAAGTAAGAAAGTGATACACACAACCGTGAAACAAGAGATAACTTCTCCTTCATAGGTAAAGAAAAAATATTCGGTATCTTTGCGCCACGAATTATAATTTGTAACTTTCTCTTAGTAATCTGAAAGTCTTATCGTCCGTTAAATTGTAGTGGTTTTTCAATTATTACTATTATTAATAGTTTACTTGCGAGAACCGGTGTATGGGCGCCCCATTGAAGTTATGTAAGGTGAGACCTATAAAACTGTGGATTGATTCATAGTCAATGTTTCAATATTTAATTTCAGTATTTTGCCTACTTTCTGCAGATTTGTTAGTGTAAATTTGACCCACTTCGTTTTTTTAGCATTTAAAACTAAATTATTTATAGTAAACCAATGTGATACATGGGTCGAAGCACTGTTTTATTGTTCATGTAATCCTGCTTCGGAATGCCCTGCCCGTTAACATCAGTAAGGTAAGGAACAGATGAAGGTTTACGAAGTTAGTCGGAGGTCATGTTCTTTAAAGCTCCAGTAGTGGATAACTATTGTTTATACAACATTCGCTTACGGATACTTATGCGTATGATTATACGTAAGCATGTGTGTGTCTGTATTTATATATGAATTATGAAAGTATTTGTGTTCAAATATATTTTGATATCTATTTATTACATTTATTTTATTATATATAATGACTAGTATTTATAATATTACGAGTGAATGGTAGGTAATTATATTTTCGCTTTATTGTATTAGTTTTCTTTCTGCACATACGTCACATTTTCAAAATCCAAATGTGCCATTATGGATTAAGTTTGCTCTTGTAACTCATATTTTCAGAAAATTCATAAAGAAATAAATAACATAAATAAATCAAAGTGTATATTAATTGTTGTTATACAGGAAAAAAAGGAGTAAATATGTATGTGTTACCGAATAAAAAAATTGGCGTAGGTGTTTTGCGCACCTTCCATTATTCTTTCATAACTTTTATTCATCTTGAAATTGTCTCGAAATTAATTGTGTAATACTGTGGTTTAAATAAAAAAATCTATTTTCAGGTATTGCTGTAAAACTATAAAATAGTCTGTAAAATCTTTCGTTAGTAGGTAGCCACATACGGACACCGGCATTCATTGCCCCCTCTGTGTAAGACGTCTGTCGGCGCTACAATTTCTTCCAACTGAATGCACTAAAAATTTTATTGAAATATGATTGTCAGCTAGTTTAATGAACCTGACCTAATGAACTTGATAACATAGATAAAATATATTAAAAAAAAGAGTTATGTAAAGTGGACCAGTGGTCCTCGGGTGGTCACTAACAGAGGGACATAACTATTAGACTAACAAGGACTAACATAGATGTTGCATTTTATAAAGATGTAAGATAAATTGTGATGTGAAATGATGTAATTAATTTTATTTTATTGCAGAGTTTTAAAAGAATTTGCACTCTTGTGTTAAAAGTTATTTATATACAGTAATTTTAGGTCACATCACTCATGCAGCGAAATTAAATGCAGTGTTGTAACTCAGCGCTGGCTCTATATTGGGAATCTGTAAACATTCTATCGGACCAGGGGTAGTTTTAAATTAAAAGTGTTATTTACTTAGCTCAGAATCAACACAATCTGTAGTGAAGTTAAATTGAAACGGTGTCTATCAACTAAAAACGAGTTTGATAAAACGGTTTCTAACATATCATTTAATATTCAACTGTAATGCGTATTTCAAACCGCTCTATAAAAGTGTCTTTGTATACTGGTTACATTCAGTATAAAATTATTATAAGATTTTAGACGCGGAAAATAGGTTGTTCTAAATGCATTTAACTTATCAGTAAATCATAGCTATTGTACCTAGAGTCTATTAGCGGCCCTGTCAGACTTCGTTCTGGTTGGACTATTAATTATATATACATGATTATTAAAAAAAATATATCTCTTGTCTTGATTAGACATCATTAGGTTAATTGACATTTTATATAGCCTATCATCTGCGCAATCACGTCATTTCACTACATACCAATTTTCATTAAGATCGGTCAAGTCGTTTTTGAGTTATCTCGAGACATGCACGAAAATCTCAACAGATTTATATAATACTCGTAGGTTTATAGATTAACACTACATAGATAAAATTTGGAAGTTTAGGTATGGAATTTCATACATGTAACTTAGGAATGAAAGAAAAAATTACAGTACTTACATATACAAAAATAAAGTTGGTTAACATCTGTGTATACGTTTTAAACATTACTTAAATAATATCTCCGCGGAATGAACTGTGAGTTTCTTTTGTTAGATTACATATTCATCGCGTAGTATAGAAAACCGTAGATTGTACACTACAACAAATCTATAAAAGAAACTGTAACTAC
Organism: Megathymus violae; assembly: GCA_003671415.1. NCBI lineage: Eukaryota > Metazoa > Arthropoda > Insecta > Lepidoptera > Hesperiidae > Megathymus > Megathymus violae. The sequence goes on along the minus strand of PDGT01000004.1, from coordinate 712,167 downwards.
GCCATAAGTTTCCTAAACGTAAACGGATAGTTTACTTATTTAGTAGCAAACCATCCTCGCTTCGATTCGGACATGGGTTTTTAAATATAGCATCCGTGTAGCATCAATACATAAGAAATTTTTATACCCCGTAATTTAGGTATGGGTTAATTATTACAAGATATATCTGAGGAGATAATGGAGCGCTTGCGAACCTTTGGTTTACCTAAATCCGTAATTTAAAGTTATCATCATACTTCTAAGTCTCATAGTTTAGGTAAACAATCATAAAGCGGGATCCTTTTTAAATAATATACACTCTTTCCCCAGCTGGCACACGTTAGGTGCCACTGTACTTTGCCACCGCATAGACCGTTTGGTTCTCAGAGGAGGACATCAAACAACGTGTTCTTTGTTGTGGTTTGGAATTCTGTTGAATACCAAAAATATATATGATTCTGGGGTTTTTACCCAAATACCAACTCGCGGAAAGTGATCAACTGCCTCGAACCAAACGACTTTGACCTCCTAAGAACCTGATTATGGGGACCAAACATTTACGTGTAGGAGCTCCTGCGGTGTGGTTTGGATATGGACAAATTGCGAGTATTGGTTAGCGAGTAATGTAAGGACAAAAGGATATGCACACGTACCTGTATCCAGCAATCTGGGCAGGTTCACACTGTTTTGATGCTCCATCTGTATTTCTGTTACCTTTCAACAAATTTTCTCCTGCCTCCTACGCTAATTATTACAATTAAGTACCACTAGTAATCCGTCTAGTCGTATGCCTACTAATTATTAGTATAAAGTATGTAAGTTTCAAGTTTTATACGAGTACGAAGTGCACTTTTCACTCTAGTTTCGACTACCCGCGGAGAATCAACGACTTCAGCGATTCTTTTCAACATTCTACTGTATGGCGAACTTAGGCGGCTTTATGGGCATGATTGTCACCCCGGCTGTTCGTCGTAGCGTCATGTGTTTTGGCGACGACGCCTGCTACGCTCTGGGCTTCGGATTTCCGACGTTTTTAATATTAACTTCGATTGGTAAGACAAACATACCTAATATTTTGACCACTTAGCCTAATCTAGTGCCACTTCCATGGAATATAGGGGTAGAAAAATCGGCATAGTTACACGTGCAATGATTTTTTAATTACCAGTATTATATTGGGTTGATATTATTTCGTTCTTAAGCTTAATCGTAAAAGCCCGCTTGCCGAAAGTTCAACAAAAACAGACTCTTTGTATTTTATTTTATCTCGACAGAGTTAATAAGCGTTTTGTTATTTTTGAATTAGTTGAGTATATGTATACGTGATGATGATGGGTGCTAGGTATGGATGAATAGGTATTTGCCTATCTACATGTGTGTTTGTTTTCTTCACGCCTTACTTTTTATTACTGAAAAGTCTAAATTTCCATTTTCAGTTATATTCGTTGCTGGGAAGCCGTGGTACAAGATAAAATGTCCTCGCAACAATGTCACTTTAAAATTTGTGTTGTGTACTTGGGTGAGTACTCAGTAATAGTATCTTGTATCAATACACCTTTTGTAGTTCAAAGGTACCCGGTGCCGTGGGAGCGACGCCGGGTTATGTGGGATTTTTATCGCACTAAAACCCCCCGGTCACCTTCCTCAGCGCTAAGTAAAGGACTTCGGGATCTCCATAGGACCGTAACCGAAGCCCTCTGAGCGTTCTTAACAGTGTTATATATATTTTTAATGTGATGACAAGGGGAGCAATTTTCAGGTGCACCACGTGCATATGACATTCTCAAATGCGGGGTTTAAGGAGCTCCACTCATCCTTGAGTTCAAGTAAATTTCTCCAGCTTGTGGTACACCCTACTGAACAACGAGTGAGGTGACGGCGGAGGATGCTCGCGACGTCGCTGACCTCTGAACCACAAAGTTTAATTCCGATGCTATTGAAGTATAGTAGTAGGTTCCCATACATGACTGGTTAGCTATTGAGTTTGGTTTTTTACGTGGTTCGGCTGTAGTGTCAGAATCTGTAACAAGCAGGTACTAGCTTTAATTTTGGACGGCAATACGTTGGTCATAGATGTGCACGCGTGGTGGAGACCACTTATAATCGGGCAAGCCGTCTGACCGTTAGTTAGTTTTTAGATTAAAAGGCGAATGATTAATTTCGGATTAAGAAAAGTAAAATTCATAATTTATACCCAATAAGTATTTGAACCCAGTTAGAGTATACTGCTATCCTAATATATTTTGAAGCTCGTAAACGTTTCCTTGCGACTGATAGCGACAACTATTCGATGTTCAGATTTCTGACTCTGTAGAACAAAAACGATTACGAAACAGCGGTCACAACAACAAAATTTAATATCTGTTCAAAAGTGGATATTGTATAACTGGTATTCAAAAATCTGCTTAATAATGATTTTTACAGTATTAACCACGTAATTGAATTTAATTTATTACGCAAAAACCTTTCATAAGACGGATTACAGTAAAAGCTTTAAGTGTTTCGCTCCTAAATAATTTTATTTGGTTTAAGAAAGTAAGTGAATTCATTTAGAGTGCAAGGAAATAGACGACGACTGGATTTATACGCTGCACACTTTTCATAATAATTAAAATTAATACTACATTAATAAATATTAAGAAAACCTTTGAGTCATACCAACAATATTATTACATACTTTATCCTGCTCCCGTGTTTCCAAGTTGACATTGTGTTTGGGAAACGTTTTCATACTTTATTTATATATATTTTATTTTTAGCATGCACTTACAAAGCGTCTGCAGCATGATAGAACAATCGACGGTCCTCCCCGAGGTCACTGGTTGGATTATTCTAACGAAAAGTATGGCGAGAAACTGGTCCGAGACATGAAAATTGTCTTTTCTATTCTATATCTCTACTTACCTTTGCCCATATTTTGGTCATTATTTGACCAGCAGGTTTGATATTCATTTACAAAATTAATTTCATACCTCATCAACAGTTAAATTGATTTTAAGTATTTGTTCAAAACATTGAGGAAAAACAGACATGTGTATGCTCGCATTGGAATGTGTATGCAGAATTTCACTCTCCGCCATTTTCACCTCTTGTAGTTGATATGCACTTTAATGGAAAGTCACTTAGAAACGGCTTGTTTACAGATAAATGAGAAACTATTACAGTGTTGTGGAAATAGACAGAATTGCAACAATCTAAATATTCTATTACCGCTGAAAACTTAGTCTAGCGTACCAAGTTTAAATTTAAACGTCTCACACATTCACCCGCTTTGACTTCAGGGCTCTCGTTGGACTTTTCAAGCTTCTAGATTGCGTAGTGAAGTTTTGGGAGTAACTTTAATGCCGGATCAATTGCAAGTGATGAACCCGGCGATAGTGCTTTTTATGATGCCCGTGTGTCCCGGCGGCGCGTGGCCCATGCTGCCGGACTTGGCACCTTTGCAAAAAATGTTTGTCGGCGGAATGCTTGCTGCACTAGCTTTTGTTGCTGCTGGAATTTTACAAATTGGAATCGAGGTAGGTGCTTCTGAAAATGGTTACTCTGCCTGCTTTACAAAGGGTCTAGGGTTCGATACCCAGATAGTAAAGTACTTGTAACACATGTATGTTTATTCTCGGGTTAGTTATGTCTCATTTATAGTTATGTTTTATATGTCTGTCCATGTCACCTGCACTTTACAATGATACAAGTATGTGTATACTTTTATCGAACAGATTCTCTCACTCTTTGACTTACTTGCTATGTTATACTTACGATTAAGATCTTATTATTGTAATTACGGACCGAAAACAAATAAATACAGCGTGTCGGTTAATTCGATTGTACTTCTATAGTTATTAATGTTACTTTATTTATGTTTTACGTTTGTAGCGCTCTACTCTACAAGTTCCCGGCCAACAACAGACCGGTCTCATAATTTTGAACACACTGGGATGTCCAGTAGAGATAGCCTTGAAGGGAGAAGGTATAGCGTCTGTGGAACAGCACGGGACGGCACTTATGACGCCATTACCGACTGACACTTACACCGTAATTGCTAGTTGCCCTGTGAACTGTGCCGGCAGGATTATGAAGAGGCATGCATTTCGCACGAATTTGAAAACGGTGCCTGAAATGGTACAGACGTTTTAACAGAGTGAAAAATATATAAAAACAGAACTATAAAAAAAGATTAAAGCAGAACTATACAATGCAATTTTTTCGTTGCACAGGTTTGCAAAAAACGCTGTGAATATACACTCTGGCAACTATTTTTTTTATTTTCAACCAGCCAATGTATATGGATTTTTTATAACATGAAAATATAACTTAATAAGTAGCAAGTTATTGTATTATTTTGACAGGTCTTTCAATAAATACAGAGTAAATATGTTCCAGATGAAACTAGTTGTTAAAACTACTCCAGATTAGACTAGTATGATGAGTTCAAGCGCTGACTTGTTTTTCCTGTGTTTATTTAATTATCTATATTGATAACTTCCCATCCATATATTTTATTTTTATTTACAGTTTATACCAATAATAATCGGTCAGAACTCAGACGATCAAATATCATTTTATTTCATGGATCCTAATCCGTTTATAAAATCGCTCACGGGGAAGCCGAAACTTAAGTAATACTATTATAATTTATATCTAATACTATGTTTGTATTTCGGCGTATAAATGACATGTTCGAAAAGAACTCATGTAACAACCTTGAATAAATTGATCCATTTAATACAGGGTGGTGTATGTCGGAGACACAGGCCCTAACAAGAATGTTTCGATAACTGTGGAGACAGATAAAAGATTGAGTGATATATACTACGTGTCCGATACCCCCGTCGGCCATATCGGTGAATCGGCTTATATCTATTTACAGCCAGGAAGGTGAGTATTGTTGAACTAAGACCCTGTACGCATTGGGCGTTATCACTTTAAAAATGTTTTTCTTGAACAATCTTTAATTTAGTACAAAACTCCATTCGTTTTTGAATTTTACGGCTTTACACTCTGAATAAGTTATTGTGATTGGAGTTTTACTAGATTCTTGTTTATAATCAATGAGAAGATTATATGGAAACCCACTATTTGATTCATTTTGCCAACGAATGAGCCGTCTTTGCAATTGCCTGTTTCGATCAATAGCCGAACGATTTTCATGGTTTTGCTCAGTCTTAAATTGTCGATTTAACTTATGTCGTTGCGCATCACTAAGTAATCTTTCTTGACATTGTGTATCAGATTTTTATTCATTTTATTTATATTCATTACGTAAGGTATAATACTTTTTCAAGACGTTCATGAACTATTTCAGATTCAAATTCTCTCGTAATTCTATGATATTCTCGATCATGAGCTAATCGATTAGTTTGATGTTCATCATTATTTATTTTGGATTTGATGGAACGCGCAAAAATATGTTGTTTTTCGATCATGGTTTAATTTCTTCGTACGCTGATCATCAGTTTCATTCACACGTGATTCAGAATGACGCTTGCGATCATTGTTTACTGATATTTTATATAGCCTATTACCTGCGTAATGACGTGTACTCACTACATACCAATTTTAATTGCGGTCGGTCAAGCCGTACTTGAGTTTTAACGGGACATACAGACAGACAGACAAAAATTTTCGAAATGGTCAAATTGATGTCAGTGACTCATAAGACAAATATTACCGTGTAATTGACAAAAAAAAATTAATGTACAGACAGACAGACACTACAGATTTATATAGTACTATATAGATTTTCTGACTTCTTTTAACTTTTACTACTACAACTATTTGTTTGATATCATCTAATTTTGCTTTTTATTCGATATGTGAACTTTCAAGTTTGGCTAGCGTAAGTTAATGATAGGAGAATAAAGGTATTCAAAATTTTCTTTTTATTTTTTACCGGAAAATCCTTTTCTGAAGCTGAGCTTTTGGCGTCCAAAGCTTTTACTAAGTATTTTTAACTCGATTCTCCATTTTTGATCGTTTTTTTGCTTTTGAAAAGAAATAAGCTTGCCCAAACAGATTTCTGCCGAGAGCCCGACAACGCCATGATTGATAGTTTTTATAGTTTTACTTAATCCTTAAAAGGTTCACTTAATCCTTAAAGGTTAGTTAAAATGTAGCATAGGATTATGATAACGTTTTTACATTATAAGGTGATACATATATTTGATTTCTTGCAAAACCTCAGCCCCTTGCTCGGCATGGAGGAACACTATGATCTGGGCTGCGGGGTCGTCTTGATTGGAATGGCTTACGTAATGATGTGGTGATGTAATTTATGGCGATATAACAAAAAATCTACTTAATTGTGCAATACTTAATTATAATTCATTTTACAAGTACTAAAGTCGTTTATAATGATATTTAATTATAACTATACATTGTTGCCACATTAAAGGTATCAAAAACCTGAATCATCTTATCTATTTTTTATGATGTTCATGTCATTACATTGCATATAAATAAGTTTCTAGCTGTTCAATCAGGTGGACCATTCATGACAAAGCGCACGTAAAGTTCTAACTCCGAATATGTTTTAGCCCTAGGAATCCACTAAATTACAGATTTGAACAAAAAAAAACACGCCTTACAAAAATACACAATGATTTATGATTCTATTCACAAACTTTCCTTTCTACGTTGCAAATAGAAAATGATAAATGTAGCAGCAATACGATTATTTATAGGTATTTTACTTTACCATTTTGAAGACATTGGCTTTACGTATTTGTTGAATTGGGGCAAATTTCCCAAGTGGGCCCTGAAGGTTATATTTATTCTGAACGTAAGTATCTATTGTTAAAAAATTTGTATTATTCTCCATATATACTTGTCATTATTCTACAGAACAATCCAAGAGGAATAAAAGTAAAGTACGCTCCAATAAAGAAGTTATATTTAGGTTAAATAAAACGAATGTAAAAATGAATTCGTGATTTGCGAAATGAGATTGAAAATATACTTATAGATAATTAAATACGTATACATTTATTTAAAGCATATGTATACTCAGACCATTTTGTTAGTATGTAAACATTTAATATAACATTTATTATATTATATTTAATATAAACATTTAACGTAACATTTAAAACTCGAAAAAAAACAGAGATTGGCAAATGCTACTAATACTAACTCGGTAGAGTCGTAGATTGTGTAGAGTAAAGGCTGGTTCATACGAGAACTTTATACTGGTGATCTTATGGTCTAGTGTATCATTTCATCTTTATGAGCTACATATGCATTACAAAAATGTATATTATAGGTTCAAGTGGCGAGCTAACAGCGCAGACGGGGAAGTGTCGGGTTCTGGGGAAGGACGACTACTCGCCGGTGGGGTGTATATTTTGTGCTTGCGCGAGCGCCTCGGCCGCCTGGACGCAGCCGTGCTGCACGCGCCAAACCCGCCTAACGAACTTCAGCTGGCTTGGATAGTGCCTCAGTACTTGCTCGTGTCGGTCGCCGAAATCATGTTTGCTGTGTCAGGCCTGGAGTTCTCCTTTACACAAGTATAATCAAGGAATCTATGATAAGTAAAAAAGTATATACACACAAGAGAAAACACGGAAGTACCAACTATCCGTTGGGATGGTTAGTTAATGGTCGAACGTTATGCAGCTTGCTTCACGCTAGCTGGGATATATGCAGATGTAATGTGTACAAACACAGCATATTGAGTAAATACTCATGTAGAAACAGAAGTGGCACCTACTAATACTGAACGTGCATTTTTATTTGATTTGATCTTATGCTTCTGTCTTTGTATTGCCGTACTAAGATAAATCTACATTCAGCTCGTCAAGGGTTGCTGTGCAGATAGTTAGGACGGCATATTGAGTGTGGCAATCGATTAAAAATACGTTCAACTTACATTCGACTCGCCCGATGCGATGAAACTGTCGGGATTTAATCGAGCTTTGTCTAGTTTAGGTCGTACAAAGATTGGTGAGGTAAGCAAGCTTGAGTTCATTCAGTTTTTATTTGACGTTTGTTTTCTGTGTTATGATTCTGCGGTAGTCCATTTACAAAACCTGTTGGCTCATTACCAAAAACGATCTGATGACGTCTTTATAAAGGATAATGCTCATTGCTTAAATGTTATCTTTGTTTGAACTAAGTAACTAATACTTCTACCATATAACAATACAAAGAAAAATTAAATATACAGTTTTCTGTATGTCTAATAGTTTTTAAGTAACAGGTGATCAAACCCGAATAATTACTAATCTTAAAAACATATTTTCTACCTATCTGCAACACGTACCCCGGATATCAAAAAAGTAAGATAACTGTTTTTCAATTCCAGATAAAATTATAATTCATAATGAATGATGTATATACACATTAAGTGGCACATGAAATGGAGGTTGCAACATCCTAATTTAAATCCTTTGCAATAATTCCTTTATGAATGTGTTCTACTGCTCGTGTTAGTGAAATTAGAGATTGGATATTAACTATAACTTATATAAATATATTTCTATAAAATTATATAAAGGTTCCATAGAAACAGACTTCGGTCGGTTTATACAAAAAAAAAAAAGACACGGACATTTAACCAGCAATATCGGATAGGTAGGGTATAGTAATCGAACGTCAATTAATCGTGGCAGCGAAATGAACGGGATAATTTTATGTTCGACAAAAAATAATTTTATTTCTGAAATTTGGGATTCCATTTACGCAGTTACGTTTAGGTTACCTAGGAATGAAGATTAAATTCTTCGCATGAAGCGCTCATATTTGGTTAACATAAGGTGATGCAGTAAATATTGTCCGTCGGTTGCATGTTCTCTTTTATTTTTTGATAGTAACTGTTTTTTAAGCAGTTAAAGAAAATTGTTTTTACTAGTCCAATTTTAACCGTACGTTACTTTTCTAGATAAATTACGTCAAGCAGTTTTCCATCTTTTGATTGTTAAGATAACATTCGACAGTCAGGTTAACCACTAAACCCTCCATCAGTCCGCACCGGAGTAGCAGCGTGTTCCCTGACTCCTCGTTTTGACGGCAAATTTGAGTTCTACAAGTGATCGTAAATTATAAACATTCAAACAAATTGATTTATTAAAGGCGTATTCACACAAATAATATTAAAGACAATATATAGTTTAAAGTTATATGTAATACAGGCGCCTAAAACTATGAAGACCATAACAATAGCAGCTTGGTACGCCTCAGTTGCAGTCGGAAATCTCATTGTGATTCTTGTGGCGCAAGCAAAAATTTTCGAATCAAGGGTAAGTTTGATTTAATAATATGCCTAGATGTGCAATTAGAGAATAGCGTTATGATGAAATGAGCGATTGTCGATTGGAAGTTTATTTAAAGTTTTGTAAAAAAAAGTTTCCCAGCAACAGTAAATTATTTCTTTGAAGACGTTTGTAACAGCCTCATCTAAATTCAATTCTGTAAACCACAATTCTTTGCATATGTTGTGCAACGTGTGTTCGAGAGTTGCTATATATGATCAGCGAACTCGAAAAATTAATCAGTCTTGTTGTTCAATGCCAATTTTTTTAGTGTAACAATTTTTGGTGGATAATATCAGAACCAAACACTCACCGGTATTTTCTTTAAAAACAACTTTCGCTTCGATCATGTTTTAGCTGGGTTTTAGGTTTAGGTATTTAGGTTTTAGCTAGTGCAATGAACGTATTCAATGATTATGCGCGATCGATTTTTAATTACAAGTGACAATGCAATTTAGAATCTTTTTGTCAATGCGTCGATTGAATAATGTAATGTAGAACTTGTGTTTGCTATGAGTGTTTGCAAAAGAGGTGTGCTATGAGAGGTGTATATGAGGAATTCCTACAATTCAATTCATAAGGATCAATATATATTTCTTATTACTTTTTAATACGTAAACGCTCAATATCGACTGAGAAAAGCGAGCATGCCGGCATAGCGACTGCCGAACGCCCGAAGGAAAATTAATTTAATTACACCACATCGGTTCTCAAATTTCTATATGAACACTTAACAATAAATTTGAATACAAATTAACATCCCTACTTGTTGGCAATATTATTAAACGTCAGTGATAGAACGTTCTTGCCAAACGATAATTGGTCATTTTCTGAAAGATTAGCATCTCAATGGTGATATATATATATATATATATATTAATATTTAATTGCAGTCAATAGAATTCTTTGCGTATGCTGGGATGCTTTCGTTAACCATGCTGCTGTTCTTAAGGATGAGTCAGGGGTTTCGTTTCAAAAACGTGGACTACGATGAATCATCAACAGAGAGCCATCCTTTGTTGCATCATCATTCTAGGGTAATTATATGTACAGTTTAATTTAGCGTAAATCTTTAACAGTCAAATCGTTCCTCTTCCGATCTCTCTTAGTGATCTCTTTCTTAGTAATTAAACATTCACAAACGTTTACACACACACACCCCCGCACTAGATCCCCTGTGTTGCGGGTGGTATGGACATACACAAATATGACATTACAAACACCCAAGACCCGAGATCAAACATTTATCTGTCACATAAATGTCTGCTCCGGCCGGGAATCGAACCCAGAACCCCACGCTCGGCAGGCAGGGTCATTACCAACTGGGCTAGGGGGTCGTCAAATTCAGTTTGTAGATGAAAACCAATGTTGAAAATATAAGTCTACTATGGCTTTCTCGATTCTATCGACTAGAGCATCACTTGGACTCCCTTGTAAGAATTACTCCTGCATGAAATAAATCAGCCCATTGGTGTCATACTGTAGGTGACGCTGGCTTAACATCTCCAACGCCAGGCTTCAGTTTGGCATTATAAAATTAACCTAGGAGTACTTTCTGAAATATATATAAATAGCATATTAAAAGGATTAAGTATTAGAGTAAAAGTTTAAGTTAAAGTATTTTAACTTAAATAATTATTTTTAAAACTCCTTACAATTTTTTTACTCAGATCATTAAATATTCATGCACGAAGTTCTGAATCGATATTGAAAGAGTTTTGTCAAAACACTTGTAACAACTTTATACATTTAAGATTTAATACAATTCAGTCAAAAAGCTACTTTATGTTACATATAAAGAGGTTGGATAGATCCGGAGTTACAGCTTTATCTTTGGTTTATGACATCGTACTTTCATGGAATAGAGAAACCTGTACGGAGATTACTAAATTCTTGCGAACGAAGTCAAAGGCCCATATTATTTCATGAACAATAACACTTTTATGGTCATTAAGTAATCATTTAACTATTCTACATTAATCTTTAAAAAATTATGACACATGACATTTTTAACTTTAGACACCTGGGATTTTTTTCATGTATGTACATGTTTCATGTAATAAATTGTTATTAACTTTTCATTAATTATTTGAAAGTGAAATAATACTAACTTATGCGCCTAATTGATTGAGCTTAGCGTAAGTTCATAATTATTTTTCGTTACCGTATTTGTACTAATGTTTGACTCAGGTCACCTCACACTATGAAAGGGTTACAGTTCACTGTGTGTCAAGTGCGTATTGTCATACTCCAGATACCTTTGAGGACATTACAAACTTGAGGACTGTTAGTCATGAAGGACTCTTAAAATTTTCTCATCTTCATCGTAACATGTGGTTAAATTATTTCCAAAAGCATTGCGAGATTTGGGTAAGCGTTAGACTTACATTTAAACCAATAAGATATCATTGATTTAGATGTGAGATAGAGACAATAAATGAAATCTAATAAAGTATTATTTTATAAGCTTGTTGCAAGATATACACTTTATTGCAGTTTGAGCTTTAAGAAAATGTTAGTCGTTTTGTGAACAGTGCAACTTGTTTGCGTCCATCAGACGGAGAGGGAACAAAGCGTTTAGTTAAGTCTATTGGAGCATGGAGTAGCGACTCGAATTATCGTGTTAATTTGATTTCTGCGAATCATTCTCTGCACCTATATGTGCTGTAATTCTCTCGTTCTCTGAACTCGTGTACATCAGGTAAATTATGCAAAGTGTTTTATAATATAATTAAAGCAGTCAAAACTCGTTAAGGTAATGGTGTAATTAATTGGAAAGTAATCAGTTTCATATAATTATTTATCGACTTTATTTCATTATATTATGAATTTTGTAATATTTCCTATTTTAAAGTTACCCGACATTATATTCTATACGAAAATCTTTGTAAGTGTAAAAAGGCATCTTTTTTTTTTCAACATAGAAAGTCAAAAACTATAGAGAGTACATACAATTCTGTTGGGTCGTTATTTATTTGTGTATTTGACATGTAGTTTACTTACGAAGGCGACCGATTTCAGCTCTCCGAGCAGCAATGGGTTAGGTGACATCTCGTGAGTTTCGCATGAGTTGATTTCCTGCGAACCGAATATTAACCCATACCAGTAAAATAGGATCTTAGTTTTATCTAAAAAAAATCCTTCGTATGTCTCTCGGGCTTATTCTTTAAAATCTACTGTTTAATAATTAATTTCAACTCTTCATTGATTTCGCATCATAACAGAATAAACAAAACATTCATACTATACACTTTTGTTATTAAGTACCTACGATAAGAAATACAATGGGTGAGAAATATGATCTATATCTATCTATACATATAATACAATTCTAACTGTTCGCTTTCTGTACATGAACGATATGTGAGAAAAAACATTATTGGGGGCCTTTATTAACGGAATAGAACCCAAAACAACAGTTGTTTGAATTTTTGTCTGTTTGTCTGTGCGTTTGTTCGCGCTAATCTCAGAAACGGGTTTAACGATTTTATTCTGGTTTTCACTAATATATTGCAGTAAGCATCACTTAATACTTAGAATTTATTTCATTGCAATCCGTTCATAAATACAAAAGTTATAAATTAATTTAATATGCTGTAGGTACTATTTCTTAGCGTAAGGCGTAGTTTTTCCGAAGCGAAGCGAAGGCAGTTTGCTAGTTTATTATAAAGTATCAAAGCTCAAAACTCATTGTAAGTTAGAAAGAAAATGTTTTTAAAATGAACTAACTAAAAAATTAATAATTAATTAATTATTAAACTACAATCATAAGAGCTTTTGTATGAGTGGAAGAGAAAACTCTGAAATGTCAGAAGAGAAAACAGACCTATATTATGTACTAGCAAGCTGCCCCCGTTTCGCTTTAGAAAATATACCGTACGCATAGAAATAGTATCTGCATTGTTTTAGGACTGGGTTTTTCTCGTTTTGTCATTAAGAAATATATATTTATTAATTTAAACCTTTTTTATTTTTGGCGGATTGAAATGAAACGAGCTTTAAATATTAAGTGATGCTTGCAGCAATACATTAGTGAAAACCGTAACGAAATCGGATAAGCCGCGTCTGAGCTTAGCGTGAACAAATGCACAGACAAACAGACAAAACTCTCACACCATATTTAGGAGAAAACCAGTTCTAAGCTTTACATTAAAAAAAGAATTATCACATTCGGTTTAAAAATAATGGAGTTATGTATGATTGTACATACATACACACGAAAATGGAACATCTTTCTTTTTTCGAAGTCGGTTACGGTTAAAATCGCTACGGTTAAAATTCTACGGTATACTACCAAACTGATATTTGTCGGGAAAATTTGTCAAAAAGCTATTTATCAAATTCTGCTAATCGAAGTTGTCGTTGTGGCGAATTATTAATAAAAAGTGATAATTTTAAATTTTGACAGGTAATTTCTGTGCATTCTCTGTCAACGAACACGCGAGCTTACACCGGGCGTCAAAATAGCGCAGCCTCTTGCCTGGGATCGATGAATCGCACGAGGCTCTCTGCATGGCCCGTCAACGCCCGCGTACATCTCGGCACTCCTAGTACTGGTGATATCAAAGCTATCACTTTAGCAAAAGACTAAATAAGCATCGCTCATGTCGCACAAAGGCTTCACGGAATGGAGCACGTAACAGGATAATACTAAAATGTATCCTCTGAACTTTAGTTGTCTTGAAGTTGTTTGTTTTTGTTTTTATATTATGTTTTGAATGTTATTTAGCGTATATTTATATATTTTAGTTAACAATACAGATATTTTGTTGACTGTGTGGTTTTTAATATAAGGTTTATGGTGACAGTAACATGATTTTTTAACGACAAAGATTACTATTTGACACTGCTGGAAAAAAAACAACTATTTGTTTTTCTTACGTCTTGCATTTCATGCTAGTGAGTGAGGTGATATGATACAAAATACACGAGCAAAACATTTTTGATTGCCTAATTGAAATCCTTGCAGCGTTCAGAATTCTAAATTAGAATCGCTAGTTACGTTCATTTTTTGCCGTCACATAAACGAACTTAACACAATGAATTACTTCTAAGGCAGTGACAGATTGTGCGTGTGCTGTGTGCATTTAAAGATTATGAAGATGACAGATACCGTTGGAAGACAAATCTTGAGTGTCCAATACCGACTAAAGACAAAAAGATTGATTTATAGGTTGATTAGAGAAAATTTGGTTTCTACAAAGAATAGTAAAATTAAAATAATGCGAATGAAACACGTATAAAACATTGCACGATCTGTTTTAGAAGGAGGGTGGTAGCTAGGCAAACTGATAAAATACCCTACCACCATGTAATTACCGTCGGGCTTAAACAATATTGTAGGAGTTCAGCGATCACAACTGGAGGGACCGTTTATTATAGCCACTCCATTGCCTTCATCATAATCTGTATGTTTCAGAGAAGACGGCGGAGCTGAAAATTATAAAGTCAACCATAATTCACGTTTCACATTTTAAAGCGATCGATGTTTATTTTCCACAAGATGATTATGTTTACATCCGCCTATCAAATGTTATGTAGCCATGTTTACAGTGATAGCTTTGGCACTACGCAGTTATTCTGTGAATCCAGAATGATGAATCATCACCAAGAACCTTTTTCGGTGAAGAACACCAAATACCTCTTGTTTATTTAAATTATAAAGATTATTGAAAACGTCATTTAAAAATATGTAAAACAAAAAGTATTTTGAATTGCACATATCGTAGATTTTTGACAAGCGTAAATCAATATAGTTAACATTATTGGTTTGGAAAGTGATATTCAAGGCATTATACTATATATTATAGGTAGTAGTTAAATATAAGTAGTAAGTGACGGCAGTGGTTGACCGCTGTTAAGTGAAGACGGTGAAAGACGTATCGTTATATTATTGATGAAAGGATATTGACATTAAAACCGTTTATCATAAAGTTCCCTTTTCTTATAAAACAATCAAATTAATATTACTTTAGTATACTTAATCATCTTTGTATGTGTGGGTTTCGTTGACGCTGATTTCGATACAAAATATATTGTATAACACTTCCCTTGTATCTCTATTTCGTAGGTAATTATACAGTCATAATTTGAAAGATGTACATATACCTATTAAGGATTAGCACACTACATGAGTCTGCCCGCGGTGCGGCATTGCTCGATCATGTGAATTTAGGCTAAGTCTATAATTATAGTGACCTCAGTGCGCCACCTAGCGGAATCAACAAGAACCAAGGCTAATATAGGTAGATGTATTATGTTATCTATGAGGCAGATTAAATATTATCGTCCGATAAATACTATACCATAGATTATCGAGGAAGCGTTAACTTTAAGGAATAATAATAATAAGTTAAGTAAAATAAATACACCATATTACCCATTATAAAAAAGATGATAAAAGATCTAAAGTCCCCTATATCAGATCTGAACAGTATCCGTAAACGTCTTCCAATTCAATCCTACATCTCGCTTAACTTTGAAATGATCCAAAAATTGTTAATTCGTGAGGTTAACGCGAAAAAAACAATTGCTCCTGTTTTATATTCTTGCATGTGAACTTCAGTATTGTGAAACTAATAAATACTTGAATAATACAGACCTGTAATATCAAATACCATCATAAAATCAGTACCATTTCTAAAAAAGACTGGTTTACAATATAGTAACACATTATATATATATATAGTAATATGAATTGTAAAACATACGTGGATCGATTGGCAAGAATGCAGCGTAGCCGTGTAGAGTTGACGTGGCGGTGACAATGTAATATCCGATTTCTGCATTTCATTGAAATCATTTAGTGGGGATATTAAAAGTAGAGGATGAATATCGACGCTACCATGTTTCGTTAGTATAATGAATTTGTTGTGTATGTACTTATGATATTTTAGATTATAGATCCGGTTTGACATTGCCCGGTAGATGATGGAAAGCAAAAAATTTAGATTTAGGTATAGATTTTTCTACCTAACATATATTAACTGCTATAGTCGTATGTAATATACTACTATATAACCGAATTACATAAAAGCTACATACATCAACACTTTCCTCTGTTTCTCACTCTATATATTGGTAAAAGTCACATGAAAATTCTTATAGTATTTTTAGAGATAATGTGTACACAGACTTCTGCTTTAGGTATAACACGAAGTAATTATATTATTTGAAGAGTAGTTAACAGTTTTAAATGAAAAAAGCGTTGTTGTTACACTCGATCGAAACAGAGAAAGAAATTAAATTCTTAAAAGCTGGAATACCTAAAGTGTTACTACAGATATTTAACGAAACTAAACTGCGATTTCGGAAGCATAATTTTTGAATAATAATAGAATTTAAATAACGTAAATAAAACCGTTTTAGAATTTAAAGTTTTATATTTTTACAATCGATTTTTAAACTAGCCAGCTCTCAGTTTAACAATTATTTGATTTTAATCAGTATACTTAATCGGGCTCTCTCATAGTAATTTTTTTTAATTTGCAAAACAGTGTTCTGCGTGTCGGGATGTTTCGGCATTCCAAAAAGCCCGGATGAAGCGTACGACTCTTTGTTTGAGGTATCTGGGTACCCGAAGACTGGTGACGTGCCCACTCTCAATCGCAAAGTAAGAGCAGTATTGTTAATTTTTTTGAGATTTTAGACATGCGGTGTCCCTTGTTAAACTCCGAATACCGTGCCTTATTTAAAGCATGCGGCTTTTGAGTTGTGTCCCTTTTGTTGGATCCTCGATATAAATGCGCATTCTTTATTTTTTTATTCCATACCCCGGTGGTAGGGAATTTATTTTGTAATGTCGTAAGGAACCTAGTTTTGGATAATGTTCAACATGTACAATTAAAATACCTGCGACAATAGTGTTAATGTTAAAATTTAATTGTACCTGCCACAAATGATTTTACTAATGAAGCAAGGGTGGAATTAGTGCCACGTCAGGAAAAGTTAAAAAAATATCGGTTTAAGTTGTAATCGTTTTTTTTCTTCTTGTTATTAAGAAACTATGACAATTAACTTATTGTTTTTGAATATACGTGTTTTATATATGTTTGTTTCACGCTTTGTATTCGTTGGAAGCTAAACAAATAATTCACAAGGTAATCAAGAGAAAATATTGAACAACAATAATAAAGCTTTTATAAAAAATATTCTGGGAATCTAAACAATCATGCAAATAAAATCTGGGTGATCTAACTAGAAATCTAGCTTTTGACTGGCTCGCAAAAGCTATAATAACTTTTTAATTAAACCAACATCGCTATACGATTTATGATGCATCTTCATTACAGATATTATTAATTCAGTATTCATGAGTGTAATTATTCAGTAATATTGTAATTATTCAGTGGAATAAACATTCTGATTATTTTCTTTATGTTTTGATATATGGTTTATAGTAACGTACATAGTTTTTGATAAGAATAACTGCGATAATCTAAGTTTTATTTTTTGGAATTTCTTTTTTCTCTCTCTACTGGTTGTATTTTTTAATCCGAAACTTTTTTCACGGTAACTCACAAGTGAAAACTTTTGAATACTGCATGTCTAGATTGTTGCATATAAAAAATAAAATAAAATTAGAATTACATTTTACGTAAGGGGTAGATAGCCGCATGGGGGTGGGAATAGCGCTTGTAGTTTAAATTACCAGATTGTAAAAAAATAAAGCTAATGAAAAAAATATTTCTGATTTTCTTTTAGATATATTTTATATTAAATGAGGCATTCAATAAACACATAAAATTGATAAAGTTTTTGGCTTTTATTTGATATTGTCAGCACTGAATAATTTCATATAATTTCCATTTATATTATTCCCATCTGAAATCTGGAACTAAGTTGTTTGATTGTTGGCAAGCATTAACTTACTCTACGTAAAAAAAAGTGACCCCTTCAACTATCTTCTATTCCAGTATTACTACTAATTCTTAAAGTCTTAAGTCTCTAAAGTGATTTTTAGAATCAATACACTTTCACCAACAGTTCGGTTTAGGCATCTTCACCGATCATAAAACACTGATCATAAAGCGCTTGACACAATCAGTCCACATTTATTAATACACTAAAAATCTCATATCGATAACGATGGTAAAGCCCTTAAAATTATTGAATCATACCTATAAAATCGCCAAATTCCAAAGCAGGCGTAAACAGATACATTCGGAATTCCACCAGGTTCAATATTAGGACCTTTTATATTGTTATTATACATTAATAATATAAGATAAATTGGTCTTAAAGGTCATACTAGGATGATATCACAAGTCTTTTTACTTTGGGCATAAAGTTGACACAAATTGACCTAAACATTTTATGTACCTGGGCAACCAGATAGATAAGATAGATCGGAAGATCTATCTTGCTTATCATTAATTACAACAAAAACTAATTTTGTAATACTTGTTGCTAAAAATAAAACTATTCCAAAAAGATAGAACTTTAAATGTTCATTTGAACATCACACAATTAACATTAAATACGTAATGTTAAATATTTTGTATCGCAAATATCTATAACTAATTATGAAAAAAGGGCATTGAATTCGAAGGTGTTGGGATATTCAATAAATTGTCTGATAATATTAAAAATGCTAAAACTATATACAATACAAAAAAACTCTAAAACGAACATATTTTATCGAATACTAATGAATTAAAAATAAACAAAACAAATAATATTATTATCCAGTAATTATGATAAAATGTCCACATACATATAAACAAAAAATAACAGAAAAGAAATATCGACGAAATAAATAACATAACAGAACAATACACACATATTATCAAATATATAGACATACATACACATCTACTAATAAAAACTAGTACATTAAATTACAATACATTAAATGTATGAAATCATCCCGATTCATGAGGTTTATTATAAGTAAAATAAAACAAAAATAATATTTTCTGTAAACATATAAAAACATTTTAATAAAAATAAAAACGTATTAAGTTTAATAATTTAAGTTATATAAATATTTTATTTGTAAAATTTCTGAGCATTAAAACGAATTCCAAATCCAGTTCTTTATACATGTGTACTAATAGTCCAATTCAATCCGAATTATTTTATTTTTATGTACCGTCGTCAATAAGTTTCGTAAACAATTTACTTCTTTTTATTACTTTTTTCATACTTTTCATCTATCCTGTTTCTCTGTACGCCTAAAACGTTAAGGATACTTTATCACCATGTATCATAAAACTTCTAGTCACTGTGAAACGCGAGTTACTAAACTGGTCAGTGGTAGTCAAAAAAAAGGAGGACGATGGTTAATGGATGGAAATTAAATGAACCCGTTCCCATTTATAATACTATTAAGGTTAAACGTTTACTGAATTCAAGTCTATTGTACTTTCTCTCCCTATAATGCAATGGCGTTGTAATTCAATGTGTTTCAGATATTCAGAGGAACACGTGTGACTATAAGAGAACACCCCTACGTAGTGAGCATTAGAAGGCAGTTTGCTCACTATGTTACCGGCACTTTGCTAACAAGTACCCTCATACTCACCGTTGCACATCCCTTATATCTGTAAGTCATCTTCCTTTACTTTGATACCTAAGTCTGTAGACTGAGAAAGTAGTGTTCTTTAACTTTACGACGACTATGATTATTACACTAAAAGATGTTACATTTATTAAAGGTTTTTATTTTAAAAAGAAGCTAACTTCTATCGTTACTACCCTCATACTATTTATACTCAATAATAATAAAATCGTAACGGGACTTAAATTGTACATACATTGAATATTTGGTGCATTTTTTTATTTAGGTACATTTTAATATCAACACCAGAGATACTTGTGGAATTTTGAAATTGTATCATGGGTCAACATTTAGGATCTGTCTCATTCGGGAAATAGATCTGCTCTCGAGGAATTTTTACAAACCAATGCGAAGGCAGGTTGCTAAGTTTTAATAAATTATTGCTTTAAGCACGTACATCTTAACACTGCATTTTTTTAAATTACTCAGTCCTGCTATTTCATTTCATTCCACGAGAAAACCCCACAATTATTTGTAATTTGGCAGTGAAATATTAATTATCCTAATATTAAAGCGATTATATTCAAATCTTCTTATATGAGTTGTTTAACAAAGAAAAATAGTTCATCTATGGAAAGTGGGTTAAGAATAGTGGAGAGATGGCTGACGTGTCACTAAGTGACATTCTTATATATTTGTATTTAGATAAAATTAAAACTGTTTCACCGTTGCCCATGGATACGAGTAACACCAAAGGCGTCACTAATGCTTTGTCGGCTGAGAAAGAAGAAGAAAGAAATAAAGTACTCTCAAGCACCCAACCAGAACACTAATCGTTTAGTGGCTGTCTCAAGTAGGAGGGTTGGTAGCTAGCCAGGCAGTGTTCACAAAGGTTTTAAATTGCAAATGAAATAATCATCTCTTGGTCTAATTATATTATTATTATTAAAAAACGTTATAAAGATGGATATCGATTGTTAATGTATTTTTTGGATGAAGTGGTATATTTCACACGAGTGTTCATTTATAGAATAATTCTACAAAACGAATGATGCAAACCTGTTTATTAAAAGAAAACAAAAGATACTTAGAGCCAAAATCAAGAAAAATTTAAACTATCAACTCCGATTCAACACCAAATTGATATTATGTACTGCTATTTAGCTAGACTGATTACCAATTTTAATTTTTTCCAGTTGCTTAATATCTGTTAAGTAACTTTAAATTACTCGAAAACTAATACTTATTCATATCTAATAATTATTATTCAAATTTACTTACATTCCTGTAGTAGTAAAACAAAATGCACCCCGATGTTGAATGAAATACAACTGAAGTTCAGGGCATAAGGTGACAATAATAATTTTAAATTTTCGAAACCTTGTTTTGTTATTAGTGTTCCAATCCAGGAGTTAGGGGCGGTATTAGGAGAGAACTACGCCGACCGGGGTACATTGATACATACCGTGATTGTTCTTGTCGTGCATGACAAATTTGACCCCTATACGCTGCACAACGACATCGCTGTGTTAAAAATATACGAAACTGGCAATCTCAGGTAACGTATGTGTTGCACGGTAGGACAGTCTGTGTGTTTTGTTATATCGATAGCTGGCAAATATACAGATAAGCCAGTCGTTGATAAGAGTTCACTGTTGTGTATGCACCTCCGATATGTAAAAGGGTATCATCTATCAGTTGCCGGCCAAGATGGACACAGGGCCCCATTTATTGCTATATAAATCTATATCATTTGTGATTATAAATACAATAAAATGCAGTGAGTATAACTATGTATCTGTATGTTTCTGCACTTAGTTTTTTTTTAAATTACGAGTATACACTGGATGCCACTGCTTTTGGAAAAGTAGATGCATGTATATATATTTTATGTCGTATTTTGATCGTAGAATTATGATTTCATTTTATTACTATAATACTAATAAAATAATTCGATGTGGCGGTACTGAACCTTGCGTATCTATCAACTGTCTATTTGGCTTGGCACCGATTTCAAATATTTCAGTATGTATGCTATATATAATAATATTTCATTAAAATTAATATTCGCATTTTAGTAAGATTTTGTAGTATTGCATTTTGAAGTCGATTTAAACAAACATAAACTTTTACACGCTCACACCCCCGCACTAGGATTCCCTGTGTTGCGGGTGGCATGGAAAATACACTATATGACATGACAAACATCCATGACTGGAGAACAAACATTTATCTGTCACATAAATTTCCGCCCCCGCCCGGGAATCGAACCCGGGATCCCTCGCTCGGCAAGCAGGGTCACTACCAACTGGGCTATGGAGCCGTCCGTGTAATTTTAATATCTCACGTTCATTATGACTATTAAGTAAGTGAGTCAGTGATAGTAAGTGGTCACCGTCGCCCATGGACATCAGCAAAACCAATGTATCACTGATACGTTGTCGGCCAGGAAATTAGAAGAAGGTAAAAAAGAAACAACAACCTTAATATTTTATATTTAATATTTTGATATTTTTAACGATTGTCAATATGTTTGGGCCCTTTTATTTGGTTTTTGTTATATGGTTAAACTACTGTAACGTGCTCAGTCCATGTAAAAATGAACCTCCTGCGCTGTTTTAAGTTCTATGATTCTAGGTTCTGAAATACTTTAATTGTGTTTTAGATTCTAATATAACTTAAATCAACACAGTCTGCTCCGAATCTGAACAAAAACTATAATGAGACATGGAACACATAAAATAATATTGTATTGTAATTCTTGTTCAATTAATTACGTATTATGTAATTGCATTTGCATTGCACTGTCAGAGACTCCAGCAATGGATAATTGAACTATTATTAGTGATATAGTCAAGGATATGTTTCACAATGTGACGGAATAAACAAATATCGTTGAAAAAATACCTAAAAAATATGACTCAACGACATTTTCATGATTTTGTAAACTTCATTCTATATTAATGACCACGACAGTGAAAAAACAATGGACAAGTCGCCATCTTAATTGCCATAATTATGAGGAGTTTCTTTCCCTATTTCCTCTTCTCAAGGCATCTTTTCGAAATAGTAGTAATACCTAAATTATTAAATGATTTTGAATTACGTAGAATATATCAGTAATGTTAGTTAATCTTCACCGTATAATGAGATCACGTACCTAATTTATTTATGTTTGTATGTGTGGCAGGTTTTATTTTGTCAGTCTTTTTACTTTGGCTATTGGAATTTTGAATTTGAATAGGATTCATGCTACGGCCGTGGAGATATCTGAAAAATTCAACAGGTAAACTTTGATGTTCATTCATACTTGACATCGTCTTAATACCGAGTATCTGACAATAACAGAACCTACCGCCACAGAACACTATTACTTATCACTGACAATAAAAACATCTAGCTATAACTTCTGAATACAATGAACTAAGAGATCGTAATGAGACATAAGATTTACAGGCTATTATAAAACTGTATGTGAAATATCTCCTAAGACTTAAGATTAAATGCACTGTTACTAAGCCGTAAGGTTTTATTCCGGTGTTTTTATTTCAGTTAAATTATGAATGGTTGAATTATTTAGAAAATGCCAAGGAAATATACAAAGGTCTAATTATGTCCCAATTAAGTATCCTATTATAGTTTTGTTAGTACTTTTTTGCGACAAATGAAGATGGTAATAAGATGGAGTATGAGGTTGAAGAGTATTTGTTTCAGCGAGTTTGCTTTAAACTCAAGATTGAACTAGTTCATCTATCGTCTTCACCAAGTTATTAAAGTTGATCAACGTTCCTAAGTTTGAAATAGCGGTCTGAACTTCTAGTGCACGTTTTACTTCGTGAATTTTGTCCGCAAACTCGGCTATCTCATTAAAACTAGTTAAAAATTGCATCGTAATAACTGCCTGAATATTAGTAAGCCTCGACCGCTAGCTACAAAGAAACACATTGTTGATACTTATAAACAGTATCTCCATTTATAAGTATTTGTAAATTCCAATATTATACAGGAATTGATTAAGCTTCCGGTCACCCGACATTTTGGGTTGCCATTAAAACGTAAACGCATGCGGCATTTTCTTGATGGAGAAATTTTTAAATTAACTTCGACTTTACATTCGAATTCATACTTGATTTTCGCAGCGACGATTAATGATAATATCTTTCATCTCTCTCATTGTATCTCGAAGTGTATTGATTGCACCTTTATGAATTTGGGTGCTTTAATTTTTGGAGTGTATTATAATTAACTTTTGGAGACCATACTTAGATTCTTCTGGCTAAATTAGTGGAAATAAATAACAACATGATGGAGAAGGTGAAGAGGACCGTAAAATTTTCGAAATCGTCTTTTTATTACTCGTCATGAACTTGTCATAAAATTTACTCCATATCGGGTAAACTTGGTTCAATTCATAAAACCATTAGTAAAATTAAGTCTGCCATTTCAGGAGATATTATTACAGCCCCTAGCAATGACAGACGATGACGAAATAGGTTACTGAGTAGATACAAGAAATATTTTCAGTTTGCTTCCTAATTACGACTCCGTTAGCTTTGATGAGCAGAACTGAAAACTTGATTTCATTTTACAGTATTTTACACAATTCGTCGAAGAATAACTACGTGCCATGTAATAAAAAATAAACTTTGGAAAAATATAGGTGCCAGTAAATCCTGTTCTGTCTGGCTAGTCGCTTCACTGTAACAACTTTTCTTTTTTGATAAAACTTAAATTATGACAATACACATTAATATATAGGACAACAATAAAAGTAAAAAAATCTAAGTACTGTTCTTCTGTTTAGTGTTCTTAGTAATTTGATTTTATAATATAAATATGAATAACTAAATACCAGTAGGTAGGAATGTATCGTGATACCTGGAAAATTTATAAAATTCAATTATTTTATATTAAAACTGGATATTTTAGATTATGAATTGTTGTATTATTTAATAAACGTTCGGGTATAGGTTTATTTCCACTGGTGTTGCGATAAAGCATGACGATAATGTGAGCGAGCAGGAGGTTGAGGATAGCCCAATGATATAGATAATGTATTATATAATCAGTTGCCCTTTTGTTATATTACTTTAACACAAAATAAAAAATAGTTTATTTGAAAATTATATGTCAAATTTTGTTTATTTTTTAATATATTTTATTTAATGTTGACAATTTACAAAAATTATTAAATTGTCCAAAAGAAGACAAAAAGCCTAAATTTAATTTTTCAACGACAACAGTTTGCTTTTGTAAGTAGCTGATAAATGACCGGACAGGCTATACTGATCGTAATTGGCCACCAAAGGAATAATCGACGCGTGGCCGGCCGAGGTGGAAACGGGAGACCGCTTATTAGATTTTTGGTGTAGGATACACAGCGGTTATTATAAAAAGTACTACACTGTAGTAGTACAAATAGGCATTGCTGTACAACGGACGCGTACTTAATAGCAATTAGGTACTCTCTTTTGTAGGTCGCTGACGCCTATGCCGCCTAACGCGGTTACGTTGCAGTGCTGGATGGCTAGACAATAACTGGGTTTTACCTTTTTCTCATTGCGCGGTCACATCATTGATGTTTACAGACCCGCGACGGGACTACTGTGTCAGGGATGGGAACCACTTACCACTAGGTGGCCCATCTGCTTGTTTACTTGCTGTTACCATTTAAAATAATAATACTTTAGAAACAACAGCAGTCCAATTAGAAGCAACACCTTTAATGTAAGCTGAAAAGCCACACAGTCAATACACGAAGCATGTTTCTTAGATGGGTAGGTCAGGGCGGTCATATCATTCAAACTACAATCCATTCAATCGTCATGTTCGTATTACATAAATGACATATTAAAGTAATTATTTGAATTATTTTTACATTTCTCAGTGATAATAAGTTGTAACTACGTACTACTATTATTATTAACTATTGAACGAGTTGTGGTCATATTTACACAAAGTATAGTAAAGTCGATATAGCTAAGCACCGATCAACTAAGTCTAGCGAAGCAGCCCGCTGATGACTTGTACTTAACTAATAATACGAAGAACTAATAAGCACACCAGTTATCATAAATATATAATACGATGAGAAACTTGGTTTATGGTTTAAGAACTTTGTTTTCCCTCATTACGAATTAAGATGTAGCGATTGCTGTAATAATATAATCGTATTAGCTGAAAATTCTGATTTAATTTCATGAACTATAGAATATTTTGAAAAACAAAATCAGAAGTCTGTCAGTTTAATAATAATAAGAAGAAACGTTCACATATTCACACCCTCGCCTGGGTTTCATTGTGTTGCGAGTGGCATGGGAATACACAAATGTGGTGGCTCAAACACCCATGACCCAATAACAACGATTTATGTGTCCTACAAATGTCTTCTAGACCGGGATTCGAACCTGGGATGGCAGGATCACTACCATTTGGGCAACTGGGTCGTCGGTTTCTATGTTCAGTTCCCTCACCAAATGAAAAAATTTTTTGAAGCGGGTATTAAACATATTTATGATTTATGTATGTGCTTTTATTCTTAGCAAATAAGACTACAATTAAGTTTATTTACTGATATATGAACACTTGTTGTTTTTTTAGGACTTCTGCGAAGATTATTAAATTGATTTCAGTAATGCCATTGAATGGGACAAAAGCTTTTGTAACTGGCTGGGGGAGATGTGATATGACGGTATGGGTTTCATTTTTTATTTGTGTACATATTCGAGTTTAGATATTTGTACTCAATACGCAATTCACAGTGGCAATTTTTTTTTGAGAGATTCGGTGCTTAAAATGGCAATTAAGCCATTATCCATGTATTGAAGTCGTTAAACCATATGGGAGATTTTCGGATGATGTAACTTCAGATAGCTTCTAACCTCACAAATCTGTACTGGGAGGTAGTGGAGTGTGATCTAAGTTTTCTCAATTACCCGAAGAGACATATTCTGCAGGGTGCAACTAATACGTTGAAGTCAATACATTGAACTATCAGCTTTTAGATGTCCACTGCTAATTGGCACCACTCCAAGTACTAAGTGCTACTATATCTTCCATTTATATGCAGTTCACCAAAGCAGACGGCAACCAATGCTAATTTTGCCGAGGGTTGTGACGATCATTACAAAATGTACCGCACGTTAACGTGCCGTTATATATTGTGATGTAGACTTATTATAAGTCAATAGTTACAAATAAATTGAAAATTAAATATAACCTAGAATATCTCACGCACTTTTAATTAAATTAATAAATGACTAAAATAGATAACTAAATAACTTTCAACTGAGAATCTAAGGTATTTGTCTCTGTAAACAATGTGTATATAATTTTTAAAAGATGTGTTGAGGATTTTTTTTCTGTTTCTTCTCCTGTATGCTAAAGCACGTTTCCAAAACGTTATTGGAATAAAAGTATATAAGTGTATGAGTAATATCTGTTTGAATAAAGAAATGTTAATATGAAATTGAAATTGTTTACTAGTTTAAAAAAATATATCCGGTATAAGTAAAATGGATATGTATAACATAAATTAATATTTTTATATTCATTATATGCTCAAATTCCAGCACAGAGAACTATGTTTGCCTCGTGGATCCATTTATTTCCCTGATGAAAAATTCGATCCAATGCTGAGGACAGTCATATTCGAAATAACCACACCTAACTACTACTGCAATGGATACAAAAGAGTGAGTATTTTTTTTATTTTCAAATAAAGTGTACCAAGGGTACTGAATTTTGATTTATACCTTTGGTGTCTCCGTAAATTATATGATTAAATACTTAACCAATTAATAAATTAACTTAACCCATCCTTCATTAATGTATTCTAATCTTTTTGATAGATTATTCTCAAACCAAATAACCGATGCTACTTCGAGTTACTTTATTTGAAAAAACTTTATAGGATTAAGGCTGAAAACAATGTCACTTCTTGGAACGCAATATCGAGCTAATTTTTAGTTTAAAAATTAAGGGTGTTCTTAAAATGTATTTTATTATATCAAGTGGCGTATGAGAAAAAAGCACAAGCAAAGAGAAGTTCTTGCTGCGCAGACATGCTTACATTTAAATACAGAAACGATCTAATTTTGACTTACCTGTTGATTGTCTTAAGTTGAATGGAACTAGACCTTTCGTGATATGAAATAAATTTGTAGGGTGTGAAAAAAGTGTGTAAAGTTTCTTATTTTTAGGGTTAGAAAATAAAAAGTAAAACGTTGCTTCCATGAAAAATGTTATTAAATATTATTTACCAGCAGTACCTACTCACTTATTTTCTATAATTAAATTATAGTCAAAATTGGTAAAAGTTGCAGATTTGATAAATATTTTTATTGTTTTGCTATCTATTATCGTACTGACAATAATCAGGACTATATGTATAAGTATTTAAAAAGTTACCCGGTCTTATTTAGTACCGTGTTATACATGGGGAGTAAATAATCAATTCGATATGTAGCCGGATAAGTTGAGAGTTTGCAGGTGGATCGCTAAAGCTAGTTTCTTCAATAATGGAAATAAAATCACTTTAGGTAGGACAGATGTTCCATATTGCCATTTATTTAGGTAAAAAGTTTTCATTGTGCATCATTATTCATTTAATAACGTGATACATTTTACTTTCTTACAAATTTCGAGCTAATTATGAGTGATGAAATAATAATTAATAATGAAATAATAATTAATAATTTTATTGTAAGTGACACTGGTCGTGAAATGTGAGCTGTTTGGGATGTTTGGCAGGTGTATAGCAACAATAACTAACGCTACATACCTCTGCCATGCGGTGTTGACACATAAGTATGTCAGTATTGAATTGAATTGTATTTGATTGAGTTGTAATTTGCAAGCGTGTTACGAATTTATCAGCTGGACGAACAATTTTGGAATCATAAAAATACAACATTTTTATTCTTTACTTAAAAATTCCAAGGAATATATTTGGTTATGTCTATATATTATTATTGTTTTGTCATATTAGATGAACAACAATAACACGAAAGATGTATAACAATAAATGACAGTTTAATTTTACCATAACCGAACGACAAATTAAGTTTGTTTAATAACTTTATTTCTCATAAGACTAATCGTCACTTACATGAGAACTATATTCACAAGACAAATATTTATCCGTGAACCCGGTGCGGGTATTTACACGAAATAATATAATACTGGTACAGATTATAAGATGCCACTCTATTACATATCAATTGGGTTGTGGTCCAAATGATAAACTGCTAATAAATGTAATATTTATATAGCATTGATTAAAATATTTTGTGATTATGATTCACAAAGCGAATTTTTATTAAAAATGTACTCCTGCAATGTTACACTATTTTTGCCGTATATTTTAGCGATTAATACTAAGTGAATGACCATATATATACTATATATAGTAAATTTAATATGCTCTTGTATTTATCACCTTCCGTTGCCTTATGACGATAATTATTTGTATTTTCAGCAAGGCATAATTCTGCATGCAGGAATGCTGTGTATGGGCGAAGCGCGGGAGGAAAACCCAGTGGCGCCTTGCCTTGCGGTCCCAGGAGCTCCGCTTGTAGTCTTAGGGCGCCTAGCGGGGCTGCAGTCTTGGGGTTTCGGTTGCGGCTATAGCCACGATCTGCCACTCGTGTATACCAGCACTCAATATTACGAACGGTGAGTTTATAATTATATTTTAAAATTATAATTATTGTAAAGCAGTTACATTATCATACATGATTAATACTTGTTTCATTAGTAGGTATCGCTTCTCCTCATCCAGGATTCACGTAGGTTGATATTCACTTAATAATGAATAAATAAATTATGAAATAACTTAGGAGATGCTATTTATTTACCTGAAATATATATTAAATTAATTATAAATGGGACCGCTGTAATGGTACTCTGTGTCTTCACAACACTGTGCGATATCGACTTAAAATGGCCTATATTCTAAGTTCCAGAACCCATAAAAATTCCTGGAAATTTTAATAAAATTATTTCGGAGGCAAATTGGTACAAAACAACAACAAAACGCAGGTGTCACGTAAATAGCATTATCCACTTGAGTATTTACCATCATTTTAAAGTTGTAAATCTACACAATAGTATTATTTATTTAATTAAGTACAATGGTTCACACAAAGTGAAAGAAATGTTCAAATTATTTATATAACTTTATCGTTAACACGGTCTGAGATCAGCGGTATCAATTGTGAGTTTAATTTGAGAGCTTAAAGAATTACCACGCTGAAGCCTGACTTGCGCAACTTACCGCCATAAAAAAATCCATTCAAGATTCATTACTAACCGATTTCCGTCTTAACAAAACAAGATAAACGTTAAGGCTTTAAGTGTCATTAAATTACACGCATTGAGTACGATTTTAAGAGAAAAAGAACTTATAATTTTATATGAATAATATGGGTTCAGTTTACCCAAGACCGGTCGGATTGGCGCTTATTAGGCAGTCTGTGTGCAACAGTGGACTTTAAAGGCTGATAGATTGCTATGAAAAATTGTTACGAGTTATGTATGAGCCTGAGATAGCCATAATCAAACGAAATTAAATTTATAAGTACAGTCTCTTCCTTCTTTGGGCAGAACAGATAAAGTCCTTGCATCGAACTTGACTCTCGATAACGGACGCCAGATATACCGTTCGAATTTTAACCAAAGAAAAGTATTTACCAAAACTTGGTTTCTCAATGCTTTCAAAGATACCGATACCGAATTGTTACACGAATACCGATACGTATTTGAGTTAAAACGTGCTTTTCATCGATGAACTTAGTTTTAACGTGTCTATTCCAGCACTTCTATACTGCTAGCATCCTGAGCTCTCTATGAAGGATTGATACACCCTAATCCCAAAAATATGCCCAGATCTAATCCATTAAACTACAGAACAATAACTCTCCTGCTCGTTGAAGGAATTAAGCGGGTCAATATTACTTGAGTATCCAGTAGCTGAGAAACGTCAGCTGATTTGTAATTGGCAGTACAGTTTTTGCCACTACAGATCAACTGGTGATCTTTTAGTGAATTTAGCCCATAACCCATATCTTATTAAAAGATTATGTAGACAGTATATGAGCTAATTTTGAAAATGGTAATTAATTTGTAATAGAAAAATTACTTAGAAAAGTGTAACTAATATAATTATTAATTATGACAATCGGATCATCATGACCGACGTCAATTATTATTATTATCATCTATTAGGCCAATACTGCTGTACCGGTGGTAATTAAGGGGCACTACATGTGTGGATATGCTCCACTAAGTACTTCTTCTATAAGGTACTCTTTTTTGACCACCATTGTATTAGTAGTGGCTCGTTAAGACATCTGTGTAGATTATATAATTATTAAGCCCTCCACCCTCTAGAACAGAAAGGTAAGTCATAATAAAGCAGCAGATGTAATATGCATTACACGTAGTTTTTATCGTGAAATTTATCTGATTACAATTTTGAAAATAGCCTCTAATATTACAGCTGGATTGGGGATAACGTGGAAGTATTCAACACGTTAACGCAAGATAACTACACGGAGCTATTCAAAGTGACGAGGGCTTACATATCATATAGTTGGCTCGCCCAGACGAGACTTGTAAAGCCAGATGGACACAACGATTTTCCTCGGGAGCTTCAGCAAGCTGCCATAGATAAAGTGTTGTGTAACTTAAAGGGTAATTATTATGATATCCGTGACTTCATCGACAATGGATGGTATAGTGAGAGCAAATTCAAAATAATAAACGATATTTGTTGGAACCGCAAAAAGTTAGCTATGATAAATAAAACGAGAACAAAATTTTCTAAAGGAGTACCCTTTATTTCCAAATATTTGCTGGCCAATGACGAAAATGATGATAGCGAAAAGTTTGAAGACAGTGAGATACCTAGTTAACTAGAAAAAATATGTTAAAATATCTTAAATTATATTGATGATATCGGGATCTTATAAAACTTCAGTAAGTAGAGCTTATAGTGTTGACAAGTATTGTACCCACTTTTGGCTTAATTTTTATCAGGATTGCGTGAAAAAGCTATAAGTTGTTACGGGTAAACATTAATATTTTGGCCATTGTTTTGAAATTCGTGTTTTCAAAGTTAAGCCTCGCTTTAATTTATGAAGAAGAATGAAATAAAGAGTTACTCTGTTCTGTGTATTTTCTGTTCTCTTCTTTCTTTTTATTACATATACATAATTATAAAAATCTTTATAGATACTCGTATTACCTTGTAGACACATAGGTATTTTATGTTAATTTCTGAAGTCCACTTATGGATTCCACAAATTCGGATTTCAAAATTATATGAGAAAACGAAATAAAACCATAATCAAATTTTCATAACTTTATTTGGTTTAAATGCATTGGTACATTTCTACTGAATATGAGCGCAAGATTGAAAACTTTTAACATCGAATTACACGAACATTTGAAATACTGAGAAACTGTAATTATCTATCATAAGTTTAAAATGTATAGAGCAGAGATAAAAAGAACAAAATATGTATATTTTTAGCAGCTAAATTATTGATTACAGCGAATTGCTTAGTCGTCTCAAGCTTAATACAAAAAAATATATAATAATCAGTAACCAAATTGTGAAAACGATCTTAATTTTTATAAATATTATGAACTAAGAAGTAATAATAATCTTCAATAATAAAATAATTATTTACAACCATATTATGAGCATCACAAAATGCCAGTAAATTTTATAAAATTGGAATGTACTTCAGCAACAATACATGGTCAGTTATTTAGATAAAGAGATTAGGAAATTAAATACATACTTCAAACACGTTTGTTTAATGAACTTGGGGAGAAAATTGCATTGCATCTTATGCATTCGTTTAACATTGTAATTTTTCCTAAACACATTTTATCTTTGTATCTTCCGGCAAATATTGGTTTGATAATGTGAAAAAATTGAAAAATATATTATAAAATAAGTAACATTTTATATAAAAAGTGCTGCGGAGGATATTAATGACATTATAATATTAGAAGCTACTTTTTTAAATTTCAAGCAGATTAATAGTTGTCTGAAAAGGGTGCTCTTGTATGGGTATTATAATACGGAAAATGCGTAAACCTACGGTGAGCATCCGTCTACATATACTAAATTCATAGTGGTTTATAAGTATCATCGCTTACTAGGTTATCTTTGGTATTATTTAACACATATTTTTTATTTCCTACGCGGTTATAGCACTCTAATGATTTAAGAGCAACCGGGCCGGCGGTACATGCGCATCTCGGTGGTAGCCACAGCTATCCATTCGTTCCGAGCAGAGTCGAACCAGGTTAGGCCGAGATTATACTTTCCGTTGATGTTCACGTGCTGGCAGTGAGAAAACCACCAACCACCTTCGTAGTTACCGGCGCAGTGAGTGTTCGAAATGTCCCTATCGCGATCTATTGCTGAAAACTCCATGTGATTCTGATACTCGAATGCATCACTGGCGTTTCCTTTAAAGCCACTCACTTCCAACACGTAACCAGAGTCAGCGTTGCCGATGTAGAAGTTGTCGTACTGGGCGAACCAAATGCCACCATAAATATCAGTCATATCAATTTTCATAGAGGAACAGTTGTCAGAGGTCAGTTGATGCATAGTCTCGAGTCCCAACCAGTATTCAGAAGCAGGATTTCCGAAGCCGTGAACGTATTCATTAAATTTTCTGTTGAATTCAACGGAGCCATTGTAGCGACGTTGGAGAAGTGTACTGCCATTGTTACACCAAGTTTCAACAGGTGTCCTGTTCGTCTTTCCGGGATGAATCAGGTATGTGCTAGCAGGCCCGGAGATGCCAGAGCAATCTCGAGGAAGTTGATTCACCAGATCTTCGTATTCGCGTTGAACAGGTTGGAGCTCCTTTACTTCTCCCATCAACTGGGGCAGAGGAATAATTTCAGTTGTGTTAACTTCTACGTTGTTTGCTTCGCTCTGTAAGAAACGGCATTATTAGCGAAAAACAAAACAAAATAAAAAAAATACATTTTAAATGTCCAATAGCAGTAATACTCTTATGTCTAAACTATCAAAATTATAAGAACGCATTCATATTTATCCAATCATATTACAATCGTTTAGAAACTGATTTATAATATGTAAAACCGGATAAAAAAAAATAAGTATATTATACTGATTTGGTAACGACCTATTCGTACTGAAATAAAACGAGTAATATTTAAACGAGTGACTGTAAATTAAAGTTTTAAGTGTCAAAAATAATTAATTTACGTTATAGTATTACTAAGTGAGCGACTGACTGCGTGTGACGAGAAATCAACCGAACAGCAACTTACAAACATTAATTTGAGTTACTTAAAATACAAAATGAGAATCTTTATAATATTTGAGCGACCTAATATTTGTTTAAGTATAAACGTTACGTCCTGCGTTTTATTCAATATTTGGCAACTTTTTTTTTATACTGAGCGGCATTTTATCTTAAATGAAGTGTATCGAATACAAAAACCAGATTGAAAAATACTATAATGAGCAGAGTATTATGAGCTCACATTTTTTGTTAATTTTCAAATGAAATAACTATTTGAAGAAACACTATTCAAAGTATTACTATTCATTATTAAGCCAAGAAATTTAATTATAAAAATTTAAGTGTAGGTAATTAAATAAATAAATAAATAATAAACGATTACACACTCACACCCCCGCACTAGGATTCCCTGTGTTGCGGGTGGCATGGACATACACAATTATCACATCACAAACACCCATGACCCGAGAACAAACATTTATCTTACACATAAATATCTGCCCCGGCCGGGAATCGAACCCGGGACCCCACGCTCGGCAGGCAGGGTCTCTACCAACTGGGCTACGAAAAAAATAAAGCAGTATGCATTAACTTTAGTCAAATGAACAAAAAACAAAATAAAATAAGACGCTTGAGTCAACTACAATAAAAAAAGTAATTTTCTTATTAATACTAAGGAACATTGATAGGTAGATATGAGGAGCCCTACTAATCGTCATTGCTAAATAAGTACTTGCTCGGAATTAGCGGGCCGGCCTCGTTTTCTTTTCGCGCGCATTAAACAATGTGTAGTTTTAATCAAAAATCGTATCAAAATAAAAATAAAAAAACATAAGACCTCAAATAGAATATCAGTCACCAATACTACTATAAATACTAATATAAATGCGAAAGTAACTCTGTCTGTCTGTTGGTCATTCACGCCTAAACCACTGAACCGATTTTAACGAAATTTGGCACATAGATTAATTAGACCTTGAGAAAGGACATAGGCTACTTTTTATTGCGAAAAAAGGGATTAAAATAGGGGATGCAAGTTTGTATGGTGATTTAGTTAAAAATTAATTAATTTGCGTAAAACATTATACAAATACCTACAGACCAGGGATGTTATGGAGCTCCGTAACCGTAACCGAAACTATCGGATATCCGAAATA
Organism: Megathymus violae; assembly: GCA_003671415.1. Taxonomy (NCBI): domain Eukaryota; kingdom Metazoa; phylum Arthropoda; class Insecta; order Lepidoptera; family Hesperiidae; genus Megathymus; species Megathymus violae. Next base: position 676,982 of record PDGT01000004.1, on the reverse strand, counting down.
TATCCGTAACCGTAACCGAATCCGATAAAAAAGTTTCGGATAATTTCGGATAGCGGCAGTCTAAATAAAATACGTTATGACCGATTTCCGCCGGCCAAGCCGACACGCTAGCCGCGTCGTTACAATTTTAGACAGTTTTTATTATTTAATTTTTTAGGCTATTTTTTTTCTGCGACTATAATAGGTACTGCATATAAACTAGAAATAAAGTCAAACTGTTACTGTTGTGTGTTTACTGTTACAGCTATATTGTTTTTTTATCAAGTTGTGAATCATCTAATATCCGTAACCGAAACTATCCGAAACAATCGGATAATTTGAAATAATTTCACATCCGTAACCGTAACCGAAATCGGTATACATATCGAGATCCGAATTTTTACATTCATAACATCCCTACTACGGACGACTGTGTCAAACGTATGCGAATATTAAAATTTTTCCTTTCGCCCTTCTACCATTAACCCCTATTTTATAAACAACGATATTAGTAATTTAATAATTTTTAACCTAGGTCGATAACTGTTTATCTATCATTTGATCAGTTATCCCCGCCAGGAGTCTACCGGTGTCACTTCTGACCGAGTAAACAGCGCGGGGTAGGGACGAGATCTCTTTTTAATAAAATTATTATAATTAGCGGTAATATATATTTTTAATTTAACTTATTATATAATTAATTATATAACGTTTGCCGGGTCAGCTAGTCATTAATAAAGCAGCTTACAAAACTTTGCTTAAAGTGAACTTTTTAGTAGTTCGTTATGTAAAACCTCAATTGGAAAAATCGAATCTATCAATATTGAAGTTGCCCTGTCTGTATTTCTAGTCGCTCATTTAGTAATTTAGTCGCACGGACAGAATTTTTATATCTGAAATGGATTAATCACAGCCCACCCTTTGTAAGCTCGTTCTGGATTTTATTATTAATCAATATTCGTCGTTAGTTTAGTTAATTTTTCGCTTACTCAAATTCATACCGCTCAAGTTATTAAAACAGTATGTCATCACCAGTCGCTAAGTTTTTTTTATTCGATCGTTTTATAATTCCTCAAATTAAACACCGAAAGCCTGGTAAGTATGTATCTTATAAATTGTTAACATGACTCGCAAACTCAATTTCTGTCAGTGAGAGATATTTAGATATTTACGAAATTAGTGGTTAAATTTGAGTTTATTGTAGGTATTATTTAATTTATTACGTATTTCTAAAACGAAAACAACATAGGTACAATGTAAAAATGAAAGCAGATACCGATTAAAGTATATGGACTAAGTAATTATATGTGAATGAAGTACGTATGTATGTGTTTATTCTAATTCATGATCTTAATATACATATTTGGTTATAGGCATGTATACTGTACGTAGTACCTCCGGATTCATTTCATCCGGATTCCGTTTGGAGTTAAAGTTTTGTTTAGAATTAAACATGTTTCCGTTTGAATAATAAATTCATGTGTTATCTGCGAGGCATTATACCGAAGAATGAACAACAAACCTAATATACTGCCGCGCGATTCGTGACTCAAAATAGAACTCATTTCTGTGTAACAAAATAACCCAAGTGTAAAACAGAACTCATATTCGAAAGAGACATTTGCTTACTACTAATTTAATATTCATTTGTTAAATGAATGTTGTGTACTGCTAAGATGTACCTTACAACTCTTAACTGTGTTTTACCTGAAAACACACGATTTAACCAAAATCACACATTGTCGTTAAAAACTTTGTATTGCAAGGTTTATTGAATATTTAATGATTCTAATTCATGTTGACATTATTTTTAATAATAATAATAATAATTCTTTATAGGAAACCAAACAGTACATGATAGTTGTGAATCTTATGGTCCCTGAGGTAGTCTAAATTGTTTCAAGGACCAGCGTCTACTCCCATATAATGTAACTGTTGTTCAATTAAGAATATAATGTAGGAATAGCTAATGAATTGCAATGTCTGTGTTGTGGGTCAATGTATTTGTGTGTGTGCGTGTGCGAATGCGTGTATGCGTGTATGCGTGCAAGTGTGTGAGCTCGCCCGCACGCGCGTTCGTGTGTGTTGGTACATACTCTCTAAGATGTCTTCCAATTCGCTATAATTAAGGTTACTTCTGAGCCAGGTAAGTACAACTTTTTTATAATTTCTATTAGAGTAAGTTTTTATATTTATTTCGTTTTTATTTTGGTGATTTGATTCAAAGCTAAAAGCAATTAAGAGTAAATAAGACAGGCAAGTGCATATTTTCAATATTAGGGAAAGCGAAACGCTTAGTTATAAAAACCCAAGCATGGTCTAAACATTGAATGTATATAAAATTATGTTAACTTCTGTATAAAAGTATTGTATTAGTAGACATTGTTATAATTCGCTGTTTTGTGACAGTTTATAATTAATCCTCGAATTGCAAAGAGTTATAATAATCCTCGTCTTTTACCATTAAATGAGTTTCGCGAGTACTAGCTAGTGTAATTATGCCAGTAATTAATGCAGGCTGTGATTTTAAAACCTGTTCTCGTTAGCCTGGCTATACAAGTATCCTACGTTATTATTAGGACCGTAACTACATAACAATTATAGCAATGTTAAACCTTTAGTTATGTTGAAATATAAATTTACATTTTTGGCTTCTAGACTTCGATGGTAAATAATGACATGTTTAGTTCTTTACGTTTTTACAAAACACATATTTTTAATACACCTTTTTATAGCAACATAAACATAAGTCTTTAAAGAGGTACTGTAGCGAAATACTGAATCTTAAAATTAAATGACGAACTAATGATTTTGGAGTGTGAAAGGCTTCATTTATCCTTGAACCCAAGCCAAAACCACCCATCTTCGTGGTAGATCTTGCTGAATAACTGACAATGCTATGGCAAAGGTCCCTCGTGTCGGAGGTCGCTGGAGTCTGTACCACTTAGTTTAATTCTGACGGTACTTACACGGTTGTAGGGTTTTTTGCCCGTCTGGCTAACTACCACCCTTCTTCTAAAATCGACCGTGAAATTTTTCATACGTGTTTCGTTCGCAGTGTCGGTGAGCCAGTAATAATGCGGGTTTCTCGCTTCGTTTTTTATTGACAACGGGTTGGTAATTCCTTTGGTGATATCGATATTCATAGGCGACGGTGGGAACTTATCATCAAATGGCTCGTCTGTTTATTAATCGACTAGTAACATAAAGAAACTTTACTTATCTACGTATGACGAATGTCCCAATTTCAGCAAAAATACTGTCGTAGCTAGGAAACGATTTTATTCTCATGTGGATATCTATCTATCTATCTATCTGGATATTATTGGATATCTGGAAGGAGTGAAACTTTATGTTTAATTACGTTATATATAGAAAATGTATGTATTTACCTTTAAGATATGATCGTTTAAGCGGTAGTAGTGCTGCTTAGTCCTGGCCTCCAGATCGGCCACAGTATCGTTAATTTTCTTCACGGCCAAACGATCCAACTCGGCCCGGTCGATTGCGTTGCTCACACTCACCGCGATAGCTTTTACCGACTGACGCAGGTTATCTTGATCTTCTTTCAAATACGACGATTGAGCGTTTACCTAGAGCATAACAATACTTCAGGACCTTCTATTCGCTCAATGAATACACCTTAATCAAACATTTACTCGTGCAAGGCAAGTAAATAATGATCTTAAACTTTTTAGTGAACGCTAAATTGTGGATTTAAGATTATTAACACCTGTTTACTTGAGAAATAAAGAGATCCTCAAAAAAGTTGCCTGTAGCTCGTAGCTGTTTTATTTTCTTTTTACGAGGAAAGCTTGCGTTTGTAACGCTTAAAAAAGCTTAAATATAAACAGGATTTAACCAGTCTTTCATTTTTGTAAATAATTCCTTAAGTATAACCTTATTATGAAATAATCTTTTATGTAAAATTAATGTTACTATTAAACAGTGGTTGAGGGTAATAACAATTAAAGTATCTTACGTTATATATATATATATATATATATATTACTATAACTTACTTTAGCAAAACTGACATCTAATTTCGATATTTCTTTTCTGAATTCGGGGATTGTTTTATCTGCCTTGTTTTCAATACTTTCCAAATCCTCTCGCAGTTCGAGCATGGAAGCGTGAACTTTGTCCAAATCAGAAACTTTTTGTGATGTGTTACGCACTTCATCACGCAAGTTTTTAGTTTCCAGTTCCAAAAATTCTACTTTAACAGATAGCAGGTTCCAGTTGGGTTCTTCGAATCGATCCAGTCTACGTTGTACGTCCAAGATTTGAGTTTGAAGGCTCTGTTGAAATTCATCTAGTTGATCCTGGGTACGAGCAAGTCTTGATATCTGACTGTGCACCATTTTGTTGTGGCGAATCTTATGGGCGTGCTTCATCTCGCCGTGTCTGTGTTCTTGGCCGTCCAATACTTCGTTGTAACTATCCATGTTCATTTCCGCCATTTGTTTACTTTTCACCTACGACAGAATATTTTTATAATTAGATTCTATGTTAGTGTATAGGTGGCACAGGATGCATTAAACTATAAGCATTAATACTCGTCTTTGTATCATATTTTTGTTGTGATGTAAAAAGATTAAATAATAAACAATTTACTAAGACACTGCTCATGAAATATATTAAAATTTATTTTAACCAAAATCATGACTCTCGATCATCAGATAATTTTTACAATATGAAGTAAAATATATATGAAATAAATTGATCCTGCCCGTTTGTGGTTGTCGAATAATTAAATTATGGACCCCATTTTCTATTTTATTAATGATAATGTTACCAGTTTTCATTTAATTGACGTGTCTATTGATAATGTCGCATCTGTTCGGATATGTCGCTTTGTTATTATTATAATCCAGGGAAATATTATTTTATAAGTAGTGTGAATGGAGTTGGGGCCTTTTTCCGAGTGAAACGTATTGTAAGTGACGTTGTTTATTTTGCAAAAGTAATATAGCTTAATCGAATTTTAAATGAAATATCAAACCTTAAAAAGTTTTTCTAAATGGTGTGAACTGTGTACTAATCCGAAATAATATATCTACTACATACAGTTGCTGCTTTAGGAGGTGTGCGTTGTAGGACTGCATATTTTTATAGAAATAATAAAAGGAAAGAAAAAACTGAACAGATCAAATAATATCACACAGATATACACAACAATATATAGGCTTGTAATTAAAAAGATTTTACCGTCTAGCACGAGTATAAATCGAGGATTATTATGTAGATCATATATAGCTTATTATGTAGATGAAGTGCTTGAAAATTCACAGCTCGATATTATTATTGCTAATGTTGCGAGTAGCGTAGATGTATAAATGAAAACGTTATGAACAGATAAAACCCGAAAACAATTATTATCTATTTAATAAACGTTCACCCTAGCTGGTAACCTAACTTCGGATCTTTTGCTCAACAGGCAGGGTAGATCTAATTGTTTATTTCTTGCCAATCTATTAACACAAACTTTTGATTAAACAGCCTTCGCTGCTGTTCAGTACAAACAAACGATTTAGCAGAAAGTCTGGCTTGTATGCTCTCAGAGACACTCATGTTACAGTTAAGAATACAAAACTGCCTTATTTTGATATCTGACACATATGGAGAACCGTTCTATCTGTAAGATATGAGATATAGATAAATATATTTAAACATTCTTAGTACGACGGCTAAATGATCGACCGACTTAAGCAACTGAAGGTGCGCTCATTAATTGGATGGATTACTGTTCATAGCAAATTATCTTCAGCACTTTCACAGTTCGGAGGGCATCTTAAGCTGTCGATTTCCGTTGTTATCTCTAGATATCAGTCAAAATGCCTTAGGTCGACCTAAGAATTTGCAACTCTTTTATCGCCACTGTTTGTTGCCACACATGCAGTAAGCCGCATAAGTGGAACATGGTAGTTCGTAGGCCACAGTAATGTCGAAGGCAACGGTGGTCTAGCAATGTCAACCGCTTATACTGAAAGGTAAGTATGGCAAGATACGAAATAAGATGAAAATAATTATCACATATTAAGACATAGATGGGCCGTGGTTTTGCATGCTATAACGTTGACGAGGCAGCAACGAATATTTCGTTGAATATAGCGCCATATTGACGCTCCGCTCTCATATTTGTTTTCTCTAGTGCAGCTCTTGATTTTATTAATATATAAAGCAAATATTTGCATGCCTCGTAAATCATAACAGTTCAATAATTATGTGCTCGAGACCGTTCATCTGGCACTAAAAATAATTTTTAATTAACGTAAATATTATAAAATTACGCTTGACTTATTTAACGTAATGCGTTTAACAATTTCTGATAAATAGTTAAAATTTGCTCATTAATTTTATTTGGGAATAGCATATTATGATGAAAAAAATGTGAAATTAAGTATTTTAATTATCTCTTAATAATAATCGTAATAATTTTCTAACCTAACGATTTGTTCGTAAGTAATTTTTGTAGACATTTTCGCGGTGACCAAACGGTGCACTTTGTAGCGCATGGACAAACTTGTTGCAACAGAAAGCCACCTCTGGCAGCAATCGAATAAATTGCCTAATAGTTCTATTGGCATAGGTTTCAATCTATTTGCAGCCCATTACAGTGCACGAGTCACTCCTGGTAAGCCTGGTAAGCATAATCTCCATAAAAACGAGTAAAAATATTATCATCTGGTGCGATTACTTTTTAAGAAGGAATTATCGTGTATCCCGATGTAAAAAGGCGGGTACTAAATACTAGTACTAAATAAAAATATTTGTACACAATTATTTACAAATTTTGGTTAAAGTGATATATGCAAGTAGTAGTAGATATATGCAATCTGTCATGAAGCATTGATCTTCAGGAGATTGACCGCGATCGAGCTTTAGTAAGATTATTATTTCTGGAGCTATGTATTTTGTGGTGCAGAGTGGGTGGGTTTTGCCATCTGCTTTAAATCGTCTGTGCCGTAATTAAGACAGTCGCGGAAACAGGTTCCCTGCTTGCAGGAGGCTGTAGAAGTTCTGAGTCGGCTGACCAGTCGACATGCGTACTCAAATACCTTTGCGCGTCTTTATAAGTATTTACGAGTATCTACATGTACGTTTTTTATTAAGTTCAATGCCTGTGCCACTTATGGAAACACGGCACTTTGTGTACCTCTTCAATCGCGTAAAATATTAAAAATCTATAAAAATCGAAAGTAAGGTTTCAAATTATGTCTTCTGCTGGTAAATTAGGTAATGTTTGGAGAAATTGAGGGAATTTTTGAAGGTGCAAAGGGCTCCTTCTATTCCTTGTCCAAGGCAGTTTTTTTTTCTCTTTCTCGAGAAGCGACAGATTCCTCCTTATGGAAATTGCTGGCCTCGGTACAATAGAAGGATATATCACGTGATTGTTCAGCTACCACCTATCTTCTAGAATAGAACGTAAAATATTTTTGTTTGATTGCAGTGTATGAGAACCATATAAGCGGATCCCGCGCTTTCTACTTGATCGGTTGCGCTTGACTGATTTTTTTGATATTGCCGATGTCCATAGGCGGTGACCACTTATATATATGGACCGCCTGCTCATATGTAGACTGTTGAAATAAAATTAACATACCTTAACAAATTATTTACATATTTACAATAATAGTAGGACGATACTACATTAAAGTAATGTTCAAACACGTATGTAGTTACTTTGAAAATAATAACATTATTATATATTTTCAAAATCGACTCAATGATTATATATTCTATCCCATGGTAAAAGACACCATCTTGAGAAATTACTGCTTGATCTGCGTTACGGTGATCAAAAAGATGTGAACGTATAGCCCAGTGCCAGTATAATGCAATTAGTTGAAAAATAAAACAAGACGAGACATGTTGTCGACGCAGACACAGCCATGTGGCAAACCAGGTGACTATCGCGCTGCGGTCGCCCCGAGCGATGAGATGGAACCATTTTTGTATCTCTTTGTATGGCGCTATATGGCATATGCATATATGTATTACCTATATTTCAAGCAGGTGGTCATACAATTTATGAAATTATTAATATCAATGCACATCTTATGAAGAAAGATACTTTATAAATAAGGACAAATATTTCGTAGCTGTACAAAATGTATAATTGGCACCTAGTAAGAAACAATAATAAAAAAATACGGATAAGACATGAATGAAATAAAATAAGAATAAAATACATGTACAATACTCCTGCTTTTTTAAAATATATATAAATTAATTAACAACATACAAAAGTCAATTATTCAAAAAAGTCTTTTAGAATGTTGATATCACGTTCTATAACTTCACAATAATGGCCAGGCGGTGCTCAACGGCATCAATTTGCAAAAGCATAATTTGTTTCATAGCACACTTTGTATAAGTTCTTTTGATAGTTTAGCGTGAGCGCACTTAAAACCTGTACTCATATACTCATCGGTTCACGTTTCCCGAAGCGATTCACATCCGTTCGCTCTTGTTCCTATTATTTTAAATTTCGTTGACGAAAATAAGAGTGGTGCTCTCCATGCTCCATGAGACATTATATTCATGTTATACGTGACCGCGGAAGCCGGACCAGTTTGCACATAATGTAGGTATCTTATTTAGTCTGTACGAGCAGATGTAAGCTATTTATAATATCATTCCTGTGAATCGCCTCCACATTTATATTTGTTGTAATAATATTATCACCCGTTACTTTGGTCACTACATTACATTACTAATACTACTCATTCAGCCAGCAAGGTCGATGGTCAACTGCATATTTAAAAAAAATAATAGAACTGTAATGGGACTAAATTTACAGGATATAAAATATTTTTTTTAATTTTAAATTATTATACGGTAATAGTATGGTCGGTTCTGTTATCGATATGAATACCAAAATATTTTTATATTTTTTTCTGTCTGTTTGCCTATGCACGTATCGAGTGGAAACCATAGAACAGATTTAGATAAAAATTGGCATATTTGTAACTTATATTATAGGTCATAATCTAAATTACATTTTATTCCGACAAAGGATCCGTTCCCACTGTATAGAAATAGAAGTAAGAATTGTAATTCTGTTAATAGTGTTTTAAACATTGTACAGAGCACTTATCTGCACCTATTGCAATAAACGAATACTTATTAACTATTATTATTATTAATGCGAAAGTAATTCGGGTGCGGGTGCTATTGGTAAATGCAAAGCGTGAGTTATTTCAAGTGAAACAACTGCGCCACAGAAATATAAATTAATATCTTTTGTTCGCGGAATATTAGTTGAACTATAGATATCTATATTTCTGTGAGTTGAACATAATTTGATGTATGAGTAGAATATTTCAGATTTTTGTTTTTTTGATGTCTATTATATATCTATTATATCGATAACTGATAACACTCATGAAATAATAAAATACAAACGAGCAATATTTAAATACCACTTAATATAATGTTACTTCAGTATTTACACGGTATAGATAGTCAAACTGTGGTCTAGTCGTTTGTAAATATATTTATATTTTTTGTTTTTAAATATTTTTAGATATATATACCTAAAAAATGTAGGTATGAAAATGTTTTTGTCGATCATTTTTACATTCCTTTAAATTGACGCAAGGATCAAATAATAATTATCACGGCGAAGCAACCTGAGATCTTCACTCACTCTATATGCACATTCATCCCTGTGTATGAGTTTCAAAGAACGGTTAACGGTTAGAACTTTATTGGCGCGATGAAATGAATGCACCTTAAATTCCAGTGTGCTTTGAGTAACATCTGAGCACACAAATGAATCTTTGAATACGTTTGTCACAGACAAAAGGCGCGCAATATCTACTTTAACCGTTCCAATGGCCTATAGGCGGCTCCGAAGCACTGTCACAGAAAACAAGGACAAGAGCCATTGACAGCGCATTGCGTTGCAAATTATCATATTGAAACATAGTTTGATCATTCAAAAATAATTGTCGCTGAAGCGTCTTTTTAGCTAGTGGGTACAGTACATTTTCTGAGAATATGTATTGAATATGGTTTATGAAAATTATAATAGGAATATTTTAACTTGTACGTTTCGTAAAATTATTATTTACTTTTATTATCATTCTTTCATTCATGTATTATTCATTTATATTTTTGAGTAGGTATATATCTAATATTATTATTTTTTCACACCTGGTAAATATTTATACAAATATGATGGTTATATTATCTATCTCAGACTTCTCTTTGAATTTTATCACTAAATGTATCGAACATAACAGAGAGTTGAAATTAACTTAATATCAATCTACTCGTATAATAAATTTCATAGTTACTTTAGTATAAGTACAAATATTTCTAGTTATGTTTAGTTTAAAGCATACAACAAGAATGGAACTTCACCAACATTTTGAAAATTTTAAAAAAACAAGAAAATATATCGCGTAACGTGCTACCTCATTTTTATGGTAAACTTAAATAATAATAAAAAAAATCGTCAACGGCTTAGGTAATTACTGCCGCGGATCAGATTTCGTGTAAATTGTAACGTTCAGTGTGGGGTCCACTTTTTGCCGGAATCGCAGGGCTCGACCTCGCCGACCTGTACCGCCGCAGCCCGTTGACGCACGAAACGTTCCCACACTCTCCAAACTTAATATTTTACGAATGAAAGCTCTGTGCATCCACGTAATGTATGAATCTGTTAAGTACAGGTGCATATTAGGAGTCGTATAAAATCATGTTCCGCCATAAAAGCCGAATTGAACGATATTTTTATGTAACGTTAAACTGAAGTGTATTTCTGGTGCTTCGTGTGGAATTAAACCACGTTTATCTAAAAGTGACATGCTACGATATGATTGTTGTAACCCCACCCTGTCTGCCGAGCACGTTTTGATGTTCACATGGCGCTATTGTGTGATTGTTAATAGAATGTTTGTGTTGGAAACTGGATCCCGCAGGTATTTCACCACGCGACATACGTCGTCCATGAATATTTTTTATTAAATGGTCAAAACTTTCGGTAGACAAATGTTCACATAACTGTTTTTATTCTTTTGTTTATTGTCTTTCACGCAGTCCAACCAATTTCTTATTAAGTCTTTCCCAACTATGTAGATATATAATTTTATAGGTTTTGCAGTATGAATTTCCAGCCTCCACGTAACATACCTGTGTATTATGTAAGCTCAATTTTCATCAACGCGAAATGTTAATTTAATGCAAATCACCGTCAATATTGTAATACTGTTATACTCTGGCTTACATATATCATAAACCTACGTAATTACCACCTACCAATAAATACTCCTTCCCTTATCCAATACAATATAGTTTTTTGAATTAGTTTGATTAGGAGTAATGTTGGGTTCCACTACAAATAAATCGAGAGTTCAGATGTGTCATGAAACGAAATCAAAGCCACATTTGACCTCAAAACGATCTCAACTATTTCATTAGGGGAATACGGTTCATGCACATCCTTTTTTAATTGACTTGGTTATTCAAACGATATTCAATCGAATGCATAGCGACCGGTAAATAAAGCGGCGGTTGGCGACGGTTACGACCATACAGCGTGAAGAACTTACACACCCGTTATTGTATGGACGCAAGCGATATTGTGTTTTACCACAAATTATATAAAGAAACTTTAGCTGTACGTATTCTTACGATTTATTCATTCAAATTTTAACGAACTATATCTTCCTTCAAACAGGATGAGAATGAGAATCCTGAATATTTCTTTAAGTGTATATCAAATTTACTTTTCTACTCAAACTAGACCTGTGGCATGAAGTAATAGGTAAGAAGATTATTATTTCATTTGAAATAAAAAGTTTGAATTGTTAATTATTTATAATATAGGAGTTACTTCTTAAGTACTTTATAGAGTAGGGATAACTTTAAGTAATCTACTTAAAGACAGACAGTAAATTGTAAATACTAAACAATTAAGAAAACAGTGAAACAAGAAACTATACAAGTAAAATGAAGGAATTAAATTAACAAAATGTAAAAAAATATTTGAATTCACATACGACGTCAAAATTGCCATTTCATTTGATGCTGCAATACGTGAGGAAATTTTATCTCGTTGGAATTTTTCATCATTCTTTATACTGTATCGTAGCTGTATTGCTTCCGAGTGCGTTGCAATGATAAAAATTTCATAAACTACTATCACTATTTGCCAGATCCGCTACAGCCAGCAAATGAATGTACCAATGTATGTAATATATGCCTCTTAGGTACAGACATCTCTCCACTGCGATACTTCATACGACTCCTCTGCTTGCATATTAATAGTCGTTAAAGTAAGCAAATAAATGACTATAAAAAGTAATGATTTGAAAAATTCTCGTGTCTTGGATTATGCGTTCTTTTAAAAATGCAAGAATGCACATGTCCCCATCTACGGTACTAAACCAGTATAGTTTTTAAAGAAAGTAATTAAAGAGAGGTAAGTTTTTTGGTTATAAAATCTTTTGCTACAGTTTTTCCAAAGTTACACGGAGGAACACCTACATTCAAACTTGGAGCACTACTAGGAGAATGTTGAAAGGAAAACATCATTATTATTCAGTTCCAAGAGAAGTTTAAATTTGTAGTTTAAAATGAAATATGTGACAAGTAACGTATATCTAAATATGAGACCTTTGTTGAATTTGTAAATAATCTTTGGGAATTACTTGCACAATATTTTAATTATTTTGAATTTACGTATTAGTAACGAATTATACAAAAAATATTTAACATCTCAAAGGTTACCGTTAGTGTATTCAAAATTCTATACGTCTCGGTTAATATCATTCCAGTTATTACAAGAGCGTGGAATTGTCGCTAACAAAACAAATATTGATTGTGAATTGAATTTGCCGTTTAATATTCAGTAAATACAACGTATTCAAAAGTGCTTCTGTTTCAATTGTATCGTTTCGTGTAGCGTCACGTACAGTTCTTTAACTATTGTTATTGTTGTGTTGATTTATAGCGTCATTCTGGAAACTACAAACCTTGTAATACACGTATTATTTAAAGTTTATTGAACAACTTATTAGGAACTCTGTACTTATATACCCCTAATATGTGTATAAATAACTAGAGACAAGAATGAACAATGTGAAATATTAATGACAAAGATGCCTGGAAATAATAGTGTCAAAAACAATTCCGTACAGGTTGAAACTTTTGCAATTACCATGTGTTGTTTAAAAGATATGTTGAGGAGTTTCTTTCGCCGTTTCTACTCCTCAATATTAAAGCACCTTTTCGAAACGGTGATAAAAGCAAAAAATGACGTTCATAAATGTATTTACAAAATATCTACATGATTAAATGATTTTGAATTTGAATTTTAACCCAACTAATGTAAGGCACACCACGCTGTTTAATATGAATGTTTTGTACATTATATTCCTATTTAGAGACGATTATTTCCTCAGATATATTTTGCGTGACAAACTATATCATGAAACGACATTTTTTTATTTAAAAATTCATAAAAACCATTTACTTCCATCACACACATCTACTCTGTATCATGTCGTACATCTGTTTAAGCTTTTCTCAATCTTGAGAAGTAATTTTTAAATGGCAGCATACTGTGTACTTATTATATTTAGCCATAGACATTAAGAATAGCGTCTCTAGCTTAGCGCAATATCATTCTAAATATAAATTTTATTCAATCATGGTTTGCCATAGGAACTACTATTAAAGTATATGGAAATGAAAATTCTCGGCACAGCTCTGGCGCGACGCTGTTCCTGAGAGCCTCGGCAATCCAATTGGGTTACAGGCGACCGCTTAACCTCGTCTGATTTAGCGTAAATGGTTTACCACAAACGTAGACATTGCTTTCCTATCCGTTCTAATATTTTAATTAGTATTAATTTGAAGGGTTCCATGAAGGTCCGAAATAATCACTAATTGGCAATAATTTTATTTATACGTATAGCCCATCAAATCTTACCATGCTCTTCTATATATGTAAAATAAAAAACAACGAAATTAATACTATTCCTTAACATTATTATTAAAGTTGGCATTTTATACAATGTTTCGTGGGTATAATAAAGAATAAATATACAAGCTGCTTAGCACCTCCAAACGCTATCTTAAAATATTATTAGCGTAAGAAGTATCCAAAACACTTACCTCCTTAGAGAGCTTTGCATAGTGAGTGCGCAGTTCTGCGATCATATTCCTCATTTGTTGACCTTCGTACTTCAAACGTCCGACCTCACTGTCCAGCTTGTCCACTCGCGTTTCCTGGGTACGAGCCAAATGAGCCAGGTCGGACGTTTCACTGAGAGCTTGTTTGAGCTAGAAAAAAAAATTTATAAATCTTGTATTCTTTTTATCTTTGACATTTCAAAACTTCTCTCTTCTTACTTTGACTCAACTAGTTGAAAGTTTCTTCTTGTTAAGGCGCCACTGCGGTAAAGCCAAGACCACAGTTAAAAAGTTTAATAGTTTTTTTTTAATAGCCATCAAGTAAGCAGATTTTCCCCTTAGGGTCAAATTTAGATTAGTCTATGCCACCCATAGATGTCCGTAACACCTAAAACATAACCGACACGTTGCCGGTCAAGACGGAAGCCAGGAACCTGTTTATTACTGGTTCTGCGACACTCCAACCGAAACATGTAAGAACATTTAATGTTTGATTCTTGAAGGAAATTGATAAAGACCTGTAGCAAATAAGTCATACATTCATTCAAACGATTATATTTGACTATCCAATAATACTGTCACTTATTCATTTATTAATGCATGCATTAATTTTATAAACAATATAGCGGATACTTACATCGTTACGGATGACGTGTAGTTGTCGCAACAGCGCCGAGTTGTTTACGCTGTCTCCCAACTCTCTCATTTCGACACGAAGTTCGTTCATCGAGGTCTTCGCCCATTGTAGGGTGGTCTGCTCGTTGCGCTCGTAGTTGTCCGTAGATGTGGAAGATACGTGTTGCCTATAGAAATATATCTCCTATTACATTAACAATATTCAAACAATAATTATATGAAGGTACTAGTAGATAGATAGTAGTAGCCTAGGAGTAGTCTCGCCTGGGTTCTGGAGTCCTAATCCTGTACGCGTCTCTCATTTTCAAATTACGTGCGTATTACATATTATCACTTACTTCGATGAAGAAAAACTTCATGAGGAAACCTGCATACCTGAGAGTTAACTTCACTCATCGTACAGCAGTAGGACAATTATGGCTTGTAATGATGAGGTTATATATTAGTATACTTATTAAGGTAGTGTATTATAGACTGAATTGCACTCACAATAATATAAGGAATTAAAAAAGGCAAAACAATGTAAAGAATAAACTAAAACATTGAGTATTCTAGCATTGAACGAAATCTGTATAAAGGATAAACAAAAGCAGTCAAATTTAATTTAATGCGCTTAAGTCAGTTGAAAACATCCTTAAATTTCGCACGAGTTGTGAACTAGCCTTTATGCAATTTATAAACAAATTTAACAATATTGAAGAAAGGGTTTAGCGTGAGCTTTGTGTGATTCTGAAATGCAGCGCGAAACTAGACTCGAGCTAATTTCGTTTCGAAAACTGACGGCCTCGAAACAAGCGTCTTTGTGTTCGCTTAGATAAGCTTATTGTGTTCACGACATCTCTTGGGATATTTTGTGTAAAGTTTGAGAGGAACATTTGAAAATGTTGTACAAAATACTTTAACCACAATGCTGCAGTGTGCCGTCTCACCTTCTCTCGTGTTATTTTACAATATACAGTACAAGGTTTATTACGTTCCTTTGTCACGACAATGGTTCTAAAGTTGGATTGTTTAACTTATATTATAATGAACGATTAAATCGAGACAATTCTGTTTGCTATTACATAATTTTAATAAAATGTCCGTGTAATTTGTCAATTTTTGACGGCAATTATCAAATGCAAGCTACACATGTGTGATACAGAATATTATGTTATGCAAGAGCGGCTAGGGGGACGGAGAGCAGGACACAGAGGTAGGGCGGGCGCCGCGTGGCGCGTGTCTCCGGTGGCGCGCGGCGATGGATAACGTTTTCCCTGTCTCCCAACTATTAGATAACTAACTGCATTACGTTGCGACATCAACGCTTATTTAATACAATTTACTTCGAACCTTGCTCAGTTATTTTCTTAACGATTGGAAGTTAAATTAATTCGCATCTAGTGAGATTATGCAATATTGTTAAGATATAAATTTCGTTGAAAAATATGAACTTACACTATGTGTAAACTTATATATATAGTTTTTGACATTTCATAGTCGTTGATACCGCTCTGATGTATATCATGGAGTTAATAAGGTCCCAATGAGCGATATCAAAGTAATGTTTCACAAAAAATGGCGCTGTCACAAATACATATCCACGTGGAATTTATACAATGAATAACACTAATAAGGACACAATTGTAATTTTAATTTCTTCAATGACGATGTTATTTTATTTAATTTGTCATTGCAATCCATTGTCATTCTAGGATCGGGTCTCCTTTTCCGATTTTATGTGAATCTCTCAGGTGTGCATTTGCATATTAATTTTACATCGCGATGTTTTCTTGATCGAAGCAAGTGATAAAAATTCAAACTAGAGTTGCATATGACTGCTTCTCAATTAATGTTACTTTGGACTTATTTGAGCAGAAGCAGAAGAGCATCGGGAACATATCAATATGGTTTCGATATTAAACTACCTGTATGTTGCATTAAGTAATAACAAACATACGAGTATAAAACAGCGGCACATAGGAAATCAGCGTTTAGTTACAGGTTATAAAAAATATGCTAGGATAATCATAGCGATGCCAATGGCGATTTTAGTGCAGGAATAATTCACATTCAGTATATAGAAAAATGAACGACTTCTGATTTTAATAGTAAATTTTTTGTACACCTACTATTAAAATCTTTTTTGTATTAAGTATATTAATTAATTTCCAGATTTTTAATGGACTTATGATATATATAGATATAATTAACATACACTTGCTGAAGTAAATTTATTTTTAAGTAGGTTACGATTAGATATAATTTATCCAAATATTTGTAATAGTCTCTTATCGATACGTTCCGATTTGAATAGGAATTATCTAGAAAAATTTGTTATCAAGGAATTTTTTATGAATTTTAAGAATAAATATGTATTCCGATACGGTTATCACTAGTTACCGTTAATACACAAAACGGCATAACGTAGAAAATAACCTTTTTTGTGAGGGTTACTTTTTATTGATCCTCTTATTGCAGAATCGATAGGTATTTAATTCCTTTCAATTATCAAAAACTTAATGCAAACATTTAGGTTCTTTAAAATATTTTGACATTGGAAAAGTCTTTTCGTTCGCTCCAGTGTAGGCTCCGAAAAAGTGTAATCCCCTTATATCTCGGAGAGTTGTGAAAATATGATATTAAAAAAAGGCTCAAAAGACGCGTATTCACGAGAGCTGTAAGGTGCAAAAAGAATTATTCCAGCAAGTCAAAAACGAAAAAAGGTATCGCCGAAATAGTGGAAAAAAAAATATTCAATTTTTTCCGAATTTTTGAATTTGGCGCTCGAGATTTTGGAAACGAAGAATCATTTCAAAATTTGAGAAAAATTCCTCTGGACAATTTAGTCAGCTACAATTTGACCCTAAAACAAAGACGATCGGGTTAAGTAAGGGTTTGGCGTGTAGCCTAACCTTTTAAAAAAATTCTTTACATTCATTTCTAATGTGCTCGATAGTCATGTGAGGCACGTGAATTTTTTATTAATTATGAACGTGGATTGAATATAGATAACACAGTTTCTCGAGTCTACTTACTGAAGCAAAGCCACGTCTGGGGAGTGACCATGCTCCAATTGTTCTAATTCAGAACTTATATATATCATATGCTAGCATTGTAGAGAATCTTCGATAGCGTGATTTAGATTATTTTTTAACTTTTGACGAAACGTCAATCGATTAATTTGTAGTGAAATATCGCCAGAGACGTTGTAATTCAGGAGTAGATGTTTAATATATGATCTAGTTTCAGTCATTTAGCACAAAATGGGATCAATGCGGACGATTACAGATTTTTCTTAAATATTCGCTAAGCACACAATAAACGATCGCTTTGACGGCAGCATTATAAAAAATAATAATTTTGTTGCAATATATTATGGTAAACAATAACTTTTTCCTGAAAAACATTGTTACGTTACATTATTGTGAATTATTTATTTACAACTCACTTATTCTCAAATGTCTAAATAACAATCAAATCAAATCAATTGTCAAATCTATATTAATAATTGTTTGGTTGTGGACTACATGTCTCAAAAGTATATGGCATTGTAAAAAATTCTTGTCTCAAAAATGTTTATTAGACAAGGTACCTAATGAAGTAAATTTTAATTCATTAATGACACAAGGTAATGTAAACCATATTGAAAATCGTATTGGAATGTTCAATTAACGATAATTTAACTAAAATATTCGCAATATGTCATAAGCAGTAGAGTTTAAATGCAGTCCGTGATAATTAATGCAATCTTTCAGAATAATTCATGGTATCCTGTTCAACCATTTACAACAATGTGTCGCATATTTTCCCAATAATTTTGAATTCCAAAGTCCATTGAATCGTCGCTATGATATTTGTGGACAGTATAATATGTAAAATGTGATGCTAGATAATTGAATATCACTTTATACTTTGGTTGTCTGTGTAATAATCATTGATTTTAGAATATTGTTAATTGAAAATTAGTCTCTCTGTCGTATCTTGGTACGAATCTGACACACACATATATATAAATTATTAATTATATATATTGCTAATTATAATAATTTTACTAAAAAACAATATCAATCCCTTAACGCCATAGAGTGTACAATATTTTTTGTTATCCCATCTTTAGCTAACACAAACAAACTGGATGGTTTGTCCACTCGAGAATATGCCACGTATAATTGTCCGTATGAAAAACATGGTGTGGTATAAATTAAAGACAAATTTATTTGAAAATAATACTGAAATAGTAAAATGATAATTGTAAACGTCACTATTACGATTGATGCACCAACAATTAAATAATGGCCGAAAACTGTAGGTAGTGAGAAAAGAGATCACATCCCTACTCCGTGCTGTTTACTGGGTCAGAAGTGACACCGGTAGACGCCTGGTGGAGATAACTGATCAAGTGATAATTAATCAGTTATCGAGCTGAGTTGAAAATTAGTGAATTACTAATATCGCTTTTAAAAAAATAGGGGTTGATGGTAGAAGGCTGAAAATTTAGAGTTGTATTTATTTTTTAATGCCACATCATAAAAAAAAATAGCCTAAAAAATAAAAAAATTGGGGTGGATCACCCTTATCACTTAGGGGTATAAAAAAATTTAACAACCTATTCTCAGACCTACTGAATATACATATAAAATTTCATCAAAATCGGTCAAGCCGTTCCGGAGGAGTATGGTGACTAAAACTGTGACACGAGAATTTTATATATTAGAAGATATATAGTAAATACACACAAATATGTACTTCCTATATTATTATCCGAAGTTATTTTTGTGTCTTAAATATGCATAATTTTTTGCGGTACATGAAAAAACGTTTAGTAATCGTTCGTTTACTAGAATGACTATAAATTCTTAAAAGTTTTATGGCCAATTAAAGCATATCACGTTCTAAAATCGCCCGACGGGATGTCAAATTGTTATTTACCGACAGATGCTAACACCATATGCGCTCCGAGTGGCGTTAGAATAAACCGGTCCCTCAGATCGACTCCATCATGGTTAAATAGTTTTTGCTATTGTTATTGCTCACATTTGTGAGCGAGCTAAATTTTCATTTACTCCCGGTTAAAAAAATGATATATAAATTGAAAACAATTTTCCACGAGAACTTTATTTTGCTCTAGCCAGTAGTAATATTAAACTTATTAAAATTAGCTAAACACACACATGAATCTAACAATCTAAAGACAGTTATGACAAACAATTTCAGGTAAACAAAGTATTTGAGTCGTAGTAAGTCGTCGCTTAAGTAAATCTGTCGATCCACTGTAGTGTTCATTTCACTATTTGTAATATATTAATTATAACAGCCTAAAGGCATAAATCGGCGTCCAGGAAATGTAGCACTCAATAATTTATGTAAGGCAAGCTGTGCAGCGTTACAGCTGCCTAAATCCACTTTCCTCTATAAGAAACCTGAGGTATTCGATAAAGGGCCTTAACTAAATTTTTTGTCAATAGATTGTTTTGGTCAAATTATAGGGTCACTTTTCTAATGGCCACGTGCCTTTAAAAACTCGAAATGTCGGTCGACCGAATGTCGTTGGATAAATAAATATGCGTCCGCACACCTGCCTTTTATTTTAGATGTTAGAAAAAGCCGGCTGTATAAGAAATTTTAATTATGGAACACGCCCATTTTGCCGATTACAAACGTTTACTTTAGAAATTTTTCACCGATTTTAAATTGTGAAGACTTGAATTATTAAATTATTTATTGTGATTAATTTTATTTATGTTTTACTAAGGCTAAAAAAGCTTTCAAGTCAACTAACAATACGTTACCTCCACAAAGGCATCTTAAATTCTTAACCAGCAGTAATTCCGGGAAACTCGGCTCTCCGCGTCGCCAAAGCTTTTCACTTTAAAACTTTCATTCTCGTTATTTTGAATCGCCGCACTTAAATAATGTTTGGTTAAAAAATGTTTTCATGTTTTCCATTTATATTCTAAATATAATAAGATACAAGTTAAACGTAGTATTATTCAACAATTAATTATTTGTTAGAAAATACGTTATAAAATTACGTGTAGAAGGGAACGTATAACTTTTCCACACGCATGGAATTTTATATAAAAGCTATTTTGACAGAAATCAAGGTTTTAAGAGGAAATTAAATTTCTTGTTGCATATTCTGCTTCGGTTCCACGAGTGTTCGTTACAAGGAACAGTCATAAAAAATAAATAAAAATCATATCATTTTGTGCCCGTAGGCTACATTGCCTTTTATATTTAAAATAAAGTTTTTGTACAAGATTAAATTCCGTGTGCTCATTTTTGTTGTTCGATAACGAATTGAAGACGGATTCGATAATGTCCTGCACTGGTCCTGTTCTATTTCATAATGACGATTAAAAAAACGATACGTTGCTAATGTATTTTTTGTAATGCGCCGCGCACGCGCTTCGATTGTCAGCCACCGGATGTGGGCCCGTAGCACATTACTTCCGGTCGGTTTATAAATAAACATCCCATTACGCCAGATGTTTCGCCCCTATAAGTAACAACAGACCCTTTTTACTTTGATTTAATAAATTTTAAACACATAAAACATGTTTTCAGTTACACTTGCAATAAAAGAAGACCATTAGACATAATTAAAGCGACTAATACTTTTTTTTTACATGGCCGAGTGCAAAGTTATTGAAATTTTCTAGACCTAAAAGGCTTTCATTATATTTCATTATATTACATTGGCGTCAAATTTTTGTACTTTTTCAAATTTATGTGTTAAAGTAAATATGATATTCTCAATACTTCTTGGTTTTAATGAAACGTTTAAACTAAGGTTTCTCATGTGTAACATGATATTATCTATCACTTTATATAATTATAAAAATTCGTATCTTATATTTACTTATATTAAAAATGGTATTTCATGAACATGAAAATCATAAAATACTTAAACAAATTGTACTTAATCAAATTGTAAAACTTAGAATTTAAGCTCTAATTAAGGCCTTTATCCAATGACATGGATATTATTTTTCCCACAAATATAATAATAAATACCAAAGCATTAAATTACTATATACTATAATATACAATACACACTACAGCCGTGCAATTCGACTGTACCAAATCTATCTATATACATATACAAAAATGAATGTTTGTCTGTATGTCCTTTATAGAATCGTAAACTATGCATTTGATCATGTGATGATCTTAAGCAAAGTTGTTGTGCATGAGCCCATGAAGGTTTCTGAGTTGGTACGACCAATTTTCGACAGATGGCGCCACTGTTTATTTTAGTTGGTAGTGTAGCAACGCGCGCAGGGTACAGCTAGTAAATTATATAAACTTTTGGATTTTTTTAATAACTTGAATGAAAATAGATTCTATAAATTAAATATTACTGTAGTAAAATTTTATAATTCAATTATACTAATTTATAAATTGCAAAACTTTGCACCTAAAATTAGAATTTGTATTACGAAGAAAATAAGAAAGGTATAAAACATATAAATATTTTAATAATATAAATCAGAATAAAAGCCACGTCATGTATGTATATACGCACGAATTACCGTTGAGTATAGACATATAATTACATTATAATTATATATTTTAAGTTATTATCACATAATAATTTGAAATCTTTTAAGAAATAAAAATCTTAATCCATAATATATTTATGGTTCTGAAATATTTTATCTCAGAACATGATCTCAGCTCATCGAAGCTTAGGCCCAACAATGTTATAGCAAGACTTCAAATATGAAATCGTTAAAACGTCTCTTACGAAGTTTTACCGAGTTATTTTATCAATTGTGATCATGTTTACACAATATATTGGAATTACAAAGACGGTGGCTTTCATGTAATTTAAAAACTTAGCTTATAATAACGTGTTTCGAAGCGACATCTATTGGGCCAACTAGGAACTTAATTTAAATTAATACTTTTAATATTTATTATAAACTATAATTCAGAAGCAAAGTACATAGATAACTTAGATATCTAAATAATACGATTGTATCACTATGAAGTAATGTTCTACAAAATAAGCTTTAATTTAATAAATGTTATAGAGGGCCTAATCTGTTTGTCTCACTGCTAAGCTCGGCTTTCCTTTCATTACGTCAATCATAAAGGCGTGTGGTCCACCAACGTCTCAGCACGTCAATCATTGCGATATTCGGTCCACAATATTAATCAAGTATGGATCCGGACCTCACTCACCTTGGAAAAAATATGGGTACGTACTCTGTGTTCCATTAAATTCAGATTCACTATTATATGACATACTCGTACGTAACAATTACTACGCAAACATCATCCCAAACTAAATAAAACTTATATATACGTTATTATTAAAATAAAACTTACTTTATATCGACGTTTTTAATAAAATTTAAAATAATGTTGCTCAGAGAATTGTCTTCAAGCATAAGATATAAAGATGGGGTCCGCTCGGAGCCTGCTCCGTTCACTACAAAAATAAACGTGATAAAAATCGAACAGTACAACAAGCGAACAGCTGGCGACATAGCATTTCAAGCATGCGCTCATTTCATATACCGGGTCCCCTTAATGCAACATCAAGCCGCTAAGCCCAAGGACCCGCTTCACGCTAACACTAGGAGATAAGCATTAAAATCGAGAGATTTTTATTCCGTTTCTCACACAGACTAAGAAACTTATTAAGTCGTGCGACACATACGGCCGGAGCGAGTTCGGTGTTCCGAACATTGCACGCGCAGGTGTATTCAAAACTGCGACAAGGTTTTTAATTTGTGATCAATTTACGAAGCATTTTTTATTTTGAGTTGGTATATACGGATAAATTTATAAATTTTAGGGAGATTTTTTTTTATATGGTGTCTAGGAAACACAATTTAGGACTAAGATGTTTTGTTTCTATAATTTTGTAAAATAGACTAATGTCTAAAATAATACTTAAAACTAAATTTGTTACAGATATTAAGTCCTAAACTGAATAAATATTTTCAATTTCTGTTTCTAAGACTGGAAATATGTTTTGTATCTATATTTTTAAGGAAAAAAATTATATTTGGTGTTTAGCAAACACACAAATTAAGACTAAGATGTTTTGTTCCTATAATTTTATAAAATAGACTAGTGTGTCTTACATAATACTTAAGACTAACTATGTAATAGATATTAAGTCTTACACTGAATAAATATTTTCTATTCTATTCTATTCTACATGTTTCTATTCAAATCTCAGAAGACAGGACACTATAAACTAGGTAATAATAAAATAAACCTAAACACACAGAGAAATACGAGATTAAGTTATAACCAGTGACTAAAATAAAATAATCTTCATCAATCCGGATAGTACTTTAAAATAATACTTTTAACACATAATTTAGTCAGTAAATCTTGTTATTATAAAATTTATTTTATACTTACAAATCGATATCATTTGTTGTTTAGAAGCTCAATATTTCAGTAAAGACGAAGAGAGAAAATATAAGGAGACTCCTATTGTATTCTCAAAGGAAAAGATAGAGAGATCGCGAAGATCCGACGACCTAGTTTCCATACAGAGATCCCTGTTTCACTTTAGTTTGGAATGCCACTTCCCACTTTTGTATTACTTATGACACGTCTTAAGGGACTTAGAATAAGCCGGAATGTACCTAACGCGACCCTCTAATGCTAAATGTTTCACAAAACAGTTTAAATCTTTTTTTGGATGTGGTGCTCGAGAAGTTTTTGGGAGCTGTAAACTTGTATGGGTTTCAGTGTCACAAAAAGTTTTAGAAGCGGATTGATTCATGATTGTGACTTACATAATATGTATAACGGCGTATTTTAACACATGTACATAAGTCACAATCATGATATTTTCAACCAGCAGACATTACCCATTTAGGGGTGGTGTTGAACTATAATTATGGTAAGCATTTAACGCTTGCCACCCTTACTCCAGAGGTTCTTTGTTCAACACTAAGAGCGTAGTTCTGACTTAATTCTCATTTTTCTCAACCCATAAAATCGTGTACAAACCAAAGGGGAAAAAGAATTATATTATTATGACTTAGACTGATTACTTAAAAATTGAACAATTCTGGACGGCAATTATATGTGTTATTACACTGTTGTAAGACGCTTGGAGGTATAATTGACTTGTACCTAACTAATACTCGTACATATTGTGACAAAACAAATCACAATTAGCTACTATTGGATGCACTAGATATGTCTTCTATCAACATTCTTCACTAAGTGGTGCTTTCTTTCTCCTTAAGTTTATGTATATACCAAGGATATAAAAACAGCAAAGGCTAGGGCAGTCCACCTGGTTTTACATAGCCACTCCATTACTCTACATTAATTTATTCAATCTCAAACAGAAAAACAGCTTCCGACTCTTGAAGCCAAAAATGGAATGTCTCATTTATAAGATACTTATAATCCGTTCAACAAAAAACTTTAAATTCTTAAACGAGAAGCGCATCAAGATGCTTCATAGACGCCAAATAATTAAAAAGTACTGAAAATAAATTTTAAATACTCCAGTCTATATCACAAATAAAGTAAAAAATTACAAATGCTATATTATGCTGTATATGTGACACTTTTACAAATTATTACCGAAATATATACGAAGTGAACTGCGAGTTGCACCTATATATAAAATAAAATACACTATCGTAAAATAAAAATATGTATTTAATGTATGAAGTCAAGTTCACCCATGCTATATTCGCGGCCGTTACTAGTAAAACATAATATACAATTACTTATACTATCTTCATTGTCTGAAATGTTGTCTAATCTCACATCTCTGTCACAATGTACCTTTATTAATTGATCAGTTCAATTAAGAATTTTTCCTCAATCTCTTTGTCCTAGTGTATTTAGTAGATTCTGTACAGTAACTTAATTTGAGTCCACACCGATTCCAACATCTGCCTAACCCTATCCCATTTATGTGGAGTAGGATACAACATGTTCACTTTTTCCATTATCCTCTATCACTCCTCTATACTTACTCGCCTTTTTACCATTCTTATTTAGATCAACTTTCACGCAGTACATTCATATTTTTATTGGCCTTTTCTTCCACTTTTGAGCATCTACCCTCATATTTAATGCTTTATTTATCATGTGACTTTATCATAGACCACACCAACTTCATGGCTTATTACAACGATATAGCGTTAAATGTACTCTGTATCACTGTTCTGAGGCAATTTCATCAATGACACATCGTACCTGTATTTTACTGTTTTATATATATGTATAAATTCAGCTTTCATCATATTCATGTTTGCATCTTTGCCATTTTTAAAGTTATACAACGATTTACGTTTTTATTTGAATTACGAACGATTTGAAAAAATAGTTTGGGGCGTTATTTATATTTATTGTAGATTAAGGTAAATTATTTAGGAAACATTTTCATTCATTACCACATGATAGTGCACAGTGATTTTTCATGCATATGCATATTCCGCCGCATAACAACGTCGAGCTGTTACATCAAAATTTTACAGCTTAGGACAAAAACCAAACAATTTTCTTTCACTAATTTAATATTATCATCCGAATATAAATCCTGCTTCATTCAGCTATTGTACAAACTCAATTTTATTCGGTTACTCCTTTCATAAATGGCAGCCGCGTGCATATCTCTCCATGCGGTATTTATTGTCTTTAAAGCTATAAGACTTTTTATCATTTTCTATCTTTTGATGTGTAAAGTCTATTTTCGTCTGTGTCTGACACTTTTCTTTTCATACATTGATATATGTCGACGAGATTCACAATAAAAGACGTAAAGAAGTCCAAATTAACGAGCACGAGTTAAAGCAGTATCGATGTCAGAAACCTAAAGCCAGGTCAAACCTGTATCACAATCGCAGCGCACTCCCAGTTACTTTTTTTAAGGTAACGTAAAGTCGATACTACTGTATCTTATATTGATCACTGATGCGATTATGTCGGAAACAGTAAATGAAGCACGGATAAATTTACAGTAGAGGATGTGAAGGTCTTTTCTGCGACATACACTAGATTTTATTAAACTATCAAATTTATTACCGCGTAACATAATTAACATAATAATATTAATATGTAAATAATAATAGTATGTTACACGACAAAAGGAATAAATATAAAATTAATATAATATAATAATTTTGTGACCTTAAATATAAATTCTGTAACTTTACTTAACGTAACACACACACTAATTAACGGAATCGTTCTTTCGAATGTATTTGTTTATTTATCACATAACTTCATGAGCGGATAATTGTCAAAACGGATAGAGTCGTGTATTTAATAACTGAGCAACGAAATCCTTTCAACGAGCATAATATTTTGACAAGGAATATTTTAATATAAATACAAGGTGGCATTCTGCGACATGTCAAACTATTGATTGATCACACAATTCTCATGAACTTTTGACAAAATATCTTGATAAATGTTTCTCAACGAAATATTATCGCCAGCGAAATAATATTTCAATTTTTTTAAAGGCAAGTAAGGATATTGAGCATGATACCTATTATAAGTATTCAAGATAAAAAATATATTTTGATGACAACTTTTACAATTTAGTGAACGCTCAGCAAAAGTTAAGTCGTAAGCTGCAAAAGATTTTATAATAAATATCGCACAAATTGAGATCTCATAGTAATTAAAAAAATGTTAAGTATCCTTCATTCAAATAAATGGCCATTTTAGGCTGCAATGCGTTGTGGCCATGCGATGTAATAATATTAACAGAGTTACCTTAAAGATTTATTAAAGCGTGCGGCTTAGTAAATTCGTCGACAGAGTGGTATAAATTAAACAACAAGACAATAAATGTTATAAACGATTAGAAATTTATTTATATAAAATATAAATAGAAGGTCCAAATTAAATTTAAGTGGACGACTTACTTGAGATGTTCAATTTCCTTCTTTAGGCGGGTGACGTCGTTCAGATGAAGGGTTTTCAAAATCTCGATTTGTTCGGCCATCGCCTGGAGCTCTTCCTTAATTTTGAGCTCGGCAGCACTCACAGTTAAAAGGTAAATCAAAGTCAAAAAAACACATTTTGTAACGCACTGCATTTTCGCGGTCGAATCGAGTATGCGAGTAGCGTGCGGAGGCGCGGTGTTAGCGAGCGTGCAAACGTCGTAACGTTCGGAACAGGAATGGTCCGCCTACCGATCCGTGCCCGTATTATAATACACTGCGCCAGGGTGTTCCAGTGAGCGAGCGCAGCAGATGCGTTCAACAGTTGTCCCGAAGTTTGAAACCCGCAAGAACCCTGTTCTCCAGCCGAGTTCTACTTAACCTTAACCTCTATGTGTCTTCCAAAAATCGAAATTAACTTCAACATGTTACTTTAGTTATCAAAAAATTTTAGAACAGCAAACTATTTATATTTTTGGTATTCGTAATTTATAAAGAGAGAGTCCGAACGTTGTGAGCCTATTTAAAATAAGTATACCTGTTTAAAAAATCCCCGTATCATTGTAAACTACATAATTGCTAATGGACATAGGCTATGTATCATGTATAAATATAATAAATTAATATTGATTAATTATTCACCACGAACGTAGTTAGGAGGTCCACTAAAATATAATACTTATGTATAACTTAGGCATGCTTTAGTAGAAATATCTATGTACATTTCTAAGTATATATAAATTAGAAAAACTAGAGATCCGTTTCCTTTTGGCGGTTGAATTTCTTACAAATTATTACTTAGAAATAGATAGGTTAGTTAAAATTATTTTTGTAGCATTCGCTGTTCTAAAATAAATAACTCTTTTTTTCAATGCGTTTGTTAGAATTGTCGCGAATTTTATGGGTATAAGAAAAATTCTATGACATAACAATATATGAAACCCTGCCACAATTCATGTAACTAGGTAAATTAGAAATATCACCGTGTAACGTTTTTATATATTGTGAGAACCCGTATCATAAAACTTTGCATAATTCAAGGTAATTTTAGTTTAAAATCATTGGAAAGTAATCAATACAAATCAATTGGAACTAAAATACGATACTCTGTATGTTTAGAAATATACTAATTCTTTAATAAATGAAATAAAAAATGATTTTAGATAAATTTAATAAACCTAAAGAGTGGAAGCCAGTGTTAAAATTGCAGTGGAAATAATCTGATTCGCGGTTTTACAAAGCTCTGCTGTTTACTGTCCTTTACTAGATTTTTCTCTGCCACTATTTATTTTTAATCCATAAATCCAAAAGCTTGTTTAATTCGTACAACCAGTGTGGTAAATAAAAACATAATTTAAATTAAAAACTGCCGACAACAGTCTTGTAACAACAATTTGGGCCGTTATTATTTGTGAAGATTTTAAAATTGAAAGCCCATTACGAATGCCTCCAAAAAAGAGGTTTTAAAAAGGTTAGAACTAAAATAGTATCGCAACAAATTAATAAATCTATGTAGTTGTTCTATTTCCTTACTCGTAATAACTTAACTTAATACGCCATAAGTGATTTCAATTGCACAAAAAGTATTCAAATGTACTTCGAGTTAAATGTAACACAAACAGTAATTCTTCTTGAACGCTTCTAAAGCTATCGCGCGTTTGTAATGTTATCGTTTTCGTTTACCGCGGTCTCGATCAAAAACATTGTCGAAGGCTTTGAGCAGTGAACTTTCCTATTTAGTATATCCTAAACTGGTGAGTCTTGTGGTGCATTACTTTCCAAACTATCTCACGGAGAATTATGTTATACAATAGACCAGAGAAATTCATCATCATTGTATTACATATACATAAATGTTTAATTAATTGAAATATTGGTCCACAACGTAATTATTATATTGTAGTAATTCGATTTCAATTAGCTGTACTGTCTGTTAATATAGGATCACTGTATTGTGTAATGTATTGTAATGTGCGAAGGCGCATATTACAAAGCAAAATTAAATTCTATTCGAGTAATTTGATATGCTCATAAAATTATAATAATTACCTTATTAAGTTAATAATACAATATAGTACAAAATCACGAACGTTAGAACTGTAATTTGGACATAAAAACATCACAGTCATGTATTTTCTTAAATATAGGAAGTATTGTGCTTTTTATATCGGCAACTTGTGGATGAAGTACATTGAAGATTCAGAAGGCACAACATTACGCACGTTTATGTCGCTATTCAGGCTGCCTCGTCGATGCTCTGCGTGATTTATAAAAATACACGTGAATGGTTTTCTGATCTGAATCTGAATCTAAATTCGCAAGCCTTAGTCTCGCAAACCTCTTATCATTTTTTCTTTTCTTATAAGTAGATCACTATAAAATTCGTGTAATCGTATCATCGACTGAGAGCGATGTGAACAACACTGAACTTTTTCTGTCTACATGTTAATGGTTATTGATTACATAACAACTAGTGGATAATAACTGAAACAATTCTCGTATTTGTTTTTTCTCTGTTCTACGATATACGCTGTAATATACAATATTTTTTGCAGTTCGATTTTAATTTTTACTCGGGGTTGTTAATATTGCATTTAGATAATTGGAATTTTATAAACATTTTGTGTTATTTCTATACATATTATTACTTGACAGGAATCACTTGTTTGAAAAAATTGTTCCGCTATATGTTACATAGAAAGCACACACTCAAACTCTAGTGAACCATTGCAGTTGATTGCAGGTATTTCGCTTGTAGTAAGAGCTTTCGTATTTGAAAAGCAAAGCAGTTACGTTTGCCTGGAGTCTTCATACAGCCCCACAAGAAGCGTGTAAAATCACTGGGACTATGTGTATACACGGGTCCGTCCTTGGGAGTGACCATTTAGGCTCTTGTAGTTAAATCCTCGTTGGGTGGCTCAAAGCTGCGGTTTCAATTTCGGTACACGCCATGTGAATGATCGTGCGTAGAGCGGCGTCGGGTCCCGCATGTGCGATAACTGCACCACATTTTCACGCTCGAACATGCCGCGTGTCAGTCGTACGCTAAAGTCCTCGAGGCTATCGGGCTCGTAAGTCCTTCTGGATGACGGCATTCATAACGTATCACGGTGTGCCAAATAGGGAATGTAGCGCAATTGCTGAGCGCTTACCAGACCGGCACCCCGTACGTGAGGTGGCGTCTTATGTATGTCTTCTGGACCCTGCGTTTCACCTTCAGAAAGAGACTTGAGGAAAGCACTGGTTTTAGGACCGCCATCACTGTTTTCTACTTACGATGTGGGAGTCTTTAAAAGCAAAGTGAATAGGCTGTTATAACTTAGTGTGTTCAACATCTTAGATTTCATCATCATTTACCATCAGAAGGGATTGTTGTCAAGCATTAACCTAATTTATATTAAAAAAATCACACTTCTGGCGCCCGCGACGTCCCTGTTCATCTGGGAATTCATGGTCAGTGTAGAGTCGATGATCTCCAGGTGCTCAGACCATGGCATTTTTTCGTTTTGAAGATTCAGAGGGGGTTCGGCAGCGGGAGGTGGAAAACATGTATATATTTATAATATTATAATAACCAATAATGAAAATAAATGTTCTTTAAAACAAAAATAATCTTATGAACTTTAGCATAATAAATAATTCATAGACGGAGCGCGGTAAATGTCTTATTTCTAAATCTGCCAATCGATTGCACTCGCGATAACTTTTTTGGGATGGACTGATACGAGCAAAGGACTGACGCGTCTGAATTTTTGACTGTGAGTCGTCGAAACAAGAAAATATCACTATTAAAATTAACGCGTTCCAAAAAAAATTCCTTATTGGTGCTACTTCCTAAATAAGCGTTAATTTCTTTTAAATATCAAAGAATTTTAGTTAATTTAACAATACATAATTAGTGCTCTATTATGTTATTAATACCCTGTTATAATGTTACCCTGATTGGGTGAGCGTTGCACAACGTGTGTTTGTTAATTTGTTTTAAGCTGATGTAGTTTTTTGTAGTTAGATCCCGTATCGTTGCACTGTTTTTGTGCTTGTAACTATATATACAATAATACTTCAATGCTTGTTATTATTTACATTGAATACGTTGGAAATTAAATTATTTTTCTACATACCTCGCCGGACCTGCTTTATCTATTAGACTGCAAAGACCCTGCTCGCCGGAGGAAACGACAGGAGAGTAATAGTGACAAGGATCTTAAAATGTGCATACCCAGGTCCCCTTCATTATTTACTTAAAGTATACCTACATTTTTATACCTCTTGCTATTTATTTTTTAAGATAACAACACCCGTTAACATTTACCGGTAATATTGTTACAATTTCTTCGTCTACGTCCTGAACGAAGCATTCATTTCTTTTCTCACAACAACCTGCCAAACTAAACATCTTATTTTAGGGCTACCAAGCTTTTCCAGCACTAGTGGAGGAGATTTCTTTCGCGGAAGTGGTGAGGCCGTACCCTGTGAGGGAAGTACATGCATGGTGCTGGATCCGAAATTTGACGTATCACCCTGCGACCGTTGTGTGGTGCTCGGAGCATTAATTAGGCACGGCGTCCGATGCGCAGAACGCCGCACCCGGGTCGGTTGCGGCGGCTATCTGTGTTGGAGCAGTCCGAGGGGGAATGTCATGCGGCATAGGGAAAGACGTGGCGGCTATACATCGAAGCGCTCGACGTATGCAGTATGGTTTGCATCACGATGTACTAGAAGTACAGAAATATTGCGATCACGACGCTGGTTTTATGACGCTCCATTGTTTTTTATTTTATCGTAATCCGTCGAATTTTTCGCGAACCTTCAATAAAATATAAATGGACAATAATTTTTTAAAATAAATAAAATTATTGGATTGTTATTCGATATTATCTTAACCGTATTTGGTTAGCAAAAGCGGTCGACACGTACTTGCTTATCTCAATTGAAACGGTACATAATTTTCGAGTTCTTAATTTGACGTAAATGAATTAAGATGGTTTTTCACTTATACCAGCCTGCTACTAAAACTGGCGTTTTAGTCATCCACTGGTTCCATCCAAAAATATTAAAATCATAGACGAACCGTTTTTACACATCACTGATTGTTTGACTTCCAGATAGCAGCAAAATATTAAATGATGCGAAAACTAATAATAATAATAATAATAATGAATAGTCAGTGTCGAAAAGCCAAAAAAATATTGTACCTTAAATATGAAATAAATTTGAATTAAAATAAACGTCACCTCAAAACTAACCTCGTCGTATATTGCGGTAATTTTTTAAGCAAATAGTCGACAAACGAGCAGACCGGCCACTTTATTGAAAGTGGTCACTGCCTCGCGCACCAACGTGTTTCCAGCTTAATTGGAAGCAGTGGACCTGCTAATTACAGGCTCTCTGACATTGGAACCGAAACTCGTAAAAATGTTTCACAGTTGATTCTAGATAGAGAGGAAGCTAGCCAAGCGGGGAAGGAACTACTACGCACGGGAACCGTCTAGATTTATGATGGTGGTACAGAGGCCAACAACCTCCAACAAGAGGGACAGTTCACCGTAGTCTCATAATGGGCTTGGTTTAAAGAACGACAAACGAGCAGACCGGCCACTTTATTGAAAGTGGTCACTGCCTCGCGCACCAACGTGTTTCCAGCTTAATTGGAAGCAGTGGACCTGCTAATTACAGGCTCTCTGACATTGGAACCGAAACTCGTAAAAATGTTTCACAGTTGATTCTAGATAGAGAGGTGGCTAGCCAAGCGGGGAAGGAACTACTACGCACGGGAACCGTCTAGATTTATGATGGTGGTACAGAGGCCAACAACCTCCAACAAGAGGGACAGTTCACCGTAGTCTCATAATGGGCTTGGTTTAAAGAACATATGAACCCTTTTACATCCAAACTTTTACTACTATATACTATATACTCTCAATATATTATAGCATATTTAATAATTAATTTATATGTTACGTTCAGGCGCAAACGTTTACCTTTATGCTTAAAATTAATTCACAATTACCTTTATAGTTAAATAGTAATTTAATATTAATGGACACGACATAATAGAAAGAACTATATACTCGTAAATACATACATAGGTATATGGGACTTAATATAACAATACAAAACGCCTTAAAGAAATGTTGAGTTGAATTGTTTTCTGCCAATATCTTAAGACGGGCTGCCTCTGGGGAATATGGCACGAAAGGTTCAGCAAAGAGCAAGGTCTATCTCATATATATGTATCTAGGTACACTAAGTATAGCTTATTTGTTGATATTAAGTGGAAAAAATATACTTAGCTATTTTTCTTAAGGACTCTCTTTGTCATCGGTTTATCGATTATCTTAAAAACGGATTACTAAACCTAGTGTGTCTCTGTTACAATAGTTATTTTATTTCGGACCTGTTAGTGTTAATCATAAAGCTGATTTTATATATTTTATATATCTATTTTATATAATATTTTATTTATCAAGATTGCTAATAAATTTTTATATAACAAACTATAACTATATAAAAAATGATAATTATTAACTTTTCGTTTTCAGAAACAGCAAATACCGAGAACAACTTAAGGAGCTTCCATTTATAAAATAACAAGGAGGCAGACAATGTATTGAAATTGCAAAGCTCACTTTTCCTTCTGTAAAATAAATTAACAGTCCCCAGGGAACGTACCAATGAACAATGGACTATCTAGATAAACAAATTCTTGCTTTTGTTTTTTTTAGAAAGACAGGAAGAAAGAAATACTTATTTCGTCATAAATATTTAAACTAATCATTTAATGTACTTTACAAATACATGACGAAATGGGAATGCACTCAGACTATGTCATGGAATGGCCAAGAACCACGTCTGCTGGTTTTCAGCGTAACCCCTTTGTTTTGGCGCAGTCCAATAAATGACGCCAACGCCAACGATTGGCGTGATTATTTCATAGAAATGAAATATACAATAATAATCATAATAAATAGTTTATATACTGCTTAATTATATTGTAAAAGGTTATAACTTTCCATAACATAAAGGTTAAGTATTTATACATAGAGTAGTTGTATTATTTTTATATATATGTGTATATAAAGATGAAATTCAATACATATTGAATACATTGAAATTCAAAATAGCGACAGTGATAGTACTCCTCACATATGTACTTCACACTTGCATACAAACTGTTTACTCAGCCACTCACACTTACATACATGGTCCCTACAATATATTTACGGGGTAAATATTCTATTACAATATATTTTAAGTCACAAAGTAATCATAACCCTCTCAGTGTATTTGTTTGTGCTTGTACACGTGCGTGCGTATCACGTGTGTGGAGTATTTGAATTTTTCATTCTATCATTTTCATATAGTAGATGAATTTTATACAATTTTGTAAATCTGTTTAGGTACTGTTTTTAGCTCGCGGGTGGAAGGTAGCAGGTCGTTCCATTACTTGATGGCACTATTTTTGTGACTACTTCGAAAAACTGCAAGAGAACTTAAAGAGAAACTGAGTCGATTAACATATGGATTTTTTGACTAATGCAGTGTCTCATAAAGATAAGATTGGGACTAGGTTGAGACTTGTTTTTAATAATTCCTAAGAGCAGCGTAACAAAACGAAGTTATCTAGCATATTTCATCTTAAGTGAGATTGTGTTGTTAATAATTTAAATAATAAAACTTTGATTTCTATTTGATTTATATGATTGTTATCTTTTATGAGTTAAATACTATAAATACATTATCATCAGAGACAAACTTTTAAAGATCATCTAGCATATGTGATGCATACATGTCTCATACATTGATAATATGCTGAACCAGTTTATTTCAAACAGTAATAAAATGGTAGGTACTGCCATGCCGATTGAATTTAACCAAATTAATTAAATTCAGCTCCTTTCAAAAATAACATACTATAAATACTTTTTTAGCCTAGTGGTTTCACGCTCTTACGTGGGAGACTCTTGTTCGAATCCTGTACGTAACTCTTATTATTTTCTAATTATGTACGACATACGAATTAATTTTCTCTTGCTTCAGAGACGTAAAATATCGTACAGAATCCTATATGCCTCAGAGTTTTCTATAACGTTCTGAAAGATTTTTGAAGTCTGCCTATCCGCACTTGACCGAATGAATCACATGCGTAATTGTTAATAATATGATATTATGATGATATCATTTGATATCATATCAAATAAATATCAGGCGTAGCTATGACTAGAACAATTTACTGAAAATTTTAGCATCACTTTGCTACTATAAATAAATAATTTTACATAAAATAATTCTACAATATTCGATAATAATATATAAGAAAAATGCCCAATTTAAATATAATCAAATACAAATATAATTACAGTATAAAGTTTGTCAATAGTTATGTAAATTACAGTAATTATAGTTAAATGCTCTTAACTGACAAAGAAATAGCACGATTAGTTTATTTTAGGTAATTACACAGTGTCATATGTCCTATGGTTTTGTTGTTGTTGTTGTGTAAATCTTTATATTACAGGAAAGAGCAATTTACCCGATTCACAACTTTAGGCCTAGGGATCGAATAGAGATTTCTTTGAAGAAATCGATATACTAACAGTTGTATCACTTAAGATACTAATATGTACGTCGAAAAATATTGTGATATTTTTCTTAAGAAGATTGATGATAACAATATTAATACTTGAAAGGAGACTAAACTGAGTGTACCAAATTTAAGACTTAGCGGAACTGGTGACTCTTTCATGGGAAGATATGTAAAAATTTATGACGAAAATGCCATACTGTAAATTAAAAACTCACGTCAAAAGCATTTTTATGGAGAAAAAAGACTTAAGACTGCTTTGATATGAATTTAATATATAGCCATAAGAACTCGTAGTACTACCTAAGTGCTTCCTGTAACTGTGAGTAGAAAAAAAACTCCTTGGAGTTCTTGCCGCTTCTTCTTCCAGAAACACTGACGGTAGGGATTTATTTAAACGACGCCATAGCTTGACCTTCGGAAAGTGTTTGTAAAGTCCAAATTTGAATAAATTTAATTTCAATTCAAACATATACCAAAGTCTTCGCTAGTAGGTACTAAATCACAAATCGCTGAAGTTTTACCTTTTTTATATAAAATTTTTTGTTCTTAAATGTATCAAATAATGTCACTTATAAAAATTTAAGAAAGGAATTTATTAGAAAAACTTCCAATAAAAACGGAGCAGCCATAGAATGCATGAACCAGTGACGCAACCTGTCATGGGATTAAATCTTTAACGAGTTTGTCCACCTGGTGGTTGATAAGAGAAAATAGATTTTTGCGCTTATTTTCAAGCTAGTTTTTAGCCTTTACGTGCATATCAATACTGGTTAGATTATTTGTCATCATTCGTTATATAAATGAACCATGATTATGACTACCATGGTTCATTTATTTACTGACAGATGCCTTACAGATTTACAATATATATTTCGCAGAATAGTCATGGAAAAGATTTTACTATTTCATTTAGTTTAATTATTGTAAGAATGTTTATTAGTAAATTCAGTTTTTCTTGTAACTTACAATAATTAGTTCATTTTCTGCGATAACAGTATGTTGACTGTGAATATCATTTTATATTGAATTCAAAATCAAAATCATCGAATCATTTAGGTATTCTGTAAATACACTTATGCCCGTTTCTTGGCATAATAGTATTAGTAATAACGACTGAATTAAAGTGACTAAAGGTATTAGTTATAAATTTAATATGATTTTTTATTCCGTTCAATGTCACACGTGACGTCGTAACAGACAGATGATAATTGAACAGAATCGAAAAAAATCATGTAATATTTTACTCTTTTACATCAGATTTATTGTAAGTATCAATAAATAAACGTTGTTTCATTCATAGCCTTAAATTACAAATACGTTTATCAGTACTTGTACATACAATAAAATTATAACTGATCGCTTTTTGTACACGAAAGGATATATGAGAAAAAACATTATTAACGCAATAGAACCCAAAACAATAGTTGTTAGAATTTTTGTCTGTGTGACTGTGCGTTTGTGCCTTTGTGCGCGCTAATCTCAGAAACGACTTAACCGAATTCGTTTTGGTTTTCATTAATGTATTTCAGTATGCATTACTTAATATTTAAAGTTCGTATCATTTCAATTCGTCTATAAATAAAAAAGTTATAAATTAATATATTTCTAATTCATACATCGAGAAAAACTTAGTCCAAAACAATGCAGGTGCTATTTTTAAGAATTACGCGGAGTTTTTCTGAAGCTAAGAGAGGGCGATTTATTAGTAATTAATTTAATAATATTAAATTGCTACCCTAGATTACTTATATGTAAAACAATGTATTGTCACATTTATACATTTTCAATTATATAAATAAATAAACATACGAGTAGAACTTCGAAAAGAATCCATACTTATCGAAACGGAACATGCAGTTGCAACTACAAAGTGTTAAAATAAACGTTTTACAGCGAAACGTAGTAGAAGTAATAGTACCTACTAAAAAACTGATGTCACATTATTTGCAATAGATTCAATTAACCGAGTTAACAAAGCAATATCGTATAAAGTCAGTTCCGCACGCGGTAACCAATGCAATCCTTTTCGTAAACAGTTTTCATGTAGCGTTTACGTTAGCTTTTACACATTCTCCCCCCATAACCGAACTACCCACTACGCCCCCCACAACCATCGGCTTTCGAATACCAGCGGTAATAGATTTGATGTGCGTTTTCTACAGAGACTGTTTCTGCACAGGTCGGACTTAAAAAGAGATTGCACAGAAATTTGTGTTGCATTTCTGGGTTTTGAACGCTGAACTAATCCGATAAAATCCCACTATAAATATACTTACCATTAATTAATAGTATTTCCATGCCGTCTTGAAATAGTAAACTGTAATAAACATAAAATAAAAGTTATTCCCCCGTTTAGTATGCAACGTGGTTTATAAACGACATGATCCCTGGAGAGCACATTACATAAATAGAAAAATGTCTTTACGTGTATATGTGTATATTTACTAAATGTATATTTGCATACATATTATACTCGTAGGTAAGTTTATACGAGCTACGGTATCCTCTGCCTGTCGTAAGAGGCGACTAAAAGGGGGCTTACGGGGTTGCGGGCCGTAAGAGTGGAAGCTCAAACCATCCGGCTAGAAACCACGGGAAGGACGACGGTATATGTTGCCGCGTACCGCGTGTTATGCGTATATCATTTAAAATTACAAACAAATACCTATATCAATTTTATTTATTAGTAAGCAGAAATGGTGTCTATAAAAAGGTTACTTTTGTAAATACAGATTTCATACTTCGTTGGATCGATGCAGTTGACATAAAATTTTGGTACGAAAATTCAAAGTTGAAATGAAAGTGCGGTCCATAGGTTCGGAAAATGTATTATGTACCCAGTAGCTACGTAAATTTTGTTTCTGCATTTGCATAAAAACATTGTTTTGAAACAGTCACCTGGCTTGTTTCTAGAATAGGTTGTGCGATAGGATTTGTATGAAATGAATGTAGTAGGTATTATAAATAAATAAATATAAATTGGAGATTAAAAATATTTTGAGACGTCTTTTTCCTTTCCAAAAAATATTGCATTATTTTTGTAGTAGCCGATTCTATGTTTAGACATAAAAGTTATATATATAAACAATTGTTTTTTTTTCAAATAAAAATATGAAATTTTGTAAGAGTAATTTGTAATTTTTATCGAGTGGGTAAAATAAGTTGGTATGATCTTATTATTAGCGACAAATTGTGTAAATAAAAATTATAAAATATTTTGCGTCACACTACAGAAAATATTTCACGTACATATTCCTTAAAAAGGATGTCAATTTTAATTACATACATACATGGACGTATTTTGAGGATAAAGTAAAAATTAATAAAAAAGGTAGAAAAAGAAAAAGTAAGTAAGTTTTTTTACTTTACAAATAAAGGTAGAATAACAAAATATTTCCTTATTTTTTACTGGCCATATATACATACCTGTATTATATGTAATTTGAGAAATTAAAATTTTTATTTACGACTTTTATTTCTCATTTTTTTCGTTAAACCTATTTTTTTATGTTCTGAAATGTAAATCTGATTAATTTATTTTATTCAACAAATTTTAAAGCTTATATTATACAAATAAATTTATTTTCATACTAATTTTCTCCTTTTTTAGAACCCTCTATATATTTTTTTATAAGTGTTTGGATAGCTAACGGATTAATATTAACGATTATTATATCAAGTATCTAAACATAAGATATACCTTTAAATGGTAATGATATAAATATAAAGTCTAGCTATCCCCCATCTCGACTGGTTATAATTAAAATTAATAATTTAACAATTATCTGTAAATAAATAAAGATGCTAAAAACATTAAAAGAATTAAAATCTGACAAAATATTTAAGAATAAGTTAAAACATATCTTCATAAACAAATCATATTATTCTTTTAAATAATTTATGGAACATATATATATATATAATAATATATTTGTATAAGATAATTATGACTTTGCGGGTTAACTTTGGAGAGTGAAATAGAGAACAGGTTATTTCTATTTTATGATTCCAGACATTAAAGAAAATAATTGAGTAAATTCTATGTTATTCGACAGTACTGAGCCTAAAATGTTGATAAGATAACTGCGTAATAGCGGTTAACAAACGTTATGCATTGTTTATAAAAAAACCTATACGAAGATTCAGTTTATACATTCACACATTCTTACAAGAAGCTAAAATAAATCCGGATACAATTACTATACGAAACCTTAATCTATACGACTTCGATTCGAATCTAGATGTGCTTAATATCTCTCGACGCCCCTACACATTACATGTACATTTACAATTATTACATTAAACATGACGTACAAGTACATTATATGAGAAAATGAACGCAAACTTATTCTCGATATCTTTATATTGTTAGATATAGTTTAAAAAGTGTTGGGAATGAATCTCATCAAAATTTTAATAAAATTTATATGTACAACAGTTCCATAATAAATGATTTAAGGCTTATAGATTTGTTAATGGCGAGCGCAATCTCCAGTTCTCGAACAGATGTAGCGTGGGCCAGGTGGAGGATTCCAAATAGAAACTTGCCATTGATGCTACCGACTAATAAGCGGTTAATTCGGCATCTACAGCCAATAACTCAATGACTTTAGTTAGCAGGTATTTTATCTGTACTGTCCGCCGTCGTTACTCCGCAGATATTCTAATTGTTATTAGTTTAAGATATTGAAGTGGACGAACTATATATGTTATTAACAATTCCATGCCGGCATCCACTTCCTATGGACCGAATCTTTATATGATATTTATGTAATATTTTTATCAGCTTAATAGCAAATGAGGCGAAATGATGATCTGAAAGTTTAATGTCTGTTTCAACTGGAAATTAAAACCGAGAAGCTAAGATCACTACCAAAATAGGCTAGACTTAAAAAAAAAACAAATAACGAGAATAATACAAAGAAAATGCATATACAGTTCATGATTTAAGAACATTTCGACATATTTGTAAAATTTCAGTGTTAGTAACACTACCTGTGCTTCCAAGTATTACGTTTAATGAGATAAAAATGTCTAGTTAGATTAAATATTATACCTTACGTATGACATAATATTATTAAGTTATAATATCATAACTTATGATTCATAAGTATTTCTTCACTTGTTTTAAATTTTAGATAGCTACACACATATTTCATTATCTTGCTAAAAATCAAGCAAGTCACTGAAATAAAAATTATAAATCTCGCTGTATTTATTTAACACTTAACTTTTTTCATTATATTTAGCAGGTTCATCGGAACGAAATGAACGACTGAATGTGAATTTTGGTCATTTTCAAAAAAATATCATGATCTATACGTAATATATAGCTACGTACAGTAAACAGATGTTTAAGTAAATGATATAAAAGACAGCATAAGAGATACTATCATATTCTTCGCATAATCTTAGGAAAGCGTCGACTATCCTATATGTAATAATCATAATAATAATACATGCTAAAATTTGTTTACAATCTCAACTTTTAAATGTGTAGCGAGGCGAGTAACAACAATATGAACACGTGATTATGCAGTAAATTATACTAATCTACATCGACACATTTTGTAGCAGTCGGTTGTTCCATTACATAAATTGCAAATGACAGGATTACATACAAATTCTTATGCTTATTCGGTGTTTATGGGTAATAAGCAAAACCTTGTTGTTTCAAAATATTTTTTACCGTGCTAGTAAAAATAAATTACATTGTCCACAGACATAGAATACAGGTTACTATAACTTCTCCGCCAAAGGGAGTCCGCCGCCGCCTCGAAAAGTAAAGTTTGGATAACTGGTCTTGTGTCCCGCTTTGAACTGTACAGTCCCGTTTTATGAGCAATTTTTCCCGTTTTCCACAAAATGTCCGACTTTAAAATATTGAAAAATCTAAGAACGATTACGATACGATTTAATATAATACACATAGTGGCCTATTTGTTGGTTTAACTAACAATACAAATATCTACATTTACCTGGTAATAAAGGTTTTTACATTCATATCAAATTTTATTACAATTAATACTTTTCACCATAGTTTATAAAAATAACACTGATTATAAATTCTTAGTGAAATTGTGATTCGAAAGGCATTAAAAACAAGTGGCGAAAGTATCAGGAAATATGAATTCTGTTTTATCCACTAAAGGTGCGAGTCACTTCAATATTTTGAATATTGATGGACATGCAGCGTGTATGCAGCTGTTCTTATTTCAAAATAAGAAAGATTAGTTGCCGCGTGCCGTGTGCTCTCTCTCTGATACTTTTAGGTCGAAACACATTGTTATTAAAGACAGCTGCAAGATACGGTCGTATTAAAAAATGAGCACGATCGAGCGCCTTTACCTGTACCGCAGTTTTTTGGTTTCTTCATAGTCACGGCTTCAATTTATAATTTTATATTTTTGACCTTCGAGATCCGACAGACCATAACATTAGTGTAGTACCTATTTACAATTATGTTACACTGTACTTGATTTACACAGTCAAACAGTACTTATTATATTGTATGTAAGTTAGAAATATCAAATGAACTATTTAAAAATTCAAAGTTATTTTTATCGAGTAGGTGAAAAGTTATTCAGACAAGTAAATTACAGTAAGTATTCTGTAGTCTATATTAATATTATTAAGAGATTGCGAATTTTGTGACTTTGTGTGTATGCGGAAGGTAAACTCCAGAACCACAGCACCTGTTTGAATAATTATTTTGCTGTTTGAAAGGTACCTTCATTATCCCGGATGGACATAGGCTATATGGCTATATGTCATGTATATATTTATAATTCATATTTTAGCTCAAAAAAAATCGGGTCGGGCTGCATGAT
Organism: Megathymus violae; assembly: GCA_003671415.1. NCBI lineage: Eukaryota > Metazoa > Arthropoda > Insecta > Lepidoptera > Hesperiidae > Megathymus > Megathymus violae. The sequence continues at coordinate 633,921 of PDGT01000004.1, read as the reverse complement.
AAGTTACATATTATGTAGATACCCATTTATTTGATTAGAGTCTGGTAAGAATTTTTCATAACCATACTGATTTGTATACCTACAATACAATATAATAAGTATCTACTGCATAAACATAAACATGCATTTCAGGGTTAGCTGTGTGGGAATGAAGGATCCATATTGATTAATGGTTTGTACTGTATAGATAAAAAGGTAAGTCTCATGTCGATAACACGGCACGATTCCAGTCGTTGTCGTCAGTGGCGTCACGAGTAAAAAGGTAAATCGTAGTGAGCGCTCCCGGCATATGTTGCGTGCATCTGTCCTATCTCGCGCTAAGTAGCGCACGGGCCGCAATGTAATACAGGATGTTTTTGACTTTTGAACGTAAAATTATATTATTTTTTGACAATCTTCATACCTTTTTGAAATAGTTGACAAGATTTATTTGAACATACATAACAACGATTATTAAGTGAGTACATTGAATATTGCATCAATTAATATATTTCACATAATCACAAATCACGCATTATCATAAATTGGTTATCTGATTGCATACTCGTATTTATAATGTCTTATGGAGTTGTAAGGTACTCTATCCATTATTATAACCTGCTTTGTATGTTGACGCATCTCGCTGAACAACGAAAGATGCAATGACGACAGGCCCCTCCTGTTGGGCTTTGTTCTTTCCAATTTATTCCCTACGATACTCATTTATGTCTGTTAGGATTATTTTTCTCTTTGGCGGCCTATTAATTATAAGGTGCAGATAGGGTGTTGGAATAACAGTTAAAAACCGGGTTTTTCGCTTTCTTCTTGGCTTACATATAACATTGATTGATGGCTTTCGTAACATAGTTTAGAGCAATGATAACTTACTCTCGTATCAGGTAACCTGTGTGCTCTATTGTTGGCTATTTGCACAAAATGATTAAATTTACCACCTACTATATTATGGCTGCTATTGTGCACCTTAGATTATTGAAATGTGTGTTGGTAATAACGACAAAATGATCCTTTACCCGGTGGGTTCCCTCTGAAACTTATATTCTACATAATAAAGCTGGGCTAAGAAATCCCAACTCCCGAATACTGAATATATTACTAAGTAATAGTTTCTACGTATGAAGCTACGACGTTGTCTGCATAGTAATTAAGTAAACGAATGTTTTATGATTCTACATACTCCATATAGTTAAGCTTTATTAGCAACATATGTTTATTTCTGATGTATCCAGAGATCTCAATTAGGCAAGACGAGCCGTTTATCGATTGCTATCAACCTGTATATCGATATCAGCCGAGATCGCGGCGACACCTGCGCAAGCGCACCTGCCGCCTTTGATTCGCCAAAAACGAACAGTCGGACACACATCACCTGCCGCACTTTGATACTTTTGTTTATCGAATATCAGTTTAGTTTTACGATTATTTAATTCAAACTCTGGAAAATTTTCATTTGTACCAGGATGTAGTGTGGGTGACACGTGACCTCAAAATCAGTTTTATTTAAAACTTCAATAGATAACACAAAATTGTATTAATTTTAGACTTATATAAATATATATATTACTATTATACTATTAAGACTATTATAAATATAAATAGTGAAAAATTGTTCACCTAGCAGTCTTTGTGACAATAGGATTAGTATATACTTGTGTGAATAATAAATGTACTGGGTGGCATGGGTGAATTGTAGCAAAATTTCATAAGCGTTTCCATGCCTCGGAGAGCACTATAATTCGTCACCCTCGAGTATTCAAGTTCAACCTACTATTTGAACAGTAACCCCTCCACAAATATGCCGTGTGACCCAAAGATGTGAAACTGAAACAAAATAAAAACTAATGTCTACAAAATAAATTAAATAGTTACAACACTTAACTACATTCTTACGTGTACGAAAACAGAGCTGTAACTTTTCTAGACATATTTTTAATTTTATTATCCCCCGTTGAAAGAATATCAAATTACAGCACTCAATGTCTAGTAAAATGTAGCTAAACGGGGCTGTCATTGGGTGTAAAGATATGGAACAGGTGTTGGATGAGAGATTCAATTTGTGAAGCCACAAAATAAAACACGCCAGCTTCTTTTACATATTTAATTAAACCACGGTGACTCTCACAAACGTTTGCGTACACCAGTAAAACATTTCCTGCGGAGATCAGTTAGTATTTATTTATTTTATTGAATCACCAACATACTGTGCACTATTGCTACATAAAATATCGTAATTGACGGTAACACATCTAAGTGCCAGCACTAATTATAGGTGACGACAACATGCAAAAGGATAATATTGATAAAGAGCGTGTACATTACATTAATATAAATTAATTAATTAAATTAAGAAAAACAATGTCTTACTATAACCATTAAAATTAAATCAAATTATTCACCTTTTCAACACTGTCTGGATTTTACGTAGCTATTACAATCAACCGACATAATTCAAATGAGTGAATTCTTTTCCTCTACGGAAAACTATAAAAATTATGACGTTTTTGAACCACGCAATAGATTTTTAAAGTAGGTTGTATCATAGTTTATCTAATGTCTTCCAGAAGTTGTGAAAAAACGAATGTGAATAATACTTACATAATATTAAAAATAGTACAGAATTATCCCACTTGTGTTTAACAGAACGTGCTAGTATAACCAAGACCAACATTGAATTTGACACTGTGTATATCTCTTCGAGATTTGTTAAGCCAACAGGCCTCTACACTTGTCCTGCAGAGAACGCTAATTGGATACCAAAGGAAAAAAATCTATTCAGTTCTAGAGAGCATGGCTGGCTGTAAATAAGAGTGTAGTTCTGTTCGAGGTAAACAGATTCACTGACTTGAATAAAAATTATATTTAACATGAAATTTACTTATCATAAATAATTTAATTTAGGTTAAAAATATCACCATCAATAATTGAGTTAAAAATAATCCATCCATCCATCCATCAGCTTTTGGAGGTCCACTGCTGAACATAGGCCTCCCCTCCTTAAAAATAATATCTAAACTTATATCATTAATTAAAGTAGAAACGTTTGAATTAAAAATATTGAATATTAGATACGTAAATACTTACTTCAAATTCAATTAAATTTATTGGCATGTTATTCTTTGAATGAAATAGATAGTTCCAAACCGGATTTTTTATAACCTGTCGATTACATCTCAGTCGTTTTATATTTTAATTCAATAAAATACATACATCGCATGTGCTTTCGTTTCAAGGTTATATGCAATAAAGACAAAAGAAGTGCTCTCACGTAAGTTTCTTTTATTAAATTTTGCTGGACATTTCGAAAATGCTTATGTATTGTTGTTTGTAAAATATGCGTATTATATGTACTTAATTGTACATTTGCATAATTTTAACTCTTGTTTAACAGACATCCTGAATAATATTCAGCCGATCCTAAATAATGTAAATGTAGAATTTTTCATAAAGAAATGTTTGCCATAAAACAAATTGTCTTCCTTTATATTAATTTATAAAATAATACGGAGTTTTAAGACTTTTCTTACACATTTACGAACATTTACAGTAATTATAGTTTATGCGTTAATAAATCATTAATCATCAATTTTGTGCTGTTTACATTACTATTTGAATATTATCAAAACGATAAATTCAAGTACATAAAATGATACTATGTACAGTGTAAATGGGGGCGTGAATTAACAACTAGCAATATAGTAATAACAAAGTGCTTGTACAGATCATATTTCAATTCATTAACGGTGTGTTAATCTACTTATATAAGTTTGGAAATGTTTACGACATAACGAAATAAACATTTCTGATGAAGACAGTTTTTAAACAGAATTTTTTTAAAATAGCCTATATCTACTTCCCACACAAATATCTATGGTCTGCAATAAAAAAAAATATTTGATATTTCAAATGAAGGCGCAAATTTTTACGTTTTTCGTTTTCTGAAAGTTACTGAACAACTGACCTGTAAAAATATTCTTTTTTTTTACATTTCTGTTTGCGACGACTCAAAGCGGAATATTTACTCGTAGATCCAAAAAAACTCGTTGGTAGCCTAAAATTTGACTGCATTTTCGTAGTTCTAACTAAAATTTTTACCTAACTGTACTAAACTATTAACTTTTGAAATACCGAATATCGCAGAACTTTAGTGTCAGTGTTAAATCGATAGATGCCGAGGTTCTATTTCATCTCGCTACATTGAACCACACGTCCACGTTTGAGTACATTGTATAAACACTATACGTAATGCATTAGTACATTGTGATTCTCGCCACTCTCAGATTAAAATCATTACTGTGCAGCCATTGCAGTAGCAAGTAGTAGGTTTACGGTTATTTTAACCACTACAAATGATTGGGTACGTAATAAAAACTAACATAATAAATTATAATTTTTAATGTTGTCAAAATACTATATCAAATTTATGTTTACAATCAGAATGTTTATAATCTGCGAGTTTCGAAAAATGTACATCTAATTTGACAGTTGCTTTTACACAATTCTCATTGTTTAAAGAAAATTTATTATCAGGACTAATAAATACTGCCATATTCCATTAAATTATAATGATAAAATTTTTGCTTTTCATTAAATCGTTCAAGCAACACTTTAGTTTACAATTTAATGATCGATAAATTAACAAAGATTTTTAAAGTATTAAAGCTTTATTTAGAGAGCGAAGTAACAATTACTACACAATATTTACATTTATAGATATTACCTAAATACATATGTTTTGCAACAGTAAATACGTAAAGCATGCACATAACGTGCCTGTTGAGTTGATGCCCGAATGCAATCAAAACTGCATTTATTAGCATATTATGCATAATATATTTTATGTGAATTTTTTGTAGGGATAAAGGCAGGTGTTGACCGCAGACTGTCAATTAAACGGTTGGCAGCCCTATACATATTCTGAACGGTCCAGGGGCCAACTGTTGTCATCAAACCCCACAATGTTAACTGCTCAAATTACACGATACCAAATTTAATAACATTACGTCAAGTGTGAGAAATTTTAATATAAGTTGAAATATTTGTTTTCTTTTTAATTCTATAATATTTTTTACTATTATTAAATTGTTTTTCTGTATTGATAAATAACAAAATTATAAAGATATCCACAGGTTGTATGCAATTAGGAAGTATCATAAACTCGATTGTTTTCTAGTTTTATCAAGCCATTGTTCGAGCATCATACAGAACAGCTTATAACGTGGTTGTCACCGCTCGACATCCCATTAAAATTGCTAGTATGAGGCGACAACACATACGATGGGTACATCCAGAACAAAATTCATGCGAACAGAATTACTTATAAAATCTAGGCTGTACATTAAATGCGGACATTTATTCGGTGTTTTACAAAGACGACATTGGATCTCATTATCATGTATTTCTGATTTCTTTATCTTTAAGACTTCCATACATTAGATGCGAAACATCATCAACTTCATCGACACATGGATTCTGTTTCTACGCTGAAGTATGGAAACCTAAAAATAAAGAGGAGTCAAAAACTGAACAGTTACCTACTCAGGTACAATGAGTAATATATCACATCGTACACGTGTCCCGCTTTTAGTGTTGGAGAGCCAGCTGTAACGCGGATCCCGGGCTTCCTATTTGGCCGGCAACACTTCAGCGATGCTTTTCATGTTACCGGAGTCTATGGGCGACGGTGACAATTTACCATCAGGTGGATCGCTACTCGTCTGTTGACGTGTCTGTCGATGTGTGGTAAAAAAAACAATAGCACTAAGCTATATTGCATATCAAACTGTAAAACTAAAGAATTGGAAATTTAACACTGACCATATCCTACTATTTAAAACATTATTCATATTATAATTAAATTTTTACAAATGTAAAATTAATTCTAAATAAACTGGGACAATATGCGACCATCACGACATCATGTGATTACAAACAGTGATCACTACAACGCGATACGTGCTAGTAAAATTTTCAATTTCGAAAAAAGACTCTTCATTTCTTTCTCCATTAATGTAAGAATGAGGGCGCCGCAAAATCGATATTTTTAATCTGTGTGAAGTGCAGTGTTTCTACGCCACAAAAACCGCCTGGTGAGCACAAGAGCAAACAAAAAAGGGAATGTGCCTCGTTACCATGTTATTACAGACTGCTATTTAGTGGTTATGACTGAAACTCTCGGAGTATAATAAATGAATGAACTAATTATCAATTATCAGTAGAAAGCGACAATTCGGTCAATAGACAATAAAAGTAAAAAGTGTAAAAATGAGAACAAAAATTGTCTCTGGATTCGCGTTTACATAGAATTAATTGTATGTACGTTTAAATTTCGCGGGAACTATACTTACCTACTGCCAATATTAAACGCTGGAAAATCATTTTGCTGTAAATTTTGATACATATAGAACTTTTAATAACTTGACCTGTGATGATAACCTTAAGCTGTAATGTCGTACTGTATGTAACATTTATTATGTGATTTTTATAACTGCAGTTTAAAAGTCTCTACTAAAAGTATTTCGTAAACCTTAAAAATATAAAAAAAATTGTATCTACGAAATTATAAAAGAAACAAAAATTGTTTAGAAATATCGACAGACCTTTTTCTGAATAGGAAGGTATCAGTAAGGTAAATGCCAAGAGTCATCTAAATACCAACATAAAAATTTCCAAGAAAATATTCAATTTTATTATTAGTAATAGATACGTCAGTGACCATAAACATGATTAAAGTCATATTGGAGATTCATAAAGCCACATAATTGAGACTACTGGGACACATTTTTTTAATGTAAACATCTCAAGTCTCTTTATGTATTGCCTGTCTATCTGTCTGACCACTTATCGCACTAAAAATAATGAACAGATTTGGATGATTGGCATATTAGACACTTATAAGGAGTCATAATCAAGGACACTTTTCATGCCGGGAAATGAATTTAGAATAGGTGTTTTATCAAGAGGGCAGTAAATAAAATTTTGACATCCTGACATTAGCTATTATATTAAATTAATATGCTTCTAATTCACAGAACAAGAAAAACTTGTTCCCAGTACGATACAGATGCTATTTCCAAATTCCAATGGCAAAGATATTCTGAAGCAAAGCGGGTTATTAATTAGAGTTAAATGTAAATAAAATGCACACGCCATCCTAAGTTTTAATACACTAATGATATTATGAAATCGTGTGCCGGCTATAAAACTATTACAACAATACAGCTATTCTTTTCTCCGATAATCACAGCTTATTCGTATATGACCATATTTAGTTTGAGTTTGAACTTTCAATTTATCTTCGCCGTTGCAACAGTATGAACTTTTGATGAATATTGAATGAAGAATGGCGTATATTAAATCTCGTGGCATAACGACGCTTAATATAATGACATTATTTTACCCTCTTATCTACACTGGTTCATAGTTAAATTTAGAATATACATAATATTTAAATTAATATTATTTATATAGCACGATGATGATTTTAATATAGGATGATGTCCATTGCGTACACGCCATTGCGTATACGCCTCTGATCACGTCTAATAATGGAGGAGTCATTGACGTCACCCGTCACTTCGGATCACGAGGAGATTTATTAATTGCTTTTTGAATTATTTAAGCTATGCGCAATATGTTTTCGTGATGAATATATCTTTAATTTTAAAACGATTATTCGGTGGTACCCATTTTTCCTTGAACCATTTATTTTTCAATGGAAAATCCAATTATTCAAACATAATATGTGCAATGTGAAAAAAAACATTTCCTAAGTAAAGGTAATTAATTGATACAATTTAAACATTAAATATAACCAGGTTATATAAATGAATACAGGTTTTGTTTTTGTTTTGTTCATAGTCGCATAATTGTTAAGGTTTTTATGAAATAATAATAAAAACAATTAAACTTAAAATATTATTATGTAATTTACGTTGTGTTCGTATGATACGGTGGGCAATCGTATTGAATTATCACATATAATAAACTAATGCTGTTCATCTATCATGAATGTGTATCTGTACAAAACAAAAACACTAGCTGGTATAATATTCACGTTTACCTATAAAGTATTAACTAATAAACAGTGCTTAAATCAGTTTACTTAGTGTCAAGAGTGCATTTAGAATTATTAAGAAACAGTTTAATATAATAATAGTATTCATTGTTTGAGAACTAAAAAAATTGCCATAAGTAGACATGCCAGAATTAAATTCGTTGAATTTTATTCATTAATCTCATAGTGTTACCAAATAAATAAAAGGCGCGACCCATCGAGTAATAATCAAAATAACTATATTGACATTACAATATATTCTCATTAATAAAAACCGTTATTATCTGAATAATTATAAAAATTAAAAATACGATTATAATCTATTATAGATAGGTCGATAGGTAATAATTATGGAAACCTAGTATTTCGTTAATTTATATCGACTAAAAATTAGTATAAGTATACTGTAATATGTTCTCTTGCTCTTTTACTTATTCCAACAAAGTCGCGATTCATTTATCGGATACAGAATATAAATACACTAGATACGTTGTACTCGTATATTATTTTATAAGTTGATATTTTTCAAATAAGGATAAGTTTAAATTACATACATTATATAAATATATAAACGAATACTGTCAACGAAGTCTTATTGATAAAAAATAATTTCTTACAGACACAACATGAATAGAAACTTTTTCAAAAGTATATATTTAATGGGTAATATTAGATACAATAATCTGACGACAATTATCGGGAAAGACATAAATAACACGATAAAAGTTCCATCGGGATGAAGCGTCCTAGTACAGTTCCACTATCGAGCGCATTCATATTATTATAACACCACACCTAACGCCAAGAGAGATTACCGTTTGTCGGGCTATCTGTATTCGTAAGAGATCCATTGTACAGAGAGTCCGTTTCGTCCTCCTCGCTGACACTCTCCGGCGGTTGGCGGCAAAACGGACAGTGCCCCTTCGTGACCAGTTGTATTTCGTAATCCTCCATGTAAAACAGCTGCAACCAAAACATCGTGTCAAAATGTAAATATGTGTATACTAATTTATACACAACACGAGGAATTATTTAAGGACAAGTGCATTTTAAAACACTAAGTGAACATTAAATATCCATTATTATGAACTTGCTTATAATTAATATTTTAATAATTTGTTCCGTGGTAGCTCTGTAGTTCGAACGCCGGTCTTTAGCATGGAGTATTCGAGTTATAATCCTGCGCGCACCTCTAATTTTTTCAATTATGTATTATATTATATTATATTATAAATTAATTATCACTTACTTAGGTGAAGGAAAACATCGTTAGGGAATCCACATATCTGAGAGTTCTTCGTGATGTTCGCAAAGGTGTGTGATGTCTGGCAATCCGTACTGGGGTAGCGGAGCGGACTTTAGGCTTAATCCCTCTCATTGAGAGAGAAGACCCAAGCCCAGCAGTGTGACATTTATGGGTTGTTATAACTGATATTAAGGGTGTAAGGTGTTCCATCCATACTCGAGTACCCTAGCCGAGTGAACTTCCCCTACCAACACCAACACTATCAGGTGGCTTGTCCGTTCGTTGGTCGATATACATATATCGTCTAATAGTATGAATCGAGTCCAATGGATGACAATTTCAGTTACATTTACATACAATCGCACATACTACATCTATACAATGCTCGCTGATTGCAATTGTCACAAACGGTCACAATTCGCTTTATGTAAATTATTAATATAGTTATTAAATTATACAAATGTTGTTCACGCCTGTAATCGGTCAAACCAGTGTACTTTCATTTGGAATTCAGTATTTTCAAATGTCTTGCGTACTTTTGTTGGCCTGTAAATCAATAAATAAACAAGACTACCACTGCAAAGGCAGGAGTGTTTTATGGTAATTGAGGAGCATACTTCACTACGCTGGTTCAGTAGTGGAAAGGTCAACTAAACTAGGGGAACTGATAGCTTGACGAAGTCCCGAAGGATAGAAATCCTCAAAATACGTAACTAAGCTATGAGCCCTAATACAAAAACCCTGTTTTTTTTTTTCAATTTATTTGATAATTTTGGTGCCCGCTACATCTGGGACTACAGGGCAAGAAAATGAATGTTTTTATGCCCTTTTAGTACCTAAACTTTTTAATCATCCATTTTAGTTGTAACAAGTTACGGAAACCTTAAAAAAAAGAAAGTATAATATGAAAGAAGGTACAACGTGAAATAACGTACGGTCTGACAATGAGGGCACGGCGCGACTGGTACCTCGGGCAGCATGTTGCGGTAGAACAGGGGCGGAAGGCCAGGGAGCTTCACCGCCACCACACTGGATGGATTTAGCCGTAACAACGCAGCCCGGCTGCACACTATCACACCGCGCTCCTCCTGTTGCAAACGATAGGTCACTAAATAAGATTTGAGATGAAGAAAAAGTGTTCAATATATTTGTATACTAGTTTTTGGGGTGTGAGGGGCTCAGTGCATCCTTGAGGCCAAGCCAACGTCCGCTACTTGTGGTGCCCTCACTGAAAAACAGACTAGGATATGGCTCAAAGTGTCTCCTGTTGGAAGTGACTGGGCTTTGTATTACCCAATTTTAATCTTGAAGGTACTTACATGGCAGTAGAGTATATTAACCATCTAACAACCATCCTCCTTCTAAAATCAACCGTGAAATGTTTCCGGTCGCAGTGTCAGGAAGCCAGTAATAATGCGAGTTTCCCGCTTTCTTGGCTGTCGGCAACGCATTTGTAATGCCTTTGGTGTTACAGATGTCGATGGGTGTCGGTGAACACTTGTAATCAGATAACTCGTCAGCTCGTTTGTCGAACAGTGACATAAAAACAATATAATACTTTTTATTTTACACCTTGTCCAAATACTCTCCTTCGTTTCTTTATACAAAGGTTTTTTTGTTTGAACAATCAACCGAAAAAAAATCTTGTCAAAAATTGCTATATTACGAGGGGTGATCCAAAAGTAATGATAATCGGTTATATCCAGTGCACAGAATAATAATAATTTATTGTCTTCTAATCACTTAGGTATCCATTAGGTCAGGTACAAAAAATCATTTAAATAGGTCATGATTCCCGAGAGTTATATTCATTTGAATACGAAATTCTGGGGAGTGAACTTCAAAATGGAAAAAAATTAAATCAGAGCTGTCATTAAATAACTCTGCCTGAAAAAAATGTCTACCAAAGACATACACAGCGACTTAGTGGAAACATTAGGGGACTCTTCCCCTCCATATTCCACAGTTGCACGCTGGTTAGAGAAGTTTTAAGCTGGGAAGAATATCGACAGAAGACGAACATCGGGAAGGACGGCCATCCACGTCCCTAAGGAAACGTGAAAAAAGTTGAAGAAATTGTATTGGCCGATAGAAGATTGAGTATCAGGCATGTAGCTGAGGTCACAGGGTTCTCATATGGCAATATTTAAAGAATGATTACGAACTAATTGCATATGAGAAAAGTCTCCGCGCGTTGGGTGCCGAGAATGTTAACCGACGAACAAAAGCAGAAACGAGTCGACACTTCGAAAGCAAATCTCGAAAAGTTCCAATCGGACAAGGAGAATTTTTGACACGTTTTGTGACCATGGACGAGACCTGGATCCCCACTATGATCCCGAAACCAAACAACAATCAATGACATGGAAACGAGCCGACGAAGCGACGCCGAAGAAATTCAAAGTGTCAAGCTCAACAGGGAAGCTTATGGCGTCCGTTTTTTGGGACGCTAAAAGAATTGTTATGTTGGACTATTTGGAAAAGGGAGCCATTATTACGGGCTTCTACAACGCAGAACAAATAAGAAGATTGCGGGATGCTATCAAGGAGAAAAAGCGTGGCAAACTGCGGGCTGGAGTGCTGTTTCATCAAGACAACGCGCCGGCTCACAAAGCTTCAGTTGCCATGGCTGCCATTCAAGAAGCGGGCTTTGAATTGGTGGAACACCCCCCTATTCGACGGACCTAGCCCCCAGTGACTTCTTTCTCTTTCCTCGGCTCAAGGAACACATCCGGGGCAAGAAATTTGACGACGATAGCGACGTGATGGCCGCTATTGAGGAATTTTTTGAGGGTCATGATCAAGATTTTTTTTCTAAGGGAATTCTAGGTTTAGATAAGAGATAGACTAAATGTATAGACTTGTTAGGAGACTATGTCGAAAAATTTTTTTTTTTAATTTTCATATTCATTGTATTTATTACTGATTATCATTACTTTTGGATCACCCCTCGTATACAGGTATATTGGGAACAAAATGAAATCATACACAGGAGTCAGTGCTCAGTAAACCTATTGTCTAGGATATTCTTTATTTTTATTTATTTATTTAACAGCTTAAAACAGTTTTCATAATTACAAAGTTCTGCCAAACTGGAGCACAGTTTGTCGACGTCAGTGTGTGTGATTTGTGGGTTTTCTCGCACTAACATTTCAGATATCCTCATATTTTCTGCAGTTACTGTTGTTTGTGAGACTTCGCTTGTTTGATAACCTTTAAAGTTAATTTTAACCCTTTTGAATTCAGTAAACTACCTAAAACTTGCACAAAATAAATGCAGCTGCGTCTCCTGAAGCTGATTGCAACCGTAATTTTTCGGTTAGATCGAATTTAAAAGCATAATAGATCACAGCGTGCCAATGTTCGCGGTTAAGCTCTATCGTTTTATTTTAAATAAAAAGCGGAGGAATCATTGCAGCGAAGTGATTGGAACATGGTTTTTGTTTTATCGAGGTAACGGCTTACTGTGTTCTACTTTCAAATAAATTAGCCTTTAAAAAACATATAATATAGTTGTTCCGTTTGAAAATTTCGAGCATCTCAAAACATACTGAGTGAACCTCCTGCTCTCTCCTAGTGACTGGGGGGGAGTCTGAAACGAACCCGCAAAATTACTTCAGTACGAATCGATGGATGGGTTAGTGACCCGAGTGTTGGTTGTTATTATGCAGCCCGAAGTAATATTAAATATTAACGAAATAACCGAAATAGCTATTGTGCCACTAACAGTCACCCATTCACTACAAGTCCGCGTCCGAAGTAACTTTAACTGATTAACAACAACAACTAACACAAATTGAATTTGGTTGAAATACTATTACGCGATGCAACGTAGTACAAGTGGTGGTACATACTGAAGGATTCTCTTTATGGATACGTGACTCAATGTGATGGTCGCATTCATAATGTAACAGCAAACGAACATTGTTAATTTTAATAATAACCGAAATAACGTAACAAGAGACAAAACACAGAGAAAATGTAAACTTGACAACATCGTAACGAGTATGCTTAGGTTAGAATGGGGAGTTAAATGAGGCGAGTGCCTCGATGCAAGCTATTTAAAAAAAACTAGGTCAACATTCTATTTTTGACATAAAAAATCTAGCTCAACTATGGTACTTTTAACACATTCTATTGCGTCTAAATGGACAAGGATTTAACGTATCAATTAAAAGCTTCGCAAAATGACTTCAGAAAAAACCGTTATTGTTTTCTAATAATGCATTGTTTAAAATGTACGCGCTATTCTAAAACGTAATTATAAAGAAAAAAGGAATTCATCTCAAAAAATATACTCAAAATAAAGTATTGTTGGTCTCAAAAATCAAAATATTAATTAATGACCAAAAATAATATTAATAAAATTAATAACCAATACATAAATCCATAATGACCAAAACATAAATCACCATAAATGATATAACAATGTTATTAAAAAATAAAATCCTGTAGTATAAAGTTTGTATTTTATTATTCGCGTGCATATTAAATAAATTAATCAGAAAGAGTGCAATATTGCCTTTGAACACACCTCATCAACTCTATCCAAGAAAGGGTCGACGGCTTCCACCTCGGGGTCTATCCTCAGGATATCCGCACCATCCGCAACATGCTCATCCTCATTCACACCCTTGGGCAGTGGCATCCGCTCGATCAGTTGAAACGCCTCCTCGTATGTAATACCTTCAGATAGCTCAAACTGCACCAATGGCAGCACCTCTGAAAATACTCATCTATGTATAGTTATCTACTTAATTAGTATCTCTAGGCAAAGGTCTTTTTTAAATCTTTGACCTAGAAAGCTGAGCGCAACAATTCTGGTTTAGCCCTCGGTTGATAAAGACTGTTTATACATATGTACGTATGTCGTGTGTACCTTCAACACGTGAATCTTAACTATGAAGTATGCCTGTGCGTATACGACAAAAAATGTAATCGCTATGATAAATATGGGTAGCGTAGTATTATTTGCTTTAAGCCACAAGGCCAAGGCCCCTATCCTGAAACAGATATTTTGTATTATGTATTTAAGATAATTTCATAGATTTGTTGAAAACGTCTGCGTAGCCAGAGTTCATAGTAGTCATGGAATTTTTTGTTACCTTCATAAGATGGTCTAATTTTAATAGAGATTTAACATAATAATGTAAATTTAAAGTAATAATTTTTCACAATAAATTAAATATGAATAGGTAATTTAATCACAAAAGCATTACATACTTTTCCGAACTGGCTACTAAATTGCAAGAACATTAAATTTTACGTTATTTATATAAATACTGTTAAAAATAAATCCTTATAGCACGCCCGGTTGATAAATAATCAGTTCCATTGCTCGCTTTTATTTTTGTTATCGTCGATTAACAAACTTTCGTCGATTATAACACACATTATTTCTTTTATATCATTCATTATAGGTATGTGATTTTCGTAGTCCGTATGAAGGAAGTTGGTTAATGCGTTGCAGGATAATTAATTTCACATTATATTCACATGGTACACATTTTACAATTGCCTAGTTCAAGGCAATGTTCTACGACACGAGTATAAGAAGACTATAAATATTTCTAGGTGCCCCAACATACAATAATAATAATAATAATACATAACCCGAATACATCAGTTAGTTACTATAAAGTTGTCATTTAATAATTCATAAGTCCATCGTAGTTGTACTTAAACAAAGCTTAACAAATAGTTTAAACATATTTTTTTTCTATTTGACACCAGTGAACCCCCTTTCTACACAAAAGCCTATAAGACCAGAGCCCTAAGATAGACGGTCGGGGGTGTAATTAGTATGGCTGTAGAAAACAACCCCTGAGGTTAGTTACCAAGATAACTAAACACTGACCCTATCTAGAAGACACTACGGTTACCTCTCGTATGTATAGACAAAAATAATGTCCAGTTTAAACATTGAATTATTTATGCTCGGTAGAAAAAAAAAACAATCATGTGTCTGCTCTAAAATTCGGATTAAATTTGCCTAAAATATCAGAATAAATTTTTCGGATGAAACCTTTTGATGAGGGGTTCTTCTTGTTATTATACAACAATAGTCTTTCTAATTATACAACCTAGGTCATTATAATGCTCGTGCAACAAATACAAATCTTATAATTAATTTTAATTATATAGCAAGGAAAAATATTAATTACATAAACATATATCAATACTAACTTTTACTAAATATGCTTAATACACTAAGCACTACAACCACAAAGATTGTAAAACCACAAACCTTTAAAAACATTGGAATGACACAACACGTGGACTGTCCAAGTAATAAAGACAAAAACCGCATCTAATCACCAGGGGCTATTGATAATGTAACGTTTTGTTCGAAGTTTAAAATATATCGGGCTGACAAAATTGGCAAAACGATGACGTAAAAATTTTGGTATTCCGAATTGAAAACAAATTTACAATAAGTTTATAAAATTTTTCAAACTCAAGTCTCCTGATAAGACAAATATCATCAATTAGTAACAAACTTCTAACAAACACATACTTAGACATAGACGGGCATAAATAGTTTACAAATATGGGAATAAGAATTCTTGTTAATATCCTGACAAAATGCGCTTCCCACTGAAACGCGGAGTTGCCGGAAATAAATGTGTCGGTGACAGCTTCCTTTGCACAAATCACATACGATCTTACCACCTAACTGAGATATAACTTGTCAGCGAATTTATGCAGAACGTTTAGTTCCCCTTTACTAATGATTTCTGGAACACTAACCAACTACTTTCCTGCAGTAAGGAACAATCCAAATATCATAAGTGCTCGGGCTCCGCGAAGGCATCAGACCACAAAAAAAAAGGAACGATGGAGGAGAATGCAATGAATAAAGTCCGCTCATTCATACAACTTTTTAAGGAAAATTAAAAAATAAACAATATTCAGAGATTGCTTAAAGTCAGGCTGAATAGAAAAGTATGTTATACCTATATTGATAATTTTCATAGTATTTATTTTCAGTGGAGAACGATACAATTGCGTTTGTAAATTAATAAACCGTGTAAATAAGCACCACAGCAATTTTATCCAAAAATAAATAAAAAAAGATGGCCTTGTGTCTAAAATTTACAATATATTTTTTTTTCTATATTTTTAGTAATTTGTTATATATATGTATGTATAGATATTCTTTATATTATAATGTTTAATTCCATGTAAATAGGTAATGTTGAAAATGAAATGTACATAAGTGGATATTGTACGGCGTATTCGCTCGCAATACGAAATTCTTACAACAATTAACTGCGCACAATGGCATTAAAGCAATGTAGGTTAAGCAGGAAAGCAATCTAAGGCACATTCAGAAGTACAATAGCTTTTCACATAGTTGTTAACCAGGTGAAATTTCTAAGACTTTACCCGCTTACTTTACTTTAAATTGTTCACTATAAAATATAAAATAGGCCCATTTGAATTGTTTTTTATTTTTTAATAAAAAAATCATCTTACATACATGATTAATTTCATTTAAATTTCAACTGTTACTTTTAGGTTAATAAAATAAAAATTTTGACATAATATTAAAATTAAGAATTAAACAACCGCTAGCCGATAGGAACAAATATCTATGTAAAATACCAATGAGACATTTGCAGTGAAACTAAATTAAACCTGTTTAAAACATACATCTAAAACATCAAGGAATCAAATACATCTTTAAGAATTACTGAAAAGTACAAGTGAGCAATGAGTAACGCAACTAGGTTTGAAATTTTATTATTTTTAATGAATGTCATTATGGCCGTCTACAATAAAATCATTGTACATTAACTGTGCAACAATCCAGAGTTTTTTAGGTGTCACCTTAGAAAGTACGCTTCAGAGGACCGTTTTATGCTGTTAAAAAGATAAGATTGATTAAGAACGTCGAAACAGCTAGACTTGTTAAATTTTGTCATTTTCATAGTCTTATGGCATCCTAATGTAAATCAGCGGACATTGATTTAATATTTGTATTACAGAACAGAACAATCAGAGCTATATAGAGATTAAAGTCACGTGAGTCTTTAAGAGAAAATTTTAAAGAAATTAGTGTTCTCATCGTAGCCAGTCAATACATGTATGGTAATTTGTATTATTAAAAAAAATTAAACATGTACAAGCAGAAAAGTGATACACACAATCGTGAACCAAAAATGGGCATAATTTTGTTACGTCTTCATATCGCTTTCAAGAGGTCCAGCGTTGTTTTATGAGGCTTGGACTTCGTTTTTACAATAAGGTTTCTAAATTGATACATCAGTAATTATTCATAGGACCTTTTAAGCGACATGTTAAAGCACAGCTTATAGCTAAATAATATTATAGTATAGATGAATAAATTGATGACAAGGACGCCTGGAAATAATGTGTCGAAACTAGTTCCCCACAGGAATAAACTTACTTTGTAATTACCACGTGTTGTTTTAAAAGATGTGCTGAGGAGTTCCTTTCAACGTTTCTTCTCCATAATATTAAAGCACCTTTTCGAAACGATGGTAGAAGCAAAAAAATGACGTACATAAGTGTATTCACAGAATAACTAAATGATTAAATGATTTTGAATCTGAATCTTCAAGTTTTGGTCACGTTCTATTTTTAATTTTTGTATAATCCTGCAACTAGTTAAAGACCAAATCCCTATCCTTTCCCTTACATTTTCAATTCCAATAAATATAAAAGAACGTTAGTAGGATCAGTGAGAAGACATCCCTCGAGCTGATAAGAACTGATCAGAGCCACTAGCTTCCACCAGTCATGAGTGGGTGTATAGATTGGTGGAAGAGCCGAACTGATTTGGACCAGAAGCCATCTCAATTGTACAGAAATACAATAAAACGATTGTATGCCGTCCTGCTTTTTGGACCAAGTCGAGCCCTTTGCAAATCCAACTGGGTGCCTCCTTTCAGTTTATACATGATGAAACTCGTTCAAATGAGGTAACAGACGTTACAAACGCATTCGAAACATCAACGTCACCGCTGCCAAGGATGGATGTTGTATATACACCAAAAACATATTTTCGTACGTTGCAACACACCTGCTGCGCGGCACATATTCCACAACATATTGAGAATGCTTTATCGGTACAGTTGTGTTGTATGTCTTAACAGTAAAACTACTAAGTATTAATTGAATGGAGACTGAATAAAACGGACCAATCAGTTTGGATATATTTTTTAAAGAAATTTGGAATGTATTTTTGTGTTTCATCACATTTTTATGTTATGTGGCCTAAGGTTTCAATTCCCCCAATTATCAAAAATTGCATAAAAACTTCATTAATACAACAGCAATGGTACTTCTTCAATAATAGTAGACATTGAAAACGTTCTATTCACTAAATTTACTTAGTTATTGTTTTCATTCATTTTAAGACAGTTGTCAAATGTTTGTAAAAAAAAAACACTTAATCCCTAGACACTTCTGGTAATGACGTCGTCGTGTGCCAATGACGTGGCAGTAGACGCAGTAGTATTTGATGAACAATGTAAAAACACTTTCACTTCTGACCTCTTTGTAAATTTTCATCTCTTACAGCATTAATAATTTACTTACACATAAATTTCAATTTGGTAAAAAACAAGTTAAATTTTATTAGTTTGAATAGTTCAAAATTCAACAACGGACGATACCAATAAATAAACGCGATAAGAGAGCCTAGAAATAATACAATAATTAGTTGTGACGATGTGTGTTTTCATACCGTGTGTGGACAGAGATATCGCGGGCGCGTGGCCACAGCGCGGGCAGCGCGCTACCAGCGGAGGACAGTGGCGGCAGCATCGCCAGCAAATTGGGGACACATCCTCCTCGCGACCCTCACCCTCACTGCTTTTATTTGCGCTCCCTCGCCCGCTCTTCAGCGTCAGTAATTCTACACTCTCCTGCCAATTATATAGCTGTTAACAATGACTTAATGGCAGGAACGTACAATTTTTACATTAATCCAAATTTTTCGAAGTTGCGGAGTAAGTAAAATTAATCACCACTTCTCTATCGTCTACTCAAAAGTGTGTGAAGTTATCCGAGTAAAATAATGAGTACTTCTTTACTGGCTTATACTACACTTAGATAATATTTGCTTGATTGCGACGATCATCTTTTACGAAAATCTTAAATAAAGCGGCGGTTCTAGACGTAAAGTAGTGTGTGACGGCGTTCACACAGAGCGAACGGCTTTTAAAGAACCCGAGATCAGTATTTTTTAATAACACATACACTCACCATTTTCCCGCGCTAAATTACAGGCGTTATTAATGGTATGGACATACGGACACACCATTAGGACAGGTGAAAAAAAAACATGTTGTAAAATAAATGTTAACCCTGACCCGGAAACGAACCCGGGACCCCGCGCTCAGTAAACAGTCACTAAAGAGTTAACCGTGCGGCCAACGCAACTCATCAGTGTATAGAAGCTGCTAAATATAATGAAAGTTCACTAACCTGGAATTTTGGTGGAATCTGTAGTCCTAATATTTTATCTAGCATTTGTCGCGCCAAAGACATCACATTAAGAGTTTTCGCTTGTTTAGCCAAACAAAGATACAAACAGCTGTGGCATGAGGTAAGGATGGCAATATTAC
>PDGT01000004.1:582816-609112 GCA_003671415.1 Megathymus violae | reverse complement strand
TCATTTCCCTGTCTCCTAAATTATTTTTCTATTAATAAAAAAGAGATGTAAACCCTTCCATGTAGTTTACAGGAGATTCTACACAAAAATCCTAAATCTTCCAATTTCCACCAGTATAATCCAGCATATCGGAGGGGAATACAGATACGGCAATTACGGCCTTTCAAGTAGTATTAAAACGAAAATTAACTTCATTTCACTAATATTTCATACCTGAGCCTTATTAAACATCCGCAAGTCGACATATAGGTTGAGAGCGCGGTCGTCTCTACCCACACTCTGAAACGAACGTGCCGCGTCCGAGTACCGCCCTCTATACGCGAATACTTCGCCTTCGATGACGGCGCGCTTTTCGCCGGCGTCGAAACGCTCCTAGAAACAATGTGATAATTATATTTGCGAAATACTTATAAATACTTCATTGATACATATAAATAACGTCGGTGTTTATTTATGGAAGAAAGAAAATAATGTAGAAAATGCAGAAAGTGTAATATTATATTTTATTTCATATTAAATAAACACTCAATCTATGTACGACAACGGTGCGGACGTATACATTTGTTAATCTAACTAATCTTAAAACAATGACAGCATCTGGCATCCGTACGATTAATAGTATTCGTTCCTGAAATATTTTCGGATGTCTTGATTAAATAGACCTTAATCTGATTGGTTGTGTAGTTAAGTAGCTACCTGCAAATGGTCGATGAAAGTGAGAAATAGTATGTTCTCGCTCCGTTGAAATGCTTTGCGCGCCACTTCGAACGAAAGCTCTTCTAGTGCAGCGGTTCCCAGCCTCTCCCATTCCAAGGCTGTCACGCCTAAGCATGCCACTGCGTAAGCGTCACTGAAAAATTTAAGTCTCGCTATATAAGACGCAATTAAAATGCAAACAAACATAATACAAAACAAACATAGATATTAGTCATACGTTTATAGTTTATTACTGATAAAAAATTACAAGAACTGTAACTTACTTGAACATTTTCTGTTGAATGTATTGATGCATAGCATGGGACAGGGGAATGTTTATGGTCTCCATGGAGTTTGCATGTAAACAGAAAACTTGACCACCCTATAAGGTAATTATGTTTTATCAATAACAGCACAATATATAATCTAACAATATGTAGATGATGATAAGAATGAAATTAAAATATATTTTGTTTATTTCAAATTTAATTTTAATATTAAGAGTAACCAGAACAACTGTATCATTTTACTGTAAACATCAACAACAAGGTACGAAATCGGTTAGATCCTTATATTATACATTTTAAAATAATATCAATTTGGGTAATTTCAAATTTTATTGTTAACATCCAATATAAAATGATTAGTCATTAGGGATAGATAACATTACTAAATTGAAATATACCTGAAATCCCACAACGGATCCGAGTAACGGCTGCGTGGCTGGCGGGAAGCTGCCGGCTTTTATCGACAGCAAGCCGGTGCCCGAGAGACAGAGGAGATCATCGCACGTTGTGTGCCACGATACAGAGGACACATTCTCCTCCTGAATCATTTGTTTACTACATTACAATTACCAACAATATATTTTGTATAATATCTTGTATTTTAAAAAACTACAGTAATATTATATAGAGAAAGTGCAAATTTTCAATAACCGAGACACAATAAAAATGCTTTTGAAGAGCTTATTGCCTCCCATCCATGCGAATTTTTCAAGAAGGGCATTGATAAATTGCCACTGCGCTGGCAAAGATGCATCGACAGCATAGTACATTGCTACAGATATGAAAAAAAAATACTCTAACTTTATGGCATACAAAAGGGTAATTTCATAGATAAAGCTATAGGTAATAAAAAACCTTATATTAAATAACCTAAAATTCAATAAAAAAAATATACTTACAATGGATAAGTTTAATATTGATCAATATCCGTTCGGTAACAGAAATAAATAATTTACAATATAACACTTACCGTAAACAACAAGTCCCCCTTGTGTAGTGTGTAAACTCGGCAGACTGAGGCCTCGTCAACAATGGCGATGCGGCTCCTCGAAGCGTTTACGTCGAGACATCGAACTCCCGCGGGCGTTTGCAGTAGCAACTTTGATACGCCATCTTTAGGCTCCACGAGCCAGATCTATGGAAGTATTAAAAACGGTTTCATACACTTTTTTTGTAAGTATAAAAAGCAGGTTATAAATCTACGTATTGTTCGAATTTGACTATGGCACGTATGTGCAAAAAACGACATTAAGTATAAAAATTGATTTCAGACTATATAATACGCTTAGACCAAACCGTCGGGCTCTCTGATCGTACCAGTACGTAGGACAGCTACTGCTGTTATGCTCTTTCACAACGCTACTCGCGCGAGGTTGTAGAGTTCTTAACGCATGATAATTAATTAATTTGTTTTTTAGAATCAGTCGTCCATTATTTTAATGTATTTCGGTTGCAGTAAAAGCGGATTCCGCACTTCCTTCTTGACACATCGACGTCTGACTGTGGTAAGCACCATCAGTTGTGCATTCTGTTTCTGCTCCTTTATGGGCTATTTACATCGAATATATATAATAAATTTGCAAATACATCAGAATATACCAGGCCTCTTAGCAAGTTTTGCAAAAAAACATTTTTTTAGCATAAATCCCATTTCTACGAGCTAATATTAAGTACTGTATTCCATTGAAAAATGGATTCGCAACGCGAATATTTTTCACGCGATAATTAGGAATGTGACTTGAACCAACATTTGAACAGTTAAACGAATACCCTAAGACAATCAATTGTTTACAAACATTTAAGATACAAACTCGTATATAAAACTGTACATTATACCTGTCCATTCATAAGTCCCAACAGCAAAACTTCTTCGAAAAATAAAGTAGTCACTTTCACATATCTTATAGGCGCTGGCAAATTCCATGTTTTGGGTATTCGAGCGGCGATCATAATTAAATTGGTATCCTGAAATTAGAGTAAACCTTTTTTTTAACAAGTTTTAACAAGTCTTACAAGAAAATGAACACTTATGTTGTGTTGATTTTTAAAATTCAAATGTAAACTTCTAGCTATTTATATATTGCAATAAAAGTTGTTCCTTCCTTCCTTCCGACGTATTATATTACTTGCAAATGCCCTCGCTTCGCTACGGAAAAACTACCTTACGCTTAAAGATAGCATCTACATTTTTCTGGGGTTTTCTCTGTGTGTGAATTAGAAATCCATGTATATTAATTCATAACTTTTTTATTTATGGACGGATTGCAATGAAACAAACTTTAAGTATTAAATGACGCTTACTGCAATACATTAGTGAAAACCAGAACAAAATCGGTTAAGCCGTTTCTGAGACTAGCGGGAACAAACGCACAGACAAACAGACAAAAATTCTAACAACTATTGTTTTGAGTTCTATTGCGTTAATAAAGGCCCCTAATAATGTTTTTTCTCATATATCGTTCATGTACAGAAATCGATCAGTTAGAATTTTATTATTAGTATAGATTTAAATATTTCTTAATGACATTCTCTTGACGCATTATCATATTCTTTGAAAAGTTTTTGCATGATCCTAGTGAGATATTACCAAATCTTACTCTACTTGAACTATTGCGTTGTATACTTGTACTTGAACTATTAAAAGAGGGGAATCTAATCATCTAATGTTTAGCGATGTATTCCCAAAAAATAGTATACTTACTTAATTTAAAATTTCATTCATTTCAATTTTTCAAAATCAAAACATCAAAATTCGATTTTTTATTTATTAAATTATGAGCGTACCTGACAGAGTAATAAACAGTCGCTGGTGGTGACTAGCAGTGAACAATCTAGTTTCTGCGTCATCTTATCCTTCACTCGGTAGAGCATTCCTTCCACATCAGTTTGTTCGTACACCGCCAATCTGTCTGGTAATTGTACCTGGGTAAAATAAAATAATAACCATTACTGTGGTACAGATTGAACCCGCCACTGTTAAAAGTATAAAAATTAATTTTTGCCCTTAATTGTATATAACACTAATAAATTAACTAAATGTACCTTTATCCCACTCACACACCACATTCTAGCCCATTGTGTGGCAAACGTATATCCATTACATAGACAGTTAAAACTGCAATTACAACTATTGTTACTTCGTCAAGAAGAAATGTAAATTGTAAGAAGATATTGTAGAGACGAGGTAAGCAACATGCATTTATTAATAATTATTTTGATAAAAATGTAATAACTTTTGGTGATTTTTATTAAAATCATTAGAACGCCTAAGATTACGTTTATCCCAGTTGTAAACGGCTTTAAAAATTGTGTGTTCCAAAAATCAACCATGAAACACATAAAAAATAGAAAACCACAAATATGTTACGCAAGCTTCTAATCAAGAAGTGGAACAGAGCAACATTATTATCCGTTAACATCTGAAACTACTTAAATAATGTAAAATAATAAACCCCTTTGTACCGTATTTTGTATATGATCCTTGTGCAGTCTATATATACACAAATATATAATATTCCAATTAAAATATGTCATTTTTGTGTGTTTCCTTGATCTATGTTGTTACTAGTGTACGTTCAACCTTTTTTTATTTTGCAAATAAAATAATCAACTCACAGCCAATCTATTCTTGTATATGGCGATCTTCTGGACCCGATCGTGACATTTGATTCGAACCTTGTTGCCTGTAATGAGGTGCTGAA
The DNA here is from genome assembly GCA_003671415.1 of Megathymus violae. Lineage (NCBI taxonomy): Eukaryota > Metazoa > Arthropoda > Insecta > Lepidoptera > Hesperiidae > Megathymus > Megathymus violae. The sequence goes on along the minus strand of PDGT01000004.1, from coordinate 604,428 downwards.
CGATGACGTCCGTCATGTTCTCGCGGTACGCGTATCTCTCGCGATACAATCCGTGCACTGTACTCCAAACTATCTGGTAGCACCACAGAGTTCCATCCTGACAACCCAATGCCTATAAACATTACAAATGAGTAATTATATTGTATTAGCTTTTTGTGATTATATTTTTAAATTTATGTACGGTCACATTTTGAGTTTTATATCTTTCGTAATAATATATAAATGTCAGGAGGCAGTAGCGATCGATGAGTGGTAGTCAATGGTAAATTAAATTATATTAAAGCTACAGCGATTTTGAGGTGACAGTTTGTAGTGATACGTGGCTACTATTGTTTAGTAGTTAAACGTTGTCTAACGATTTCTATAGGGCAATTAATCTCCGGTGCTTGGCCCTGGACAAATCCCTCCATCAATTTTAGTTGAAATATTTGGGGCATCTGCCCAAAAGGCCCGTTTCCGAATACACATGTAATGTGGAAAAAATATCTATCTCCCCCGAGCATGTCCAGAGATCAAATCACTGGGCTATCATATCTATAACTATACTAACCATTGCCTTGAGCGAGGGGGAAGGTACAATAGCCCACACCCAGTCTTGAGGCGTGCTTGTAACGATGACGCCTTCAGCCGTGAGCACTACCCAGCCGCCGACACCACCAACCAGTATGAGGGAATCCAAAACTGACACTGAAAGGGCAGCTATGCCTGTAACAATCATCAGCCTTAATAAAAATACATGCTATTTACATTTTTGAGTTTTAAAGAGCTCCATAAGTCACCTCTGAACCAACACATATATTCAGGTTATACAGACTAGAGCTGTTGGGGTGCAATGGTGAATCAAAACAAACAAAAAATAAGTGATTAATTTTCTAAGTTACAACCACATATGTTTTTTTCATTTTTAATAAGCAAGCAAATCATAGATCACAATGTATTTATGCTACTTTATAGTTTATCAAATTTAGGCTTTCAACTTACCAATACTTCTCTCCTTGTACACTGGCTGACCATAGATATCATAGAAAGAGAGAATTTCATTCCAATCTGTGACCATTAGAACGGTACTTGAGAAGGCAACTGCCCATACGGCTGCTTCTCTTGATATTTTTTTTACTTCTTCTCCATACTTAAAGAATATAACAATTTATAAATATACTTTTTAGAATGTTCATACATAACAATAAAATGCACACAAAAAATTTAATGCAACGCATCATAATGTCTCTGCTTAGTTACAATAATTGAAAATTATATGATGGATAAAATTTTTATTATTTATGATATTTTTTTACCTTATCTCTTATGGAAACCACACCACTCGCTAAACCTATAGCCAAGTGTTGCCCGCTAGGAGACCAAGCACAACAAGTAACACGCCCAGAAATTCTATACTTTTGCACTGCCTTCACATCAGTTGACCAAAATGCAAAATCTGAGAGTGCACAGGACACCAAATGAAATGTTGCAGGATTATAAGCTAAGCATTGTATTGCTTCACTGTGCCTGGAAGTAACATTTTTATTTACACTTATGTACATAGATACATATAGAATGACATCTTGGAACTTAATTTTCACCCATTCTTAAACAAATAATTTTAATCTTTGAACATTACTTAGAATAAATAACAATTCAAATAAATAACTATGAACTACAACTTATGATTGATGGTATTCTTCTAAAAATTATATTAAATAGCAAAACAGATATTTGGTTTACCCATTGTACTGAAAATATCACTAATGTAGTTTATTCTTTTATAAAAATTTAACAACTTCACAGTTAATACTGCAAATTTAGATGGTTGCCAAAATTTCCTGCTCTTAAATTTAAGTATGATTTTCACAGCAAAAAATCAGTACTTACGAATACTTCAATACACCCTCCATTTTTGAGGTCCAAATAATGACGTTCTTGTCAGCACTCCCACTTGCAAATTTCTTACCATCACCACAATAAGCAACTGCATGCACAGTGCCCTTGTGCGCTTGAAGCAACTGTACGAGTGCTCCATCTCTGGGATCATATACCATTACTTTTTCACCTGCTCCAACAACCAGCTGTGAGCCATCTGGGCTGAAGCATATTGTATGCACACTGAAAATTTTCAAATCATTATGATTTGTTAGGCTATCATATCTTAAGGGTTTAAGCATTTTTCAAAAATGGGCACCGAGATTAGAATCCTTTATAGATTTATAATATTTCTTGCTATACTGACAAAACAACTAAGAAGATGCCTGCATACATAATGTTACATAATGTTCTATAAGGTTTATGAGATCAACTTTGGCCAGTCACCTTTGGTTTTTATTCCCCTTTGTGAGGGAAAACTATACAAAAACTAAGACAGCCGTGATACAGTTATCATTAACATTAACAATCTATGTCACTCAGATTTACTCTCACGGTGAGAGTAGTGCCATAATCTGTAACGCTGGCCAAATGCAAGTTGGTGGATTATGCATACATTTGAAATGTTATAAAGAACTCTCAGATTTGCAGGTTTCTTCACTATGTTTTCCTTCAATAAAGCAAGTGTTTATTCATTTTTAATATATACATAACTTGAAAATTTAGAGGTGCATACAGGATTCAAACTCAAGCCTTCCTTTAGAGAGACTGACATTCAACCTATTAAGCTAATGTAATCAGTATGCACAATAACAATACTCTTTATTACATACCATATCATGGACATGTTAAAAGAACATCATATAAAACATTATACAATAGGTGGGGTCTAATAGTTAATAATTGATATTTTCCAGACAACCTTAAGGTGACAAATTATAAGTATAGAAGTAATATTTAGTTGTACTACTAATTCCTTTTTTTAAATGACATTAATAAATATTATTCTGAATCACAATATACAGTATATTTTATAGCATTTATGAGGAATGGAAATAGTATACAGTTAAATTTTAAAGATAGTAAAATCTTCATCCATCATCCAACAATTACTTGATAAATAAATCACATATTATGTGGGCTGATAGAACTTGTGCTATAAAACTATGTGTAATTATGAATTAATTCACATTGGAGATCTTATTATATATCAACTAACCAGTAAATTATCTTAATATACACTTTTAAAGTTAGATACTACATACTAAAAGGCTTTCAAAAAAGAGTACACAATTAAATTCAACTTAGACATACGGGGAAACCAAATAGGTATAGATTAGTCTTAGATATGGAATATAGAACACTTACAACACGGCAAAGAAGTACAGAAGTTAGGAATCATGAGAATAATTTTGAATAGCCCACCATACAACAACTATACATCTTAAGAAAATCTGCGACACTTAAGAATTGTGCAAGTTCTCCAGTATTTGTAAAATTCGTGTGAATAATTTAAATTGATATGGTAGCTTGCACTTAATTAGTACAGCAGAGTAAATACCTTGTGTGCAGAGAAAATACAACTGTGAAAAACGAGTCTATAAATGGGTTATAGGTGGTAAGTTTGTATGAATAATGAAATCAACAGAAAAGGGGAAGTAGTTGAATATATTTTCAAAATTGTAAATTACTTACCTTGAATAATCAAGTTTATCAGCTTCATGTATTTTATTTACCCACTTCGGTATAGTCCTCATATTAAATAATAGTATTATAAAATTAAGTAACTAACAGGAAAGACAAGTAATTTAATTATACCTAAAACTTAACTGTATGTAAACGTTAACCTTTTAAAGGATATTAGTAGCACGCTCGTTTATATTCTCATTTCTATTGACAACGGTCACCACAAAAACTGTAAACAAATGTTTTACTGTAAAACTTTCAAATGTCGCGCCAGACTTATTCTTCACAATATAACACATTATTTAATTTAATTCTTATACATTCATTGCAATATATTATACGATAGTGAATCTATAAAAACAACAATTATTAAAAGTAGAGAAAAACATGAATAAAGAAAGAAAGTACTTCGCTTTATTTCCGAAAAGTTTCAAATTAATAGCATTTCACAGACTACAAAACTTTATATAGATAGTACTACAGACTGATTAAAACTGCACTATACTCTGACCGTACTACCACAGAATATATTCATACATACGAGAGTACTACGGAAACATTTCAGGAATTCTAGGCTCAAAACAAAAACCTAATTACTATGTTTTAATTGTAAGTATTCATATAAATCTTGAGAGAAAACGAAACAGTCAACGATGTGACTAGATTCAGATTTTTACTTTATCAGTAGGTTTAGATTACTAAAACGTCAGCTGAAATATTAATATTTGTAATGGAAAACACATTCAATATTAATAATAAGTTTTGACAGTAAGTGGATTTATCACTAAATAAGTTATTTCTTTGAGGATTTTTTTAAAAACAGAATGCACGAAAAGAAAAAAAAATTGTACCTAATTTTAAAAAATATAATATTATGTAAATGAATATGGAAATAATTTTTTTTGTATCGTACCGTGGAAATTTACCGTTACGTTTTTAATATCTTTACAAATTTGTTGTACAGAGTATGGTCCTATCGATACCTATATTATTCTCAAATTTTTCTGAACATTATTAATTGGCGATTTACTTGGAATTCTTATTGTATTTTTCTACGAACATTGTAATTTTTATAGTAAGAATGCTAATCTAAGTAACAGTAGAAACTTGGGATAAAATGTGAGAAACAGGATATGTTAAAAACAATAAACTGACCTTAAACATAATATACTAACGTAATAGACGAACAGTCGTTTCATCACGCGTCACCAAAATATACACGTGCATGTGTGTGAAAATGACAACTGTTGAGCAAAGTTGCTAATAAAAAAAATTCCCGATTCCCCGCGTCACATCAGTGAATTCCTCAAAATTCCCCACTTCTTTATGATTAAAAAAAACATAAATTCCCCGAAATTATATGTTTGAAATAAAAACACTGTTTTATACAAAATTAGTTCAATATACTTCTAAAACTATTATCAGATACTATACTTAAAAAAAAAATTAACTCTCACATTTACAGACTACATATATACTATTCAAAACAAGTAAATTATCGAATTTGGCGGAACTAGCTATAAAATCTCTTTAACAACACACAAGTTGCAGATTTTCATATTGAATCGAATTAAAACTAAGTTTAATCGTCATATTTTAATGTTGAACATGCATCTCAGCAATTTTTTTTAACAGTAACTGCACCTTTTAAACACTTTTCCATAATTTTTTTGAAAATTTTCACAGTAAGCGCTAATTTAAGAAATCGACTAACCATAATCAATGAATTAATCATGATGTAGAAATGGATGCGTTCAGAAATACAAAATCGTATTTGAATGACAGTTGAGCAGGCATTTGAGTGATATTGTTATTCATAATTATGTTAATAGTGTCGTGTTGTATGTACCCAGTCGGTACGTTATATTTAGTTGTATTACCCAACATGAAATAGTCCAAGAAAATAATTGGTCTGGATTCCCCGAAATTCCTCGATTTTTATCATTCCCTGCGCTCTCCCCGCACTAACCCACAATTCCCCGGAAATCGGGGATTTTCCTCGCGATTGACAGCACTACTATTGAGTGACTTTTAGTGATGTCAAATTCACGTCCATGCATTGTGGACATGGATGTCGACTATTCTATCATAGGTTTTTTGCTATACTTTAGATATTCGATTATTTTATTCGTTCTCTTGATTATTTGTTACATAATAAAGTAATTAATATCATGCTAATTCTAGTAACTTCTCTTCGTCTACTTTAAACTTAACATTACTAGATGGGATTCTTTATACTAATATATATTTTTTATTTGAAAACTGATTGAAATAAAACAAAACGCGACTAAAAGATACTAAAGAAAACAATAATAATATTACTTATTGCTTTTAATTAATTTTATGCAAATCGATATAACTTATACCCTTGGAAATGAAGTACTAATCAACATATTTTGTAGGTATAGATTCTTCATTTATAAGATGTCAGTGATTTCGTAGAACAAAATAGTTGCCCTTAAAATGTCTACAATAAACTTTGTGAAGAACCCTACCTACCTGGTTCAACATTCCAAACCATTTTTCTTTTTGAACTGCATTTATAGGAAACCTTGAAGTAGCAAAATTAGTCAATAAATATGTATCATATTCGTTGGATATTGTCATATCATAATAATAACAAATATAAAATACGCCAAATTGTATCAATCTAAGAAGCTAATACTGTTCAAAAACCAAAGATGCACCTTTATAAGAGTTACTCTACTTTCTGTCCAATGTGTTTATCTGCTGTAACGGAAACTAAAACGGCAAAATATGAACAAATCTAGGTAAACAAAAAATATTTATTTATACCTATTTAAAAATTATCTACTTATCGATAGATTTTGTACAAACCCTATACGAAACGGTATTATTTTCACGTATACAATATCTTTTTATCATACACATAATTATGAAAAATACGTTATTATTCATAAAATGGAGTATTTACTGCATGTTATTAATCTTAATTTATATAATTTTAAGATCAGCTTCTATGAAAATAAGCATCGTGAAAGTAGTATTGTACTATCGTTATATTCCTGTATATTGTCTCTTTGTTTAGGTTATTGTTATAAGTAACTATGCAGTCTCACAGAGAATACGACATCCTCGTGTTTGCTTTTGCTTGTCTGATAAAATACAGTAAGATTAAAAAGAAATTAATAAAATAACAAAGAACAATATTTTGACAGGAGACTAATGGAGAGTAAATAGTTTGAAAACAGTCCTACGGTCAATTTTCTTGCGTGTCTTTCTCGCAAGTAGGTTTTCCGTAAAGCTCGAAATCTCACTTGCTCACTGTGTTTCTCTATTACGCTAGTATACTAACTTTATGAAACAGACATATTTAATAGTATATCATTTACAACACATTTTCATATAAATACTTTTAAATTACATTAGTAACACTAATATTGAATCTAATAATTAGGGATGTTATGGATATGAAAATTCAGATCTAAACTAATTAAATAATAAAAACTGTCTAAAACGAGAGCGACGCGGTTCATGTATCGGCTCGGTCAGCGTAAACCAGTCAAAACGTGCTTCATTTAGACTCTGACTGTATAGATTCGGTTACGGTTTTGGATATACATATTTTTATTTCGGATATCCAATAGTTTCGGTTACGGAGCTTCATAACATCCCTATTAATAACCCAAAAGCGCCTGAATGAAAATTTTAGATAGCAGTTTCACTTGTGTTGCAAAACAAATGATCTGGAAGGTAGAGAATCAGGAGAGTGCTCTGCTGTCTCAGGGTTAAGTCGGATAAAAATCAGAACCTTTTTTGTTTTTTCTATTTTATAAGGAGATGTGGCCAATTTTGATTATAATACTCTGTGGATGGGGTGTAGAGTAAAAACAGTAGACAAATATCTTTCCTGCATTCATTTGTAGCCTGATAATAAATAGTATTTTTCAGTCTCAGTATGTATTGTGACTCTGTAAATGTGGTGTAGAAAATAATTAGACAGGTATCAATATATTTTACATATTACTTGTAGTTTAACATTATATAGTATAATTAAATAGGCTGCGGTAGAGATCAGTGCTGGTTAGGTTTTCATACCTAACCTCCTTACATCTACTCTTTGTTAATATTGTCATCGATGACAATTTTGAATTAAATCTACACCTTGATCAATTAAAAAAGTTTTATGCATTTCACTGAAATTTTCATTTGTAACATTGTAAATTAGTAACTCTATCAATAACAATATCTAATATAAATAGCAGATACATCATTAGTAAAATTAAAAACAGACGCAAAATATTATTGCTGAAATATACAACATAAATAAAAAAAAATGATAATTTGAAAAAAAAAATAGTTTCTGAACTATGTTTAAAGGATTAACGAAAAAGTATTCACACAATCACAAAAAGGATCACATAGTACTGGGTGTACGTGATCAACGTTGCCTATAAAGATGACCTTAATTACAAAAATAGCCAATGTAAAGTCAAAATATTTAGAATACCTATTTGATTAGAACTCTGGGTGACAGCACTCGGGGCTCTCTAGGAATACTTCAGCTGGAAGTTAATTTTGTTTTGCATGTACCTACCTACATTGCAAAACTAATGCCGTGAAATAAATAAATAAATAAACGTTTACACACACACCCCCGCACTAGGATTCCCTGTGTTGCGGGTGGAATGGACAAACACAAATATGACATTACAAACACCCATGACTCGAGAAAAAACATTTATCTGTCACATAAATGTCTGCCTCGGCCGGGAATCGAACCCAGGACCTTACGCTCGGCAGGCAGTGTCACTACCAACTGAGCTATGGGGTCATCGGGTAAAATATAAGGTTCTACTTGAGTTGAGCCTAGTCTTTATTGTTAAATCTTTTCAAAGACTATTTACATGTTACGTTACTGCGTTTTTTGTGAACTAGTGCATCAGGGAGTGTCTATCAGTCATCAGTTAGGGAATAAAAAGAAATCTCAGCGTGGAGAATCAGTGGTTTCAGCAGAGTAACTGAAAAGTGCAATCGCCAACTGCTGAATAGAGCCCTCTACAAATTTTGAACATCATTAAGTTTGTGCAGTACACAATGCAAAATTATTTTTCTCACTGAAAAGTGTAGGTGTCAAATCTTATGAACGATTCCACATCGAATTCTTTCATCCTGTTCTATTTTTTTACTACTAGCTTATTTTCTTCCATAACAGCTATCAATGTATGATAACTACATCATTCTTTAATCGGTACTCGAAGTTATTATATTAGTTACGCTTAAATTACGCTGTATACCAGTGGTACATGATTCCTTTAGGAGGGATTTTATCCATAAGCGCCATTTGATGTTTTTTTAAGTCTTCGTCCGGCTTTAGAGATATTTTAGGCCCCACACTTGTTAATTTTTCCATGAGACTATTTACAATGACTTTGTAAAAATGTGAACGAAAGTATTACATTGTAAACGTTAAAAGAATCCGGTTGGAAATTGTTACTTCTTGTTTAGAATACTTTCAAAATAAATTTTGATTGGCTATGGGGTTAATCTATGTTCTCATATTAAAACATATTTAAGATAGATATCAAAATTTAAATATAACAATTTTATCAAGAGGTACTTCCCTGTTATTTTCTTATTATGACTGTACCTATAGTCGCACAAAGTATATCTAGTTATATCACTTCGTCAAATTGCGGTTATAATCTTTGATTCGATATATTCACCCGTACTGTACAGATTAAACTGTTGTACTACTTAAGCTAAACAGATAGACGACAAAATTGGCGTGGTGGTAGGAAGAACCCAATTTATAAATAATATAAAAATAAAAAATATATAATACTACATAATAAAAATATATAACAATAAAGATAAAAAATGTTCTCTTCAAAAATATCGGTTTGAAAGTCTGATGAAATACACGCCGTGCTTCTTAACCTAAAATTGTTTACAAGCATGTCTAATCCTTACTTTTGAGCTTACGTCTATACTTTCACACCTTCTTCAGAAAGCGATGGGCGCCACTGTGCGGCAGCACCAATAAAATTCTAACTAAACTGACGGACATTGGTATTCTCCGATATTGATACTGGATAAGCCTACATGGGAAATCAGCAGTGGCAGTGCCCCAGTATAACTAAACACCTCAGTTACGTTTTTATGTACTTTTATTTTTGTGACCTCTGGACTTATTAATAATGGAAAATAATTTTATTAACTTTTTGTGTGGTGTGGCGGAACTGAATCTAGCTTACCAAACCCAACTATCTATTTGGCTTGACACTTATTTTAATCAATTCAGTATGTTTTTTTGAGTGTTGCGTTCCAAATTTGATTCTCGGCCGAGATGTTTATTAACCAGAAAAACTCGTTATTGTGTATGTGAATGTCGACTGCAACATAGTAAACTTTAAAAGTGGGTCAATATGTGGCTGTTCATTTCAAGTAGACATCTAATTTATAGATCTAGTTTTGAAAACCGACGAAGATATTGATAAAATAAACTGCAAACTATCATGTATCTATTATTTTAATATTCTAATCCTAATACTTCGTCGTCAACGTAAATACTTATTAATAATAAAAAAAATACGCTGATTATATTTCACTATTAATTTATAGACCGCTATTATAAGTTATTGGTTTCAAAGGAGTTTTCAAAATTGAGTTTTCATCACATCTTTTTAAGGTTTCTGCAATTCCCGGCAGTTATTCTGACACTGTTTATCTGTAAAAACTAAGGCGGAAGTGAACATCAAAATTAAATAATGTCATAATGTTTGTTGACTTAAGTAACTTCAGTTTTTACGGTTCCGGCCGTTTAAATTCACTGTGAAATGGGCATTAAAACTTCGACTGAGCAATTCATTAACGAGCGAAATATCTTAAGACACCAGATGACCCTGTGAACGCTCTAAAAAGCATCATTCGTATGGTCCTCAAATTTGGAGTAATATTTTTCCCCATAAAAACGAAATAAGAGGAAATAAGTGCTACTATCGCATGGTAGTCTCTTGGTATAAAAAAAATGTTTCTGATGAGATTTTATTAATGATGCGTGACATCCAAAGTGCTACCGTCCGCCCCTATTTAGGTTCTCCATAAATCAGGCAAACGTTTTAGTAGTAAAGACCTTAAATAGTCGTATGTATAATATAAATAAGGTCTATTATTTGAAAATTTTGCTTCTACCGATAAGTCAACTGATGACATTAGTAGTCTGCACTCTGCAGCATTACAAAACACGTTCGTTATTGATTTTTTCCCGCCTGACACAGACAGCATGTCGCCAACACCGGATGTCGCCTTGATGTCGCATGAGAGACCATTTCTTTAGACAAATTACCGTACTATTTTATTTTGGTGTTGATTTCACGTTATTGTTAAATACAAATTGTACTTCCAATTAAGTAACTAAAATTATTTCAATTTAAGATTTAGAAGATAATAAACTAACTGTACGAAATATAAAATCACCGACTAAGCAAGTAAGTAGATAAGTACTAATAATAATGTACCTACCTACTCAGTAATTTTGAAATTCAGAAAGTGACTTACATAGGTAAAAAGAAAGTAGAATGTTTCTTAAAATCGGACATGGAAGTTCGTGATAAAATTACGTAACATTGCTTACCTTAAGCCTTTTCGTGGCAAGCATTCCAGGACTGCAGAAACACTAGACCAGACACTAGAATTGTATCAACTGGAAGTGATCGACCGAGTAAACCGCGGTTGGTAATTGTTCGAGTTTCCCCTAGTAGTCACAGTTTTTGAGCGCTTCCGTGCTTTGAAGGACACGTTCAGCCAACGGCCCCGGTTATTATCGTTATATAGCCATCGTTATACTTTTTAGGATTCAAATATTCGTCTTCGGATCGGGTAAGAAGTTTCAACATTAGCGCTTCATTTCGTACTGAAGCAGCGAAAAAGAGACCCGTGTCCGTCAGTGGTCCGCAAATGGGGTGAAGCCAACGAAGATCAAACATTTCCTTGATTAATCCTTTGCCACTGAACAAACAATAGTAGCATTTATTTAAAAGGAGGGTGACAATATCCGCCTTCTGTATTCGGTTAGGTTCATTCAATACCCCCGTCACGTCCTCTGTCGACGGAAAACACAATTAATCCATTTGAAAATTATCCGGTGCAGTTTCCCCTCTGGCTTTCATTAAAATGTAAATTTCGCCGGTTCAATGTTTAAGGCCAGATAGCACGCGCCACTCTTATTAAATTTCGTAACTGCTTCTCTCATTTAGTGATAAATACCCACCAATCAATTAATTTATTACTTAATACAGAACGTACCTACGAGTACTATACCTTCTTATAAATCTAACCTAAGAATAAAAATATAATTTTTAATATTATTATACCTAATACAACTAGCTCTTACCTACCAAGGTATTTCTCTACAAAAGTGCCTTGGGAATACGTCTTTACTTCTTCCAGATAGATTCCCAAATATTCGTAATCTAGTTGTACTCGCGACTTTGTGTCTAAGAGATGAATGTTTGTATACTACCTAGGTACAAATACTTTATCAAGAAACGCACATTTATGCAGAATAAGACTACTTATATGAAAATTCAACATTAACTACGTAATGAATTAAAAAAAAACTAAACTAAAAATACAACTACAGTATTTTAAACTAATAGTTCAACTCAAAATTCGTTACGTGAACGATCCCTTGGAACTCAAACATCGATGTATTTTCAAGATAGAGAGAAACACAATAAAAGAAGCAATTAAAGATATCAATGTTTATTAATAAAAATTTGGTATTCATTGAACAAACTTAATATTTTTTGGCGTTAATGTTTTAAAGATCGTTTAAAAATTTCTTTGATATCACATTTTATACATTGTCAAACGACTTCAACGAATAATGAACACAATTTTTTTCATTACTGTTATAAAATCCAAAAACGTTGCAAAAAGAGATATACCGCTTTCATGGTTCATCCAAATATTCCTTCTCCTGATGTTCAAACATAAAATTATATCTTATAATGAGACATTGGAATTAGTTATGGTTTTGATGTGTGAGATTACAGAATTACTATACAATAATAATCCTTTGAAATATGAATGAAACAGCCTATATTCCAAATGAAAGAACCTTTTACGATCGTTACTCGTGTCGCATATTTGGAGGACAAAAAAACGCCAATTTTTTTTTTTCTTAAAACACTTGATTATACTTATGTGTTAGATAAATAACGTGTTCAACTTAATGATTCGCATTTATTTTAAAGTGACCGACAATAGTGTAAAATTATATACCCATAACATATAGGTATATATATATATATATATATATAGGTGAGATAAAGATGTATTCATAACAGGTAATGTATAACTATAACCATATATTCAGTATTCAAATATTACTACTTATATATCTTTATATCTACCCATCCATTATCTATGAACCTCTGTACACAACTGAGTAAGTCAGGAGCGCAGATTGGATTAGTGTCGAAACGCCCACTATCTGAACATGTCGACCTAAAACCAACTAGTTTAGATATGTCCTCTGATTTCCGTAAGCCTCGAACCATCTAACTTCCGACTGCCTAACTACGTTGCTATTTGTGACAATCATATTTAATTGTCTTGCTATAATCTAAGAATATTCATGAGCATTTTCAGTACTAGCAGGTGCTTTAATCTATACATAATATGCTAATAATAAAATTATATCTGATCGCTTACTGTACATGAAGGATATATGAGAAAAACTATTTTAGGGGTCTTTATTAACGCAATAGAACCCGAAAAATTGTTGTTATAATTTTTGTCTGTTTGTGTGTGTGTGTTTGTGCGCGCTAATCTCAGAAACGGCTTAATCGATTTCCTTACGGTTTTCACTAATGTATTGCAGTAAGCATAACTTAATATTTTAAGTTCGTTTCATTGGAATTCGTCCATAAATAAAAACAATTCATAAATTAATTTCTAATTCATAGAATGAGAAAAACCCAATCCTAAAATAATGCAGATAATATTTCTAAGCGTAAGGCGTAGTTTTTCTGAAGGGAAGCGAGGACAGTTTGCTAATATATAATAACAATTGTAGCATTATACCTATGTACGAACAAATTAATTATTTTGTGCAGTTTGACGTAAGTGTACCACTAAATGTAAAACAACTCAGTATGAAGTAATTTTAAAACGGTATTACATGCAAAACAGCAATTGTAACTAGACAGGTATTGTACCTGCGAATACGTTATCTGTATAATACATATCTCATACCTTCCTGCCATAAAAAATCTCACAGTATCTATAATTAAAACATTTACCTACTCAGGTAAACTACAATATACTTCTCACATTTGTTACATAGTTTCATATAATTTTAGCAAAATTGTTCATAAAATCAATTGTTTATATTGTCTTTGGTTAGCAGATTGGTAGTCACACCGGAAGTCCCAAATCAATATTTCGTGAGAGAGCGAGATAGAGAACGTAAATGGGCGTAGAGCTCCGCCCTTCACCCCGCTTTCCTTTATCGTCGCCTCTTTAACACCCCAATTTTTACTGCAGAGAACCAAAGGACACTGAACCAATTACCAAAGGACACTGTAATAGATTCGCTAGTACCTGTAACTTTAAATATTTAGTTATAGTAACATAGAAGCAGAATTATAAAGAGTAGGCAGCTCTTGTTATACCCAAATCGGTTGAGCCCTTTCAAGTGATAATTTTGCTTCATGCGGTAACTGATGTTTATTTATTTATATAGATGGAATACATCATAATATAACAAATCATTTCGAAAGTTATTATTATTGTTTATGAAATGGTAACATGGCACGTCTTACTAACAAGGAGTTAGTGTGTAAGAAGATTTGCCCAACCTGGAGTCCAAGCCAACCTTGCTTGTGATGCACTCTGCTCGACAATAAACGACGCAATATCGTCAAGATAATTCTATTGAAGATCATTATACTTTCACAATCCCAGGGAAACAGGTATCTTTTCACCGAAATCAACCGTGATTTTTTTCACAAAATGTAAGGCTCGCTTTAATGAACGAGTCCATAGCTTGCTCCTTTACCTCCCATATTTCAATGGCGGCCCTGGTGTCCTAAATTCCCTTGGACAGCGATGACTTCTCTGGCTGTCCGCGATCCATGTGTTGAATAAAAAATATCATAATATACATATAATATACATCAACGAAATCTCAACGAATCGAATGAACGTCTGAGTGAACGAAAGTCAAATGAACTGAACAAAATATGAGGGTAGTTGTAGTACTAATAATGTTAGATCTTGGATTAAAACAGACAATATACAGTACAATATTGAGTACTTTAAATTTAATGAACTTTCATAAGATTAAAATTACTATATCAATCAATTTAACAAATTAAATGAGTAAGGTCTCTACCGTACCTATTTGTCTTATGGTCATTGGGGATGAAATCGTCCGTAGGTACATCTGTTAAATTATAGATAAGATTTACGACTACCGCTTGCAGAAAATAATAATAATTGTGTTAATGGAAACAAAAAACAATTAAGTAGATGAAAACACAATTGAAATGATTTTTATAGCTATTTTACACTCTACCAAGATGTCGCAATCGATATACATGTACCTATTTGCTCTATACTTCATTGGTGAGTATTATTTTTAGCCATAACTTACGTAATCACCTTATTAACATTATATAAACAGATGATTCGGATTCGATGGTTGATCACGATAAAGAACTAATTTGGATCACAGAGAAAATTTATTAATAGTTATACGAGACTTTGATGTAAATCAGCCAACCGTTCCAAAACAATTAACTTTTTTGCTAGTCTTGTTGAAACTTCTAATCAACTTATAAATGTCGTGTCAAATCGAGTCAGAAGATTCAAAAACGGGATCAATATCACGATTACATCAAAACTGGATTATTTGGGCTTTATTCGAGAAATATCGTGATTGAAGAAAAGGACTAAAAAGTTAACTATGTTTCAAAGTTACTTGTTAGTTGTTCAGTTTATTAATGCTGTTGTGTTGATGAGTTAACGTCTTGAATTTTAATCGATACTAGTAATAAAACTAACATTAAATTGTTTTTAAAAAAATTAATGTAAATAGGTTTATGTTATCGATAAGGTTTTCAATGGTGTGTGAAATCAGCCATTCCGGACTTGGTCAATGTGGCGCACTCCATAAAGCCTTAAGCGTTATTCTTATTGTGAGGTTAGATCCAAAACTAGCAATGGACAATTATGGCATCTATTAAATGATTGCTAAACCACTCATCTGAAAATCTTAGCGATAACATTTGGTAATAACTATAAAAATAATTTATAGTTATGTCATGGATTCTCAGTATCTGAGCATAACTTGGGCGAGTGTAGTCCATGAAAATTAAAACTAAATATTTGATTACATACGTACATACAGTACAAAGGAAAATCTAAGACGTTTCTTTCTGTAGAAAATAGTCATTGCTTCAATGCATCTTACGTCACCAAATAGGTAGTTTAAATTTAAGAAAAATATTCGTTACTTACTCCACAGTCATCATACATTATTTTATATCCTGATATGTTTGTAAAAGAAATTAAAATAATATATATATATATATATTTAAATCAATTCGCACACAGGTATAATGTTACAATTATTATATTATAATGAACTAGCAAACCACTGTCATTTCGCTTTAGAAAAACTACTACGCCTTACGCTTAGAAATAGCACCTGCATTTAATATATTAATAATTAATTAAATTAAATAATACTGTAAAATATTATTTATATTAATTTATAATAATACAATTACAATTTTCTATACCATTGACTTTCATGCAGGTCACATTGAAGAATGTCGCAGCCACTACGTTAATCAATATACAAACTATCGTATGAGGTACTTGTTATATATCATGGATCGGGAACTTATAAAGGATTCTTTGCAGAAAATCAGAAGTGTTCAATTTATGAAATCATTCTATGCCAAATCGCCTTCCTTTCACGTGGCTGAGAGGATTTTCGACATAAGGAGAAAATTTGCGAGAATGATGAGACTGTATACCATTGCTCATGATGAATTGATAAAATTATATGCATACACATGGAAACTCGAATACGTAAGTTCTATGCGTGCCTATAGTAAAATCACTTTCATACAACAAAATTTGGAGGATTTAATGCTCTGAAATGAATGACATGCGTATAAAGGCAGAATGGTAATTTAACATTTTGTAGCTTAATTAACTATGAATCATGAAAAAATTTTTCAAGAACTAAAATTAATTAGTCTTGTTTACTAGCACGGAGTAAGGAGCAACAGTGTCTTGGTATAAAAATATACATCTAGGCTGCTTGTCTCTAATTTCTTGAAAAATACTATTTAAAAAATGATCACTTATCATTTAAATTTAGCATTTACTCTTATCCTTCAAGCGAGATTGTGCAGAGTGGTCTCAATTCTCAAATCTTCTGAAAATTGATTTAATCACCAACCTAATAGAATCCTTCACAATTTCACAAATATTATCATTTATACTAATACCATCATTCAACGTACCAACGCCTCAGGGTGTTCTTAACACGTTCTTTCTTCCCAATTAAGCATATCAAAAACGCACAATAAAATCTTATAGAGAATGAAGTTTTAAAATTACAAAAAAAATGTTTTCTAACCTTTGCTAAATTAAACTAAACTAGCAAACGATTTATTTACTGTAAGCATGAGGTATGAAACCATACTGACATTATAAAATGAGAGTTTACACTTTTTGCAGGCAACCGAACCTTATAATTTCGTTCAATTGTATGAGTATGTTATGTACATTGTACTCGGGGACTATTGACACTACATGGATAAAATGTGAAAGATAGGTGTACCTAAGTAACTACACAATGTAACAGTATACGTGTTGAACGTATGTAGCTGAAGTATGAAAAGAAGCCAGTGAATTTAGGCGTTTTGTTTATTTTCAAAATTAATGTAGAGGTTTTTTTTTATAAAGTCAATTGTTTGTAATCTATACTAATATTATAAATGCGAAAGTAACTCTGTCTGTCTGTTGGTCATTCACGCCTAAACCATTGAACCGCTTTAACGAAATTTGGCACATAGATTAATTAGACCTTGAGAAAGGACACAGGCTACTCTTTTTATTGCGAAAAAAGGGGTTGAAATAGGGGAGGAAAGTTTGTATGGTAACTTAGTTAAAAATTAATTAATTTGCTTAAAACATTATATACCTTAACCAAAACTATCGGATATCCGAAATATATCCGTAACCGTAACCGAATCCGATAAAAAAGTTTCGGATAATTTCGCATAGCGGCAGTCTAAATAAAATACGTTATGACAGATTTTGTCCGGCCGAGCCGCTAGCCGCTAGCTAGCTAGCCGCGTCGTTACAATTTTAGACAGGTTATTGTTTTTTCTGTGATTGTAATACTGCATTATAACTAGAAATAAAGTCAAACTGTTACTGTTGTTTGTTTACTGTTACTGCTATGTTGCTTTTTTTTTCCAAGTTGTAAATCATCTAATATCCGTAACCGAAACTATCAGAAAAAACCGGATAATCCTACTATTATTATAAATGCGAAAGTTTGTGAGAACGGATGAATGTATGTTTATTATTCTTGCACGCAAAAACTACTGATCGGATTTAGATGAAACTTTACAGTAATATAGCTTATGGGCTACAAATTATAAAGATTTTGTGTAATTTGACCATAATATAATTCTCGAAGCGATTTATTACTTAGTACAGTACAGTACAGTTACTTTGTGTGACAGAGCAAATTCCACGCGGGCGAAGCCGTTGGTAGTACAATAAAAGCTAGTACAATATATAAAATTCTGAAATGAGTCAACATAACTATTTTAAAGCAAATTAGAAAAAAAGATTCAACACCTTAAAAATATTATAAATAAAAATCGGTTTGAAAAAGATATATATTATATATCATATAATTATTAAGTTTTGGCATAATTCGGTTACGCTTTATTTTAATCATAGTAACTACAAAAAAACTTTATATAACTTCTTGTTTACACTTTATTAATCCTAATCACATTACGTTACACTAATAATCCTGACACATTTTAAATTCTAAATACGAAATTTTTTAATACAAATGATTGATCAAAATTGTGCTAATAAAACTAGAGCTCCCACCTTCGAATTCAAGTCAACGTCCCCTGCTTGACATGAATCCTGCCGAATAACGGATAAAGTATTATCAAGTACCTTCTTCGGAGGTCGTTTTACCATTCAGTTTAATTTGGACGGTATTCATAAAATTATCAGAGTTTTTATTTATTAAACTAATTTTTTGCCTCTTTAAAGATCCATCACAATAAAATATTTTGACACTCGCAACAAACACACACAACACTTTGACCTTATATCCCAGCAAAACACAAATTATCATAATTAGTAACTCCAGATATATTCATAAAATTGACCGGTCCAAGTTGCCCCGCTTATGGTTGATGGTATCCATATTTTGTACTCCAAAACCGTAAAATCTCTAAGCGATCTCGTGAACTCTTGTCTTTCACGGAGACTTAAAATCAATGAGATGAGCAACAAATTATTTCATTGGTATGGTCATTGATAGCCTCCACAGAATTCAAAATTTCCTCCCCATTCCCACTAAAATTACTACTTTAGCTAATTTTTTACTTCTGCCGATTCTTGACTATGGTGACATAATCTGTTATCTCTATCTTACTGAGGAATAACTTGATAAACTCGGGCGAGTCCAAAATGTATGGTATACCTAATGGTTCATATTTGGATTACGAAAAAACGAAAATATTTCAGTTTCTCGCACTAAATTCGGATGGCTCACAATTCACGACTACATCGCAATACTCGTTCTCTCTGCCACACACCAAATTATCTTTGATATAAATTTAATTATCTTTCTATACTCTATACCTCGTTTCTTCGTACCATCTCTTTCGTACTTCGCGATATTTTACTTCTCCAAATCCTTGACTATCACTGCTATACTGTGAAGCTGTCTGCTTCTTTTTATTAGGAAAGTCAAAATAATAGCCTCTTTTAAAAATTGCTAAAGGAATATTACCTTAAAGTTTAATTGTCTTTCCTCACCCTCTTTCGACTTATGCGTGTTACTGATAATATTTGTAGAAAACGAACTACTATTTATATTATCTAACTTGCGAATATATGTTTTATACCTTTTTTAACTATACATCTTAACCCTTTGATTTCCTAGTATTACTTTCTTCTTGGTGTTGGTTTGGTTAGTTTCATCTTGGTTCACTGGAAGAAATCGCGAAGTCCGTCACTATATTTATTTATACTTGTTTGTATATCTTTGTACTGTACTGTTAAGGGCTCTATTCTACGTCCGTTCCTTTTTCTGGTCTATGTTAACGATTTGCCGTATTTTATTAACAAACATGCGAACATTGTACTATTTGCTGATGACAAATCTTTAATATTTAAGACTGAAAGAAATAAATTAAATTTTGATGATGTAAACAGTGCTTTGTCCCATGTATCGCATTGGTTTACAATAAACAATTTAGTTTTAAATGCCAATAAAACGAAGTGTATAAAGTTTGCACTACCAAATGTGCAGAAGGTAGACAAAATCCTTAAATTAAATAACGAAACACTGTCTATGGAAAATCCACAGCTTTTTTACATAAAAAGCTTCAGTAGGGCGCCCATGTATCGATTCTCTCATGTAAAGTTAGTATGTCTGTCTACGCTGTTAGGAAGATAAGACTGATTACTTGTAGAGACAGCTAAACTTGTTTATTTTGCCTATTTTCATAGTTTTATGTCTTACGGTATCCTAATGTGGGATAAATCAGCGGACTTGATTCAATATTTATATTACAGAAAAGAGCAATCAGAGCTATATACAGATTAAAGTCGCGTGAGTCATAAAAAGAAAAAAATTAAAGAAATAGGTGTACTCACCGTAGCCAGTCAGTATATATATATATATATATATATATAGTAATTTAGTATTTATCAAAATAAATTAAATACGTATAAGCAGAAAAGGGATACACACAATCATCAAACAAGAAATAGGCATAATTTGTTTACATCTACATATCGTCTTCAAAAGGTTCAGCGTTCTTTTATGGGGCTTGGAGTTCGTTTTTACAATAAGATTCCTAAGTTGTTACGCGAGTTGTCCATTGGAACTTTTAAGCGTCGCTTTAAAACACAACTTATAGGCAAAGGGTATTATAGTATAGATGAGTATATTAATGACAAGGATGCCTTGACAAAATTAGTGTCGAAACCAGTTTCGCAAAGGTTTAAACTTTTGTAATTACCATATGTTGTTTAAAACATGTGCTGAGGAATTTCTTTCGCCGTTTCTTCTCCTCATTGTTAAAGCTTCTTTTCAAAACGGTGGTAGAAGCAAAAAATTACGTTCATAAGTGTATTTACTGAATACCTATATGATTAAATGATTTTGAATTTGAACGGTTATGCCTTGTGATATAGGGACAATAGAGTTAATAGATAATAATAAATATATTATCATGTTTTAGTTTCAAGAACAAATGATAAAAATTCAGCAATTGGGCATGGACATAGATCATTTGGTGGAAATGCTGACGGATTGGGAAACCGGTGGTGGTAAAAAAGTAGTTAACCTGGCTGGTTTCATAGTGCCAGCAAGTATGTTAGATTTTGGAAAGGATGGTTTTCCTGGGATGCATGGTGCATTTGGCGGTGGTAGTTTACCAGCTCAACCCCCTGGCCATCCTGGATTTGATGATTCGCAAGGACCTGGTGGTGCTCCTGCACCTGGGAGTGCCCCTTCACCTGGTGGTGCCCCTGCACCTGGTGGTGCCCCTGCACCTGGTGGTGCCCCTGCACCTGGTGGTGCCCCTGCACATGGTGGTGCCCCTGCACATGGTGGTGCCTCCGTACCTGGTGGTGTTCTTGCACCAGGTGGTCCAGTTAGATTTAAACGTATACGTGATGGAAGATTTGGTTGGTTTTAAACTACTAGATATATATATTCCCGAATATGAAATCCTTCGCTAGTGCGAATATCAAATAAATTAAAAATTTAGATGCTGGATACACTATACCCGTCTATTGTTTTTA
>PDGT01000004.1:537810-582767 GCA_003671415.1 Megathymus violae | reverse complement strand
TGTCTATGATAAACCGTCAAGTCAGCGACCCCGGGAAGAAGGACGATGTGCGTGGCCGCGTACCGCCATAAACACCAGAAGGAGGAGAATGAGCGGAGGCTCATTACGAGCAGAGCCCGGCGACCCACGCATTCGGGATTCCGGTTGCGTTTCGTTGGAGATGCCGGAATCGTGTACATAGCGCCGAGGAAGGCCACCGGGAGGGGTTTGGTGCGGTAAAAATTACATATAACCCGGTGTCACTCCCACGGCATCGGATACCTTTTGAAGGTTTCCCCCTTGAAAACAAAAAAAAAATAACTTATATTTTATTCCGGAAAATGGATCTGTTTACTCTTTAAAGAAACAAAGTTTAGACTTTATTTGCAGCTACTGAAATATAATAATAATAGTAATAATAATAATTGAATATACACGTGTTTCGAAACTTGCCTAATAAAAATGTATAACAACTGTTTCGAGACTGGTTGTCATTTATAAGCTGCATGTAGGTATTTTGAAAAATTTGGTAGGATTTGGAGAAATGAGTAGATAGATAGATATCTATAAGTATTTTGGACCATAAGCTTAAAATCTAAACTCAACTGTCAATACAGTTGTCAAAGTTGATAAATAAATATCCAGCGGAATACATGATACTGGATATTTGAACGCAATTATTAATTTATTTAGAGAAACAAAAGCGATCTAAACAACTTTATGCCATTTCGCTTGCATACAAGCACTGCTACTAAAAACGGAACGCGAGGATACATTGGTTTACTTTTGGTTAAGAATTTGTTATTGTAAGCCATATGGGCGCAGGGCGGCGCGAGATTTTTTGTTAAGACGAATTTACAGTCATCGTTAAACAATGGGACACATGCTTACGTGTCCGTGCATCTGTGCCTACATAACCTTGGTGTCTTCGGTTTAACTTCAGAATGTAGATACAGTGGATATTCAATATAGTCTCTGATAGTATATTGAATATTTTCTGTATATCAGTGGGTCCATCAATTGTTGATTTTGTATTGTAATACAATTTTGAAAATTTACGTAAGACGTTTGTTTTAATTATGTACTTTACAATCACACATACATACAACATCTTAGACTTCACCACCACTTACCAGCAGTTGGGATTGTTGTCAAACATTAACTTACTGTATGTAAAAAGCCACCAATTACAGTTGGTACGCATTAAAAAACTAAAACCCTCCAAATAAAAAATACTCATAGAATTTAATTGTACTGTATTTATGACAAATTGAATCTTGATATATGTGACTGATACCAAGTGCCAGAACAAAAATATAAAGAAGTCATGTTACTACTATAGACAACCATGTTTGCAAAATTTAGGCAAAAAAGGTACAGTTTATTTCAAATGTTTGGATCGGTTCAAATGAAAGTTTTATCAGTGGTACAAGACTAAACTAAAATATTTATGTACCTAGTGAAGTGTCTATTAAATAGTAATAAATAAGATGAAACGTCACATACAATTCACCTATCAGTTCATCTATAGTCTTGGTCTTTTTCCGAATTGGTAATTTAAGAAATAGTGTTTTTTCATGGTTTTGGAAGAAGGTATTGATGAACCTTACCGTACTAAAAGTATACACGAATTCATGTTTTCCCTTGAATTCACCCAGTGCATAACATGTCTAGGTTTTAGGCATTGCTGATCATCGATGACTGAATCTAAATCCCGGCCCGCAACTGTCTCACTATTAAGTTCGGGTTACCAATGAGAAGGGTTAATAAATATGGGTTTAACCCCTTAAGGTTACTATGTCACTCATTATCTAAAATTATCTCTGTTGAAACAATCATCGTATAATTTAATTTTTTTTTTGGAAAACAATATGATGTTTGGCTATTAGGTAAATTTATTACTGCAATAAAAAAATATTCTTCATCAGTAATTTCGTTATCACTCTGCGTTAGTTAATGCGACAAAAAGTTTATACAATTTTTTTGATCACTTAACTGTTTTATCCTACAAAATTCGCGATTAAAGTTGCTGGAAGACTTCCGTTTCCGTTGTTCGTTCAAGCTATTAGGGAATGTATTATTTTCGTTAAAATCCACTTTTAAGGAACACCATATAATCCTTACAGAGCTCTCAATAACTTTGCCCGATGCCGGTGAATATCGCATTATCAATATAATATTCAAGAGAAGTCTGAAGCCCCGGGTCATCGCGGCGATTAACTTCGTGCTCGTCGACTCAACGAATCCACTTAGAGATGAATCGATATCTAATTATTCCGACCGGCGACCGCTCCCGGCAGGATAGGAAGGATTAGGTATATATAATGTAATGTACCGTGCTCAGTTGCATAATAAATGATTTATACATATAATATATTTTTGTATGATTGACATATTTTAATATGTACTTGTACACTAAGATGATGTAAGTTGAACTAAATACATTATTTAGTTAAGACATGAAATTTTACACATTGAATTTATTTAGACTCATCGGCTAAGATCGAGTTTAGAATGTCCAAATCTAAATAAGCGTGTTATTTTACTTTATGTCAAATCAATGTCAAATTGCGTGCATTAGTGTAGCCCAAAAACTAAGTAAAAATTGAAAGTTAATTGTGTAATGTTAGCGGAGACATTTAAAGCATAAGGGATTCAAACAACTTACTATTCATCATGTAAAATATAGTGAAATACATATATTGAAATACATATATATATATATATATATATATATATATATATATTGAAATACTTTTTATACTATAATTAAAAGATACATATAAAACAAATACAGTCAAACGTAAAATTTCATTTTTCCTACAAAGCATAATATTGCAACTTAAAAGTAAAGTAACAAACAGATGGTCATTCCTACAATAGTAAAGAAACTGAAAATGTTTGAGAGAAAGATTTCGAAAAGTTCTCGAGTCTGTTGGAGCGCTTTCCGTACTCCCAGATTATATGTACAATGACGTGCAATCTTAAAAAGTTAATATATCTCGCTCTCTTTACTAACACTATTCTTATATCTAAACTTTTATAAAATTATTCAACCACTACACAAATTTCAAAGACTGCGTGGGTTGTTTTGGAGTGACAAATCGACAATGCCTTTGTAGAAAAAAACACTTTACTGCTTGGGAATAAGTAGGTATATCGATAACTTCGCCGAAAGACAGTATTTCTACCACTCTGCTACGAATGTCACGGATCAAATCGACAATAAATGTCGAGTATTTACTTTACATTTACTCTTTAATTGTATGTCGGGTGGGACGAGCGAAGTGTTCCTTCGAATTCTGTCGATGACAATGCACGTTCGTCAGTAGGCAGTGTTATTTTATATTATTTCATATACCAAGCTGAATCTAATATCTAAGTATTCGGACTTTTAATAAAGGAATACAACAGCTTTGAAACGCATTGTCATACTTTTGCCTATATATAAAAATAATGTTTCACTGCTGAAAATCAGATACATTTTCAGAATTTATATTGACGCTGTTCCGAAATATGATACCTAACAACTGAATAATTCTGAAAATGCACTGAGTCGGACCATTCAGGCATTTTTCAGATTCCACACTAATACAGATTTTTAAATTAATATAAAACATGTACAACGATGGTATTGTGCAAATAATATCAAAGGATAACTTTATAACAAATTGCTATGGTGACTTACTATAGGTATGTTAATTTATGGCAGGAGCTACAAAACATTAACTTAAGGAACTGTGGAAGAGGAGAGGGTCCCGTTCAATAAAGTGGGAGCGACCACGCATGCGTTGGCCCCTGGGCGGTGACCTGAAACATAGTCTATGAACAGGGTTGACGCCTTTATTTCATCATTAAAAAAATATTAATCAATGTACTTATTGAGTACCTACTTAAACAAATAAACTTTTGCGAACAATTATTAAACTTGAGCAACTTAAATTCAGAGCATAGTTTTTGGTCACAATAGTTAATATTGATATGAGAAAGATAGTGTATGTAAAACTATGTCGGAAATGTGAACTTTTTCTGTACGGTCATCGAATAATTCTTTAATTCGCGTTAAGACTTCCGTTCCTAGTCTGTAACGCAGTGCTTACCTATACATATGTATGTGCTAATAATTGCCAAATATAGAAAAAATTACATTTAAAACCGCAATCTCATTACTTTTTTCTTTGTATACTCTCTTACTTATTGTAAACTCTCTTATCTCGCTTATGTATATTACATATTATATATATATATATATATATATATATATATATTACATTATATTCTTATACCAGTCTACTCTTTGCGGATTATTGGTCATATTAAATGTATTAAGTGGCAACCCTATGCCTTACCCCATAACGATCGTTATGTAGGTACGAAACTGTTGTTGTACGGTTAATTTACTCGGCTACTACATACATTACCTAACCTAGGTACCGTTGGCTCTAATTTGTATTTAATAGTTTTTTAAATTCATTGCTGGTTTTGTTTTTATTTTATGCCTAGTTTATGTTAATACTCGTATAAAATCAATCAATGGTTATATATGTTTCTTTAATTTATATGATATTAAGACAACATTCAATTATATCCGTATCCGTTGTCTGCGTCCCTGCCGCAATGCAGTGGCAGTAGGTACAATTTTACTTGTACGAGTACCTGCGTGCTTTTTTCCTATGCTAAGTATTCGGTCTCACCGACCGACCGACCTCGGTGTAGGTACAATTTTCAGATAAATTCAACGCTTTTACAAAGATAGAAGTCAATTTATCGTAACAATAAGAATCCTAATTCGATTGACTTGATATACAAAGAAGTTTATATGTCTATTCTATAATATTATTTTGTATTTTAATACGCTTTTATTAGCTCGAGTTGTATGTATGTATGTATGTAACGGAATCTTTGAGCTTAATTTTCACTGGTTTCTAAAAGTCTGATCAACTTGAAACTTTGCACACATATCAAGGGCCGATGACAATGCAATAATTTGATAACAGTTTCCCATTATCCTTATTAGGACGGCCAGGATTCATAAATTCTTTTTTAGATCCTCTGTAGAAGAGTGAGAAAGAGAGCTAGCGCGCGATCTGCGCATGCCTGCACTTCCAGTCAGAGTTACTCTTACTGATTTCTGGAGTCTACGACTTACTCTTTCGAACTTGCTCGGGGACGCGGTATTGCTCAACGGGGACCGAAATGTCTTTAGGATAGTTGCATTCTAACCTTGTTTATTCCTTACACATGCGTAGGTACTAATAAGTCTCATAAACGCAAGTTACTCTATTTAATATTCATATAAGATGTTATATAATAACCGTGATTTATAAAAGCTTTTTATTAATTACAATAAAATAATCAGAACATAAATTTTGAAATTATTTTACAGAACAAAATTCGACAAGTAAATAAGATATTTATCGTGATCAAAATCTTTTAATTAATAATTTTATTGATAAAAGTACAATCAACGAAAATGAATTAAAATAAATAATAGTTTAAAATAAATAATAGTTTAAAAAAACTAAAAAACACGCTTTTATTGCTAATTGAACCAAAAACTGGAAAATAAATAATAGTTTAAAAAAACTAAAAAAACACGCTTTTATTGCTAATTGAACTAAAAAGTAGAAAATAATTTTTAATTACAAAGAGTCTTTATTACAGTAGTAGAAGGTCGGGCAATCAATCATAATTAATTACCTCAAATAAACATTATAATAAAATTTAAGTTATTAACAAAATAATTCAAATCAAAGTAAAAAGCGTGGGGTGCTCGATATATTAAATATGACACAATCATTCTATTGGCAACCATCTATGAGAGAAAAGTTATAAACATGAAGTAAAATGCACCCAATGTATGTATGCAACAATGTACCTTTCAGATGGTAAAAGAATTTTACAAATAGGTGTCGTGGTTTCGGAGACTACTTTCCGCATATATTCAAACTGACAAAGTTAGCACTCTCTCTTTATAAAATTAGTATAGATATAGACTAGTAGTAAGTATCTACTATAATATTAAGTATATAAATATACATTGGAAAATATTTAAATATTGGTTTCCAAAAAAAATATTCTTTAATTTCAACTTCTTACATACCTACTACTTCAATATAAATAATTTTACCTAAATATTTATAAACTATACTAATTAAGAATTCGAAATTACCGAGACTATATATGACACTTATAGACAAAACAAGTCAGTACATCTGATTTTGAGTTGCATACTTAAAAGCAGTATTGACAACCTGAATTGAATATGAATAAGCAATTAAACAATCTGTGAGGTCTGCGTGCGTGTAAGACTACGCCGTAGTTCTTCGCTGTAATATTATTTTCGCTTCATACAAAATGTTCCCTAATCCTTTTAAAGAGTTTCACAAAGTAAGCTCTGTCACTTGGTATTAATGAATGTTTTAGTCTGTGACCAATGGTTCCATACCGAAGTGAAGGATACTTGAACAAACAGTTTTTTTATTTTTGTAAGGCACAACAATAGAACCTTTTATTGGCCGTTTTGTAGATCAGAAACTGTCACGAATCGTTTAGTCATCCCCCATCGGCTGTGTAAATATTTCAAATTAAAATCTCAATTGAGGTCCGAAATAATTCTATTACAATATCTTTCTGTCTTTTTAAACAATATAAAGTTAAATAGTATTATAATTAAAATAATATTAATAGCCTAAAATTTATTTGGATTACTGTACATGATTATTTTCATGAATTTTAATAGTTGTAATAACTTCAAGAATTGCGTTCTAAAAGCGGAAATTGACGCACGTCCTAGAGGAAGTCAAGTCAAGGCGGATTTTAACGAAAAAAATATATATTTCCCATGAGCTTCACAACTAAAGTCATTTGAACAAATAAATCTTAATCCTCATTGTGGAATGCGGCGCAATAACACTGACTCGTAAATTCGTAACCAATTGTAACAATGGGAATTAAAAGTACAGTCCATTGTCGCAAATTAGGTAGTCCGTCGGCCGTAAAATCGCCTCAGAACCATTGACAGCGGGCGTTAATAAAAACATGACGACATGTCAAAACTGACCAGATTTGGTAGGCGACAAGTGACGTGCATTGTTCGTGGCCCATTGAAATCGGTGTGGGCCCCTTCGACACCTACGTGGCGATGTGAAGATGACGGAGACTGCGAGATGACAGTGTTTGCACATCGGATTCTTTCATTACAGCATAATCGTTGAGAGTTAAAGTTGAGCACGCCCGCCATTCAGAAATCGTCCAACACTCACCATAATAGAAGAATGTGAACACTTCTAATTATTGTGTAATTACTACATGTAAGTATACAATTATATTTTCCAATTCTATTGAGGGATTGAATTTTGATACACAACTTTATTCTTATGATAAAAAGAAATTTATTATCTAATTAACTAATAAATATTATTAATATTACCAAATAAAAGTTGTCGATGTACCTATTTCACGTTGATACAGAGATGCTTAGGTAAGTACAAATAGCACTTAAGCAAAGTAATTTCAATGATATTCGCGTTACGGTGAGAGTAGTCAACACCATGTCATAATTGCTAAAAGTTTTTATTGATGGTCGATTGATATTCGTATTGTTATCGAGTACCTACGGAAATATTTCGTGTTCTTACTAAAATTAGGATAATATGATGCACGGAGGCGCCAACTCACGTGGCTTTGTTGTTGCAGTCTCGTCCGCTAATTTATACCCAAAGAGACGCCAGCGTCTGCGGTACAAAAGTATAAGTAATGGCGAGCGTATTATACTTTGCTAATTGAACAATATAAGTAGGTGCTGTTACGTGTAAAGCTTGAAAGTTTATTTAAACAATAGTGAAATTTCACAAAAAAAATTTGTGCTATAACAAAGTTTCTAAAAACCACGGAACCAAACCAAAGTTTTCTGAGAGAGCGAAGGACGTCGGGTCTTACAAACGGTTGTCTTAACTAAATAAACAGCACAAACTTTAACCACGGCTTAAGTCCAATACTTCACATTCGAGTGACAAATTTCATTAAAGCTCTCTTGCATATATACATAACGAAAGAAACTTTATGTATTTGTAGCGTTTCTTCATAAAGAAGCATAATTGCATCAGCCTCGGTACTACGTAACTCGAATTCGACTTTATATTTAGCGTTTGCAGTTCATGGTCCCTATTTAAGTTTTTATAAGGTCGTTTATTATCCCTATGCAATATCCACTTGAGTAATTAGAGGCCACAAAACAGTAATTTTGATGTGTATTCACTTAAGTACAAGTAGAATAAGGAATAGAAATACGGGGCCATCCACAATCGACAAGTAGGTACAACGTAATACAATTATTTCATTATATACATTACACTGCTGCTTAACGCCACGTAAGGGCTCGAATACATCGTACAATTCGTGGAGATACACGATGCGTATGCTGTCGCTGTGAAGGTCCCGGG
Source organism: Megathymus violae (assembly GCA_003671415.1). NCBI lineage: Eukaryota > Metazoa > Arthropoda > Insecta > Lepidoptera > Hesperiidae > Megathymus > Megathymus violae. The sequence goes on along the minus strand of PDGT01000004.1, from coordinate 574,344 downwards.
GCGTAGGCGCTGGCTCTGTTTTATATATGTATAAGCGTTTTCTACGCTGTCTTTTATAATGATGTACTTAACTTTACATACAAAGTTCCTAGAAGATATTCTCTAAGTGATGGTAAATTAGCAACAAATTTATTGTCATTAAAAAACAAATAAACACACCAGTCAATCCAAAATTAAGTAATTTATTTTATAGTGCTGTAATAACAACTATAAGTTGTTATTGATTTATATGAATCACATAGCTTACATGATTTTAATTATTTTCACTAGCAATAGAATGATATTGAATGTTATTGAAGACGTAATTTGTATTTTTTTGTGATTACTAGGAACGTAAGAGCGAGGAGGATCTCAAGGCCGAGGAGATTGTCTCATTGTTTCAGAGTTATCAAAGGCTCGTCGGAAATGCGTATGTCTGCTGTTGTTTAAAAATAATCTTAATTATATGACTATAAAATTCGTATCTGGTCGCTGTGTCCATAAATATTCCAAAAACTGTAAATATACATAGAATACAATTAGTAATAGAGGGCAACAATTATTTATAGCGAACAACTAGACTTTGGAAAGGTTCAATCGTCTCCAGAAATGTTAATTTAAACAGAACAGAATGTTAATTTAAAAAAATATTATTTCTTATTGCAGTGAATGTATGCCTCGATAAACCTAAATTCCCAGAACCTATTTAATATGTTATTTCCAAAATATTATACAGAAGTTAAGCCTTATTATTATATAGAATACGGCGAAATTTACTTGAATTTCCAGATACTGCTAAATTATCGTTATACGAAATATTTATTGATTTAAGCATTTCTACTAATACAGTTTACAATACATATTTATTTGGAGATTTTATTTTGGCTATCTGCTTTAGTTATCATGTAAATCTCTAAACGAATCGACGTAGATTAATAGAAGTAGGTACCTACCACTTAAGAAAATGTAGGTAACTACTTCTTGTTACATTATTCACATTAGATACATCTATAAGATTGCGTTTGCGTAATTTCAATCATATGACCTTTAAAGTTTACTTCGTCAGCTTCACCAAAAGAACAAAGGTTTCATGTATTCTGATTTGCCTCTGCAGAAACAAATTTAAAATTCCACTCTTTAATCTTACATAAAATTTGTCTTTAAGAGCTTACATAAATCTAATCAACAGTTCTGAGTAATAAACAAATAATAAAGCATTATATGTTATATGTTTATTTCTTGTGTTGATTAAGCTGAAGTATATGTACAACAATTTACTATGAATACCGTAGAGGATATTTTATTTAATAACATTCCTATACAAGCTTGGTTTTAGTCAGCTTTTAAGAAACTTTCCGCTTCTTAAACAGATAAACGTACAATTGTAATCATTTATATGGATGTGCTATAGAACAATTTTTTCTCCATTTAATAAACATACATACACCTTGGACATACACGTCTAAAGTATCTAAATTGTACAGTGGTTGAAAATGGTATGATTTAAACTTAACCCAATAATATTTTGTAAATTGTAATTGAAACTCAAACATTGTTTTTAATTACAATTTTCTTCCAATCCATAATAAAATTGTCGTACTGCTCGGTTCGAGTCTCCTCCCATGAAAAAAGAGGTTAAGGGCATCATAGTCCGCCACGCTAGTATACAGCGAATTGGCAACTTCACGCATGTTTAAGAACATATAGATAATTTTCAGACTTCATGTTTCCTCAGGGATTCAGGTGTATTTTGAAAAATTAGAGGCGCGTACTGTATTCCAACTCGTATTTGCCGTGTGAGCGACCGACGTTCATATTACTGGGCTACGGCTACTCAAAGTTATTTTATCAAAATAATAACATTTGCAAATCTATAATTATAGTATTTATATTTAGAATAATATTCAATTTACATACATAAAAATACAATATACTAATGACCGTCAAATAATTGATCCTTTATAACGGAATAACGAAAGTATTCCTTTAAAATCCTAACCCGTTTAACGAATCGACGGGTCTGATGCGATTAAATAAATAAAATGTTTATGAAAACGATGTAGATAAATAAATATGACTTGAATCCTGAGAGTGGTTCGACACCACTCTGTTTGTCTTGTATAACTTGAAACATATTAACTCTGTCTTGAACGAAATCACATACACGAGTCATATCGTGCCACAGGCTACAAATACCATATGGAACTAAGTTCGTTTAGATTTCGTATTTGAGAAAAAATTGCTACTAAAACAATAATTATGCATAGACAAAAAACAAAATGTATTATACAAGAAAAATCCTTTTGACCCTTGTTAACTACTGTCTGTTAATCAAATTAGTAGTTCTTAATTATATTTAATAATTTCCATTATCTACATCTATATAATATTATAAAGCGACTGAAAATGTATGTTTGTGCGACGCGGAGGGTGATCTCCACGACGGCACCTATTTAAAAAATTCTTTTACCATTTAAAATAAGCTATAAAACATGTGTGTATATGTTATTATAATTAATTGTTGAACCCGAACGAAGTCGGCATGGCCCTTTACTGTGTTATGTATTTATATTTTGTACAGGATGATATTTGTTAAACAGAGGCAAAACAAAACAATATATAATTTGTGTTACTTAACGGACATTGGTTAACGGATTAGTAAATCATCAGGGAATTGTTTGAGGTGCAACATGACGCGAGGAGTGGATTAGAGTCACGTGCTTACCATCTTGTAGCCATACCGACGTGAAGTCATGGTGTGTGCGACCACAAACATCCATCTATTCTATACGTTTGTTCTACGAAAAGCACGGCCTCTGCATTGTTATAAATTTCAAATGATTGTCTCATGAAACAAGTCTTTAGACAAGACAAACAAATAGAATTTACCATGTGTTAATATTAATGGCGACAGAAAAGTATTGACATAACAAACATTTTAATGATACCTATAGTCGTATGTTAACAGATTTTTGAACTGCAAGTTGTGATAGATGTTATAATTTCTAAAAATATTTTAAATAGTTTCTTACATGTCCACTGCTCTGTTATTCATTCAATAATAGATTTCGTTAAAATAGTATGGTTATATTTGCAATATTCCAAAAATTATGGGTTTCCTATTGTATAAATATATGTACATGACTAATTGCCGTACAATAGGCAAACAAAATCTTTCATATAAAAATTGATATCACTTTGATGGAAATATTTTGCCTGATCGATAATCATCTCTCATTATTATAATGTAATAAAAATTCGTCAAATCATTCATAGGTACCAGGGAAAAAAAATAAGCCCCCAAAATCAGATTTGTCAATTTCTATATTCAATATAATATTTATTATCTTATTTGAACCGTTGGGCATGCTTTAAGAAAAATTCTGTAGCCAATTGCAAGCAAATTAATACAAATCCCTCACTCGAAACGATCTATCTAATTATATTGACCTTGTCTCTTGGCAGTAAAGACGGGGATGCAACGTCACGGTCTTCAAGTTAAGCCCTTCCTTTCGTCGTTGCCTATATTAGGGGCGCTGTGTTTATAGAAGGGATATTTGTGTATGTGTATTTAATGTTAAAATAAGTCTACCGCCCGAAATTAGGCGTGGAAGCTAAATCCAAATTGCAGCTGTTTGCTTTCTGAGCGCCATTACATCGATTCCATCGAGCCGTCGTAATTCTATATAGATAGAATTCACAGATAAACTCGCTACATCGACATTGTTTAATTATTTTAAATAACAGTAAGTTAATAGAGTCATAGTAGAAGAACTAATTAAATACCTCTTTACAGAATTTTAATAGCACATCTAATGGGACATTATGGGATAATAATTATCAAATCTCAGATACCAAAATATACATATGCCGTCAACATTTTTCTAGACAATAATAACTTGTATTTTATAATGGTTTTTTATACTATAAAAAGAATCGTTAACAAAGCATATTAGAATATAGAAGGTTTTAATGTATGTTTTTACAATAAAGTTCCAAAGCTGATACGTGAGCTGCCTATTGGAACTTTTAAGCAACGCATTATAATACAGTTTATAGGCAAAGAATATTATAGTAAAGATGAATATATTAATGACAATAATAATGTCGAATCCAGTTCCGCACAGGTTTAAACTTTTGTAATTACCATGTGTTGTTCATAAGATGTGCTGAGGAGTTTCTTTCGCCGTTCCTTCTTCTCAATGTTAAAGCACCTTTTCAAAACGGTAGTAGAAGCAAAAAATGACGTGTATAAGTATATTTATAAATACATGATTAAATGATCTTGAATTTAAATTTAAATAAGAAATAAATAGGTTATAAGATAAAAATCAGCCCAGTTACTGCATACAAGTGACACAGGTCAAACGCGGGCGTACTTTCGCTGGCAAAACGGTGCAGCTCGCTGATTAGAAATGTGTTAAAGTGTGTTGATAATATACATAATATAACAAATGTGTGAAATATATCATATATTATATAAACATAACAGAATGATGATGATATTGCCTACATTCTTTGTACATTTGTACCAAGTAACAACTTGTTCCATCCAGTAGGTAGTTTTAGAGAAAATGGACGAATGAACAAACAAAGAAAAATGATGGATATACGAATTAAAACCGAATAAATAATATGTGCACAACAAATAGGATGTTACAGCGACTGAAATTATATTAGATTGAATTTCCCGATTCCGATTTTTTATGGTCATGAAATTCGAACGAATAAAAAGGCAGTAAATATTATATCAAAAAATAGTGTTCATAATTATCAAATGTTAAAGGTTATGTCCACCGAATGTAATAAGAGCAAATCGCGGGTGCGGCGAGCAATCGACCACGCTGTTCTCGTCGGGCGCTCGTTGCACGATTACCCCGCTGCTTTTGAACGCGATACGGACCGTGTAAGTTCGATGGAACGAATAGCACACGCTTCCTCGGTTTAATGTATGGAGGTGTAAATGACATTGTCTTTTAAATATTACCCTTCTCTCAACATAGCCTTTTATTAGGGGAATTGAATTTTTATTTTAGAGATAAAAGATAAAAATTGCGAACAATTGTCAAGATTCGTATTAAAATGAGATGAAACATTATTCGAAGTTGGTCCTTTCAAACACTTTTCGAAAGTCAAACTACGGCTTCGCTTAAATAAATCCTTACAGTGACTGATCTGAGAAGTAGTGGCAAGAATTTCTCAAGGCGTTTTTTCTTTCTAGTCATGGTTACAGACAGCACTTATTACTATATATTAAACTCTTGTTCAAATTATTCATCCAGTATGTAATAAACTTTTGCCGACATGGTGGAAAGGTGATATGGTGCCTTCCAATTTTGTTGCAATTCGGCAGCTAGTTAAATAATTGTGTGTATTCTGAATTCTCTTAATTTAAATTCTTCTAAAATGTCATTAGCAAGATATGTATTTGTATTATTTTGTGATATGGATCCATTGTATGAAAAGTTTCATAGATAATAACTTTTCTAAAAGTTGAGATAACTCAATGTATGTTCCTCGAATGGCCAATTTATCAATTAAACAAGGAACAAAATATTATTTAAATTGAGCACGATATTACTAAAATAAATCTTTGTAAACCTGCCATGGAGACAACATACGAATCGGAGCGGCCTATAATACTCCCCCCAATCCCATGCTGGCAAAACAGAATGTCGTAAGAGACGACAGAAGTTATCCTGCTTGGCCGTATGGCTACGCGTAAAGATTATACTATCAGTATTATTATTAAGTCATTATTATTATTGCTGGTATATTATCTTTCCGTGAAGCCTGCCTGGCTAGCTACCACCGTCATGCTTGAGTCAGCTGCCAAGCGACTCGTCGTGATCCGGCTGGGGGCTTGAGAGCCAGTACTTTCTTTCTTACCTTCTTCGCATTTCCTGGCCGACAACCCATCAGTGATACCTTTGGTGTTACTTATGTCCATGACCGACACATATTTATATTTATAAAAAAAGGTATTGTAAGAAATTTTGGTTTCGATTTATTTGCTGCTTATTAAAATCTACAAAGCGTGTTTTCTCGAGATTATCTAAGCCGACCGATAAATATTTCTTTATTCAGTCTAATTATCACTGCAATATAGTTTCTAGGAAAATATTCGTAAAAATATAATTTATATCGATTAATTGGGACATATCTGTCGTCGGCTCAGTCACGGAATGATTCGCAGTTCGCCGTAATACGCTTTGAAACCAGACAGAGTCATATTGTGTCAGGTGCAGTGAAATCATTAAACGTGCCGCGTATAACCACCGGTTGTGATAACCTTTTGATCAAAACAAAGAGAGGACAGATTGATGGTTGGAGTTACTGAAATCCATCCAGCGTTTCCGTCTATGCGGTAAATTTGGCACCCGGCGATGCAAAACGGACTTCCGTTGGAATTTTAATAGATATATAAACATGTAAAGAAACTTTTAAAATCTTGATGAATACCAACAGGCAGTTTTCTAGGCTATATATGTAAGAGAAAACATTAGTAATATTTCTGTAAATAACAGTTGATTGGTCCGTTAGTAATCGGGTAACTTTTGTCTAACTTTTTCACTTCAACAGTTCGCTCCAAAAGTTCACTTCAAAAGCAAATATATTGTGAATATTACCTTAATCAATTAATATTTACAATATATTTAGTTTTGTGTATAATATGGCTCAAAGCTATAATGTTAAAAGAGAACCAACCATTGATATCTAAGTATAGCTGTAAACCATTGTCGCTACAAAATAAATACTTTATAATAATATGACAGATGTTTTCCGTCAAATTGTTCGAAAGTTATACATACGATCACACATGCACATGCTCTAAATATAAATAAATCTATACATATAACAAAATTCTTACTGATCGCTTTCAGTATATGAACAATATATGAGAAAAAATATTATTAGAGGCCTTTATATAGACGACCCCATAGCCCAGTTGGAAGTGAACCTGCCTACCCAGCGATGGGTCCCGGGTTCGACTCCCAGCCGGGGCAGACATTTATGTGACAGATAAATATTTGTTCTCGGATCATGGATGTTCGTGATGTCATATTTGTGTATGTCCATGCCATCCGCAACACAAGGAATCCTAGTGCGGGGGCGGGAGTGTGTAAACGTTTATTTATTTTAAATTTATTTTTATTATCGCAATATAATCCAAAACAATAGTTGTTAGAATTTTTGTCTCCTTGTCTGTTTGTCTTGGCGTTTGTTCGCACTAATCTCAGAAACGGCTTAACTTAATACTTAAAGTTTATTTCATCTCAATCCGTTCATAAATACAAAAGTTATAAATTAATTTAATAACTTTGGGTACTATTTCTTAGCGTAAGGAGTAGTTTTTCCGAAGCGAAGCGAAGGCAGTTTGCTAGTTTCTTATATATTTTAATCGTATAAGTATATATATATATATATAAAGTTTGTTATTATTTTATTTATATACCCTTTCAACCAATATAAAAGTAGATAGGTTCCTATGGGTCAATACAACAATACAATAGTCCCCATGGCACATTTTTGTTCGCACGCCTCAATTAAACCAATTGCACGCATAAAAAGCTTCAATTCGGTAAGAAAACAACGCTCGTCGGACTGATATTTTGCCAGTGGCAGAATTGAAACCACAGAATGATTATCTAATAGATAGGCATGTATCATCTGTCTGACAATCATAGTTAATACGTTCCTTATGTGCAGAGTAATAAAGTGCTTCCATGTAAATTAAAAAAATTACCAAAAAAAAAACAATTCTGACCTATTCTAAAAGTTAAGAACTACTAGAACTGCGTAGTTATGCATATTTAGTGTAATATAGTTGATTAACCAACAGCAATAAATCATTATAATTTTTGCGCAAATCCATTGCTTCTTTAAGTGCCACATGCTCTACCTACTCTTGATGCCAACATACATTAGATATCCTTCACTAAACTATGTAAACTTGACTACGTTTTAAGACATTTCTACTTCGTATATTGTCTTGAATAAAGCTATTCCCGACGAGTCGATAGCACTCAATCGAACGTCATTACAAAGGACTGTAAAATATGGTGATCCGCAGACAGTTTCGAATTAAAAGCGCATCGAGGATAAAATTGGAAGGGGTTGCAGAGCCGCGCTGCGGTGGGCGAGATAACGGCTCTGGCGACGCGTAAGCGCTGATCCCGCGTTGCATGTTATGATCCAGTGGTACTCAACGTTCCCGCATAACCTATTGCAAGTAACATAAACTGTGACATATTTTTGGGTTTTTCGGTTGCTGCCTTGAAAAGGTATACTAACGGACAACCGGATAAACGGATTTACCATTTCTAAGTCGGACGACAAGGCATCGGAGATGTTCATACGAACTTCCACGAATGTAAATAACAAACTTAATTTATTGAATTTGAGGACGCAACAGTTTTAATGCGGCAATGTCCTCAACAACCCGAAATTCAAATCCTAATCAGCCTCACGATTAATGAATGAGGATTTAATTATCTAGTAATAATTAAAGTTTACCATCACATTAGAGTTTAACACACATAATTAATAATCTTAATATAAGAAAACCTTTCCTATTTTATGGTTTTAAGAACAGTGTTTGATTTTGTATTTTCGTTACCATAGAGAGGTAGTTACAAGACTTATATTATCATTATCATATCATAAATTTAAAATGTCTCGGAGGAGATCCATAATCCATTCATTACCCATAAATTAAATAATGTCGTTCATAATAAATAATTTATAATGATAAATATCTACTTAAAACATTGATAAAACTCAGCTTCAATTATCTGTGTTTTTGGGCAGCATGCACGAAAGGAGATCTTACGAGAAAATATATTTTAAAATTCTTTTAGATCATTGGATGTTAAGCCTGAGGTTTGAGGGTAGCTGCCTTAGCAATAGCTGACAATGCGAACAAAAGAGTACAAACCTGCATAATCCTCGTATTGTACGAGTACATCGCGTCGACCTACCGCTGCCTGCCTTATGTGAAGATAGTGAAGAATTAACAATTTTCCGACTTATTTAATTTAGTATCAAAGCGGTGGCAATCCGGTATTTATTTAATATGAAACGTTAAAATTAACTTAAGTGTCTAATTAACTTGTCCCTAAAAGCAGCCGTGCTAATATTAACACTTTTGTTAATTGACAGCAGAGTCCAAAATATAAGTTAGCAATCCAAACATCCGAATTATAAAATTTTGACGAAGGTTTTTGTTTACATTTCAAATGACATGAATGGTGGTCGAAGGAATTCATTAAGAAATACTGCTGAGAAAAAACTCTACGTGTGTGTATTGGTCGAGAAATTATAGAAGTAAATTATTATAACTCAAAACTGTATTTTCATTGCATTAGAGTTTATTTTAGATTTTACTAAAACTATTACGAATACGTTATCTGGGACAAAAAACCGGGCTTGGACGGCCGGGATGAATGGTGTCACACTGACGTGTCAGTTTAAAGTTTTTGCAATTTTTTCAGATATATTTCGTCTGGCGTACAGCGACTGACTCCTTCATGGGTTCTAATAATAAGTTAGGGTTTTTTCCTAATTTTATGTAAAAGTTTTAATATCTTTGTTCAAAAGTTTATATCATTATTAGCTATAAATTTAATCAAATAAAAATCATTTTAAATCATATAATAACACCTGAAAATTTTCTATTTAAGTGCACCAATTATGTTTAAGTAATTTCTAAGTATGTAATCAACTTAGCCAACAGTTTGTAATGTCCCTTTGTTTATGACAATTTTTATTTAATTTTTAGAAATGAATACTTACCTTAAAATACAGTAAAGTAGATACGTTACAATAAACAATTTAGCCCAAATAAGGTAGGGAAAATGCATCACTGTGTGTGATCTTGCCTAAAAATGAATCAATAAAAGTGTAAACATTATTTGTTCAATTGTTATTAAATTACATTAAATCAGATGTCTGTCTCTACATTGTTACACACGGGGGCAGATAAAAAAGTTTTGACAAGAATGATATTGTTCGGGGTGTATTTTTTAGATAAGCGCCGTGTGTTTTATAAATACACGATAGAGTAAGTAGGGAAGCGTCTGACAGTATTTGTGCGTAGATAATTGTGGCATTGTCAGTTTTTGCAGATTATATTGGGGTGCATGGTGCGTGTGTATAGAACGCCCGCGGGCACAGTGGCGCGCGAGGTGGATTACTCGCCACATTACCCCGAGCTGTGGATTCAATTCTCGATGCCCGCATCGACCAACCTGACAATTGTTGCGCATTTCGATCTCGGTTTATCTCTATAAGCCCCAAGAAACTATGTTGCTACCTGATCTATTGTGCAAAAATAATTAATAATGTTTGTTATTGACTGAAAAATATTTTATAAAATAAAATTTATCAATTTAAAATTTGTATGTACAAGGAAATACTATTAATATATAAGGCATTTCAATTAATTACATTCTGACAGTAATCTTAATAAGACCCTAAGATATCTCAGAATGTATTAACAAATTTAAAAGGTTATCATTTTGGTTTCATAATAAATTAAATATTTAACAGAAATCTAAATTAAATATATCCCAGGTCAAAAACGGCACTTCTGTAGAGCTATGAAATATTTATAAATATTTCATCTTATTAATATAGATTTTCTACACAAATTACCTTACCTATTAATTATTACATAAATAAGAATGTCCACAGTTTACCCAATGTGGACAACGAAGTTAAAAAAGCAAAAAACGAAGTTTGTTATTGTTAACAAGCTTCCAACTACATTCTACAGTATTATCTTCTACGTCAATATTTTACGACCTTTGCCAAGCCAACGAGGTTAATACGTGGTTTCCAATATAATCAAGAGAAACAATAAAATATTCCTCGTAATTTCATCGTACACATGAAAGGTAAGTAAATAGAATTTATATATAGGTACGTACGAGTCAATAGAGGAAATTATACTTCTTTTATGATACGATAATTATAAGATGATACAAAATTACAATAAAAGTATAACTGATAAAATCTTTGACCATTCATTATTTACAGCGATAAATCTATATTTCGTAAAGTCCTATATAATCTGTGAATTATTTTAGTCGATACACTTCGTTGCACGAGAATATACGGTATTTTATTGATACGGAAGTAGAAAATGGATACAGTATACCTTGCAGAGAAGAATGATCATCTCATGATAAGTGATCATGACCGCCCCTGGAGATCTAAAATATTAGAAGTCAAACCAAAATTGCCTGGAGTTGCCAGGCGAGAAGGAAGTGAGTGGTAGGTGGTAAATGACTTTTGAAACCAAAGAACACCTTTAACCAACATCAAATATAAAGTCAAAGAGTCAAAGAGTAATGCATTGTGGACATAGAGACATGTCATTTGTAAGCTTCATTTAGAGACATTTGCATTTGTCACGACTTATCCTAACCGCGCTACTGCAATAATACCTTGTTCGGATTCTTATTAAATGAAAATGACTTACAGGATGGCTACTAATAAATATCTTGAAATCTGAAGTTATGTTGAAGTAAATTCTGAAGTTAATTTATTGACTTTTATTCCCAAGTAGGTATCTTCACTCTGGCAAACGACATAATTTGGTGCACGCGATTTACGACTTCCAGATTGCGTAAAAACACGTCTATAACAAACTAAACAAACAGAAGCGCGTGCACAGCCGTCTATAAAGCCCAAGTTACTCGCATCTACATTTAATTACATTCCGGTATTTTTGTAGGTACAGGGCGGACCGCCGGAGACGCGTTGTGGTGGCCTACCACTGTAAAATCACATTTTTATTTTCAAACAATTACTGTTATCTTTCACTATAAAAATTTAAAACCGTATAAACACGATTTGATTTCGTTTCAAACGCCTTGGATCAAGATTTCTCGGCCATGTCTCCGTGTCTACCGCAACCTTTATATCTACGGATACGTCATACAATCATAACTATCACACATTATAGTATTTATAGAACTCTCATTCAAGTCAAATGAAACATGTGTGAATGCTTAGTTAAGCTATTTTAGTACATACCTGTCTACATGAAATAGATTTTATTAAAATGTATTTTACCAAAATAGCAATTAAATCCTTGTATATTTAAAGATCTTGTCGTTGCCCTCTTATTACGATTTATGTTTGCTTATACGAAGTTGTGAATTTTATGCGATGTTATTCTCAATCAAATCAAAACATTGTCGGTCGGTTAATCTCGTGTAAACCAACGTTGAAATGTGACCGACTAACTCCAATCCCAAAGCAGATAATAAATGAGAAAAGCATTTTTCCACATCACATCAAGATGTATTATGAAAATATAAAAAGGTGGAAAAAGGACTACTCGCAATTTACAATTGAATTGAAAAATGCTTAATAATTTTTTTTGGTATCTGAGTCGAAATATGATAAAAATGCTACCATATACAATTCATCTTCGAACGTAAAGTATAATTGCCGTGGCTTGGCAGCAGGGGAAGTTCACATACGTCTGAATATATAGGGGTGAGTGGGCAAACATTTAGCTACAAACCGTTTCTAACGAACGCCCAGGGCGGCGCGGTGTTGGACTAAAAGAGGGTTGGCGGGAATAGGCAAATATTTGCCTGAAGGGCTGGGAAGGAGCCGACTAATTGCTCTTTAAATACCGCAGGCCCACCTTTCAGCAAACATTTTCAAAATCAATTTATAGAGGTCAACTCCCTGTTTTTGCTCGTTTTTCTACCTATAAGTAGACACTGCGCACATATTACTTCGCTCGCGACAGAATATAGATTACTAAACAAACATCTTTCGAACTTGAACAAATATTTTTGTTCGTTAGTATCCTATACCAAAGATGGAAAATAAAAGCAACTAGTTTGACTGTATGTATGTCACACGCTAGTTGAACTATTGATGTTTAGGTATACTTACTTACTGAACTGCACTTGAAATCTACAGATTTTCTTATAATAATATATAATTTGTTTTATATTATATTAGTGACAAAATATTTTATTTTGCACGTAGAAAGTAACTTTTGGCATGTTATATTATTCTTTGAAAACCTAGATTGTAAGTATATCTATACTCATATTATAAAGAGGAAAGCTTTGTATTTCTGTATGTTTGTATTGAATAAACTCAAAAACTGCTGAACCGATTTTAAAAATTCTTTCACCATTAGAATGCTACATTATCCCTGAGTAATATACGCTATATTTATTACTAGAAAAAATAAGGGATCCTTGCTAAAACTTCAGCAACGTGAACCAAGGTGTAAAAAAATTTGCTTAAAAATTTCTTTCATCGCATACGCTGCGGAATCTATTGATAAAGTACACCCGTGCGAATCCGGGACGGACCGCTAGTAGATTATACAGGCATAAATGAGGGCAGACAGATTAAAAATTCTTTAAAAATTAAAAACTATTTTGTTACCATTTTCAATAATATAAATGTACTACAGAATATTTTTTCTAAATACCTGACTTATCTATAGGCCTGAGTTCTATGGTACTATAAAGTGGCTCGTTTTTTGCATTATTCTTTGTCCACCTAACATTTCTGTGATTCTATATGTAAAGAACTATCATATAATTTGTTTATCTACTACAATTTCTACTAAAACTGCAACACTACTACCTACTACTAAACTAATAATTATAATGTTTTATCATTAAGTGAATAATTTACAGTGAATTTTTGATCCAGGAAAGAGAAATTGAGTTTAAAATTTTAAATTAACTACTATGCTAAAATACTGAAAAACTTTTTTTTCATTATAATCTCGATCACCTAACGTCTGTCAGTATTGTAAAAGCATTGCAATACATATATTTTTAAACTAAAATGAAAAATGGAACGTGAGACCATTAGGTACGAACAGATCGACGTGTGTTTCACTGTCAGCGTTACTATTTCGGTCGCGTCTATTTGTCAAGCTTGTCTAATTTGTGTTCATGTTGAAGTAAAGATTTATTGTTACAATTTGGGTATTCGTTGTTCGGTCATATAGTACAATTATTTGTATCTTTTCAATATGTGTAATGAGTACGTAATTGAACTACACATTGGAAAGAATTTAATATGTTAACTTGGTACTTATTTTTTAGTAGGTCAAGTAATAATATATTGAAAAGTTAGATACACAAACTACCTATAGGAAATAATAAATAAATATTACATTACATATTGCTTTTGAACAATCTTCGACGTTTGAAAATGAGATTAATAATGCCATGTAATGCTTAAACGGGTCGTATTCTACGACAGAGGAAAGAAATTAAAATAACAACGCGGCACTCGGGTCCATATGGGCCATGTCTTGGTCTACCCTTTCTGGGGCCACTATTTTTGTAATGACAGTTCGCAGGCGGGCGAGAACTCCGTGACGGGTTTCAGGGAAACACCTAATTGTGCCGCTCGCTTCAATTCGATGAATGAATCGGTATTAAAATTCGTTTGCGCAACAAAATTTCCGATCTCCGAGCATTGTTTGTTTTAACCAACTGATATATTTTTATTGTATTATTTTTATTTCCTGTATTCTGTGAGTTTATAAATTTAGTTTTCAAATCTGGAATAGTTTACGCTTCAATGATTTGGTACACATTTTCATTTTACATTTTATTTTCAAAAACTATAATATTCCTTGTCACATAGAATAATAAAATTAACTCTATCATAAACAAAAATTGCATATAACCTAAGCATTTAGTGCTCATCACGTGTGCACAGGTCTGAGACAAAATCACCGGTAACGTCCAAAGGTCTCACGATTACGTAAACGATACTAAGTCAAGGATTAAGAGTAAAGTTTATTTTAAAACCGTTTTATTTATTTACTTAACAAGTACTTTGTAATGTAAACGTAAACTAAAACACGGGCGTGATTACTGAGGCAAGAGCCGCGGCAGTCGCGGTGGCCCCGACACCAGACATTCGTCACTTTTTCTGACTGTACTGTAAATAAGTTGAATGTTTGTAATTTTAACTTTTATTGTCTAGTTATAATAATGTTACCATAACCAGTGTTTTATTACATTTATCTAAATAATTACTAGCCTCACACATTGTTGTTTGACATGAACTTTGAAGCATTTTTCTAAAAAATACTCACTTTCTCCGTAGGCTTTCCCATTACCATAAATAACGTATCGGTCCGAAATAGTATGTTGATCTATTACTCACATACGCAAAACTGGTAGTTATTTCTAGCATCTAGCTCCACTAGTAGCTATGGCAATTACAAAACATACCTAAGGTAGTTTGAAACCGCTGTTTTTGATTTTGCATCATAATCATGTTAAGATTATTGTATATAGTCAAGACATTGAGTTCCGTTATTGTACTTCACTACTGACAACTGGTATGGTAGCTTAAATGGTTTAACCTTTCCTTCGTTTCGTTTTCTTATTTAAAAGGGCCGTGCACTGTAACATACGGTGGTCGGTTCCGTGCCAAATTAGACTCGATAAAGTAAATATTTATCTAAGTTTCAATATAAACGTTGGAGGTGAGATAACCGTCAAATCAAACAGCTTTTTCAGTTAGAGTGCGGGTGGTATTGCGTGGCGATTCTCGAATTACCAAATTAGAGTATAATTTATTAAAATAAAAAAGGACAAAGGAAGGGGTTAGACACTAACAATTACAAATCAAAATGTTACTATGAAAAAGGAATATAGTATTTCCATCTCTTTTGTCAAGATTGGTTATAGTAAGTAGGTAATACTTACGTACATATACATAATGCATAATCATTACGCGGAAACTTCATAAGAGGACGTTGATCATAACATTTTCAAGAGAGTATAGTATCTGTCACCTTTGGCTAGCGTGGCATGGTCCTTAACTATCTCATTATGAAAGGAGACCTTATCAGTTCTGATGAACAGTATCGATAATAATAATGATGATTTAGATCGCGAAGGAAAATAAATAAAACTAATAAGAGACTTTTATGCCACACTAGATAGGTACAAAGAACAAGTAAGTAATATCACATTTCAATTGTTTTCCTTAGTTATTTAGTACAACAAACAATCGTATTGGCTAACACTACATACACGTTTTTCACGATTACAACAGAAATCCACACTGGGATCTTTCAAACACGAACACCATCGGCGCATAGTTGTTTGGAAAAAGCAAAATCTAATACAACGTTCATAACTAGCGGTGTACAAAATTATTATATTCCTCCCGTTCGTCGGCCACACAATTTTAGTAGTCAACTTATAAAGCAAATAATAGGGACCATCAGTCAATAGGTGGAGTGGAATGACAGTTGTGGTAGAAGCGCAAAGGGTGGAAAGGGGAAGGCGTGACGCCATTTTGTGCCAAGTAATTTGCCTGTGCCTAATATAATTGTATATATGTGTGGTTTGTTAACCAGTTTTATTATTTCGTTATCTTTTCTTCCAACTGTACTTTGTGGTCATCATTCCTGTAATATACCTATATTAGATTAAATTTTTAGTTTTGTTACAACGCTGGTTTGTTTCTATATATAATAAAGATTTCATCGGTTAGAGTAGGATTGAATATTTATGTGAATGAAATAAATTACACAATGTTTCCTATTTTTTCCTTTTTTACTATTTTTTTTTTCCAGAAAATGTTTAAATAGAGAATAAAGTTGAAGAAAGAAGCAAAACTATATGGTATAATTCATCTAGCCATGCAATTATAATGACCTACGTTAGTTCTCGTAAGAGTTTTTCAGTGAGTAAGAGTGAATAAAAATCAAAATTTGTTATTTATGACGTATTTACCTTAGATATCGTAGCTCGTCACTGCGCCGGTCGTAACTCAAGACGTGGATTATTTTCTTATGTGTATGATACATGACTTCGCTCAGATGCTTACCATTCCGGTGCGGCGAGACTATTAGAGGCATTGGATAAACAAAGGATTAAATTATCGCGTTAAGACAGAGATAATCCATACAGATGAGATGGTTGTTGACCTTCGATCCTCCAAGAAACGCCGCTGACTCATCCCTGGTTTTAATGCTCCATGAAACTTCAACTTACGTATTGAATGATATATTGAACAATAAAACAGGTACGTAACAGTAAGTAGTGCATATATCATATCTCACGATGACATCTAAGAGTATTTAGTAATTGTAATATGGCTCTAAAAGCTTTTAACCTATGTTAAATACTGGACAGATTCTGGATTCAGTAAGAACTTCTGATCAGCCAATTCCCAATACAATTGGCTTGTTACCTCAACAATGACTGCTATCAAGTGAACGGGTAATCTATCCCTGCATCTCACATCTTCTGCTGTCATGTCACTACTTGTGTGATCTCTGTCGCTCTCCCTCTCTCTTTCTCTCTGTTTGATATATAAAACTCACTAAACTATCATCTACAAATCTATATAATAAGTCTCGATATGTTCCAGAACAAGTATGGAGATATACAAGTCATATTTTATGTATCTACTCAAATAATATTGTTCGCCCTTCCCCAGGTCCCATTTTGTCAATCGTCCGCAGATTCTTTATGAAAACCCTTATTTCTTGAAGTCTTTAAATAGAATTCAGTTTGTTAGTCTTAAGAGTACCTATTAAGCCCGTTGGTAATTTTATATGTTTTTAGTTATTGTCGCAAGTTCACTGCTTATGAATATGAATATTTAAAACAACTTCCCAATTTAGTTTGTGCAACTTCAAGTAGATACTAACTAGGTATATTATTTTAAGTTAGTTCCGATTTCGGAATTATACTAATTTATCATAATGTTGAGTTAATTTCATAAAACGTAATAATTTCAAATAGTAAGCCAATAAGATGTAGTAACTGTCTCCATTTCCATTGACAAACTAAGGTACTATTATGTATTGTTTAGTTTGTGTAATATGTAATAAATATTTTGGAAACTATCTCTCTAATACGACGGGTTAACGACCTCGATATAATCAACTTATTGTCCTCCCAATCATCTTCAATTAACAAATATATCACATTTCTTCGAATTAACTTGGAGCCGGTCAACCTTTGTTTAATCCTTTACACTAGAATTAGATTGTTTTTTTCCCTCTATCCTTATAGATAACCCCATGCGACAGAGTGGCCTTATATGTATATACACTGATCAAAATTTATTTACGTATTTAATTTTTATCTGAAAAGTTTTTATAAATTTTGTTCAAGAAAATTCACGAATATTTAAATTTTTAAACCTCTTATCCGTATAGTCAATCAATGCAATTTAACGGAATTTGTTTATTAAAAAGTATAATTAATTACCATAGTCACAAGTAGCTAACATGCATTAAAACCGTTGAAGTGAAGTGAGGTATATAATTTGTAGAATGATATATGAAATTCATCTACTACTTAATAATTCAGATCGATCAGAATGATGATATTGAAGATTGCAACTAATTACACTACAAGCTCTTTAAATGGAATAACACTGTTCGTTTTGTTAGCATTGGAGTTTCCGTAAACACCGTACATGAGACAGTCTACATCGCGTTGGTATCGGGACGTAATTCGAATTCATAAATAGCATGAATCAGTAAAGAACAATTAAACTTGTATCAAACAATATGCGCAAAAAACTGGCAATACATTTGAAAATAGAACAAAGAAACATTTAAAAATAGAAAATATTAACAGTGTAATGTTAAAATTAAAGATGTAGATATTTTAAGAAGATTTAATGTAGTTAAGAATTCCTGGCGGTTACAATGACTAAAATACAGTAGTTACAAGATTATGAAACTAAAAAGAAGGTCACTTGTAAGTAAGAAGGTATGCCCGTCGCTTCTCTGGCGGGCAGCGCACGAAGACCTCGGCGCCTGGAGCGTGCTTTAATACGCACGAGACGCGTAGATTGTCTGGTGTTCCGCACACGGAGACCGCCTTAACCAGGCGTGCGTTAGGGCGCACGAAGTATGTAGATCAGCATGAGACTCCTTCAAGTTATCACTGTTGTGACCCACACGTGAGAGACTGTCAGCGTCGAGATCCAAGAGTTGCGACTCACACCCGAGAGAGACTGATAGAGACTGGTAGTGTAGAGATCCAAGACTTGCGACCCACACGTGAGTAACTGCTTCAAGCTACCAGTGTTGTGACCAACACGCGAGAGACTGAGAGAGATTGTTATAGAGTCCGATAGAGAGTGTTCCTGTCGTCACAGCTCGCCTTTTATAAGTCGAATCTTCTGGAATAATTCTCTTATTATATTCTATTTATGAATTTAAAATTTATATTCAGCCTAATAAAGAACGTTAACAAAAAGGATAAAAATTATACAAATTAAAAATAAAAGTAATCATGATGACAATAATTTAGAACATATGTCAAACATTTGACAACAATAATAAAACATTAAACCTAATAAAATATATAAAGAAATAACAGAAAAAATGGATAAAAGATACAGGAAATTATAAAAGAAGTTAACAAAAGGAGTATTATAAGAGTTACAAACTATGCGAGTGCCAAAATACTAGATATAAAAACATGTAAGTATTGTAAATACTACAACAGAAACAGTGGTCCAAACAAAATGTATAAAATTCAAAAATAACATAAGTATACGAATGTAGCACGGATTTGATCATTTAAAATAATTGTCAATGTCAATTGAATAATGATAACAGGAATTTATTTGTGAATTTGTTTGACTGGCGCTAAAAATATTCAGCTACTTGCTAAAATATTTAAAATACAAAATAAATATAATTTATGCCAATATCAACATCGGTTTTGTAGAAAAACAATAAACAGTGAGTTCGGTCAATGGCCGATATAGAGGAGTTGTGTGCCAAAACAAGCACCCCTTACCTTCCACAATCAACACTGAAACGTGGACGTGTCGACTTGTGGAATTAAAAATCTTTATTAATTTCGGAATTATCTATGCGGCTATCTCTTCAACGGCCGATTGCGAAAGAAATGCCGTTTGATTAATTCATGCATGTAAGAATCCAAGCTTGATGAATGCGTATGATAATTTATGCAGTTTTTCATAATAAACAAGAAGTATTTTAAATCAGTCTTTCTAGATTTCATATGAGATATTGTAAAAAGAAATGCTTAAAATTACATATTACGTTAAAATTCGTAACCAAACACAATTACAAACAATTACTAATAAACTAAATGGCATTGTTTGGAACAAAACAAAAATCAACACTTCTTCACCAAAGCAGCTGCAATAGTGCTTTCTTACGCACATCAAATATAATAGCCGTGTCGATGATAAACCTCATGTGAAGTATGGAAATTTAACCTACGTACAATTTAAAAACACATTTTTAATTTCATTCACATTTTAGTTGCCACATTTATTAATAAGTAAGTTACTTTTATATTACGTACGATTGAAAAAACAAAACTTGATGACATTCATTCAGTGGGTGGTGGCCGTCAAACTGAAGAATACGCCACTAAACGACAGAGTGATCCTCTTGACTCAGCTAAACGCACGATAATACCAACTTAAGAAGACCCCCCGTAAAACTTGTATTGTTACTAGTAGCCATTCGATTTAACTTCACACTAGGATTTTAAAGTCTGGTGATCGTGAACATTGTTATGGACAAGCTTGACTCCTTGAATCGACACTTCTATTTTTTAGTTAGCATTGGAATGCCAAGACTAAATCAAATGTGGAGTGCCACCATTCAATATAAACGATTGAGATGATTACAATAATGGAAAAATGGGCTTTAAAAGAGGATTATTGAAAAGTTGTAATATTTTTTACTAGTATTAAGTCTTAGTCATGTACCAGAATTTTTCTAGATGCGAAGCCCACCCTTTTCAGTGCTACCTTTCATTGCCGTCACCTACACTATGGAGCTCTTGCGAATCAAGTGGAACTGTCAAATACAACTTCGAGGAATCGTCTCACTAAGCAAATTCACTGTTATAGCAACACCAATGCAACATTGGACCAGAGAGAGAATAACGTTCTCAGAACATTTCAATGATCTGTTATAATTATGAAACAGTATTTATAGTTTTGTAACTACATAATTAATAACCAAAGGCTTAATCTAAATCTAACTTTGGTCAATGGAACTTCATAATCTTTGAGAAAATTGAATGAATTGAATCGAACATTTATTTTTGACTTAAACAGATTCCGAATGAAACATTTTGATAATGACAATCGACGGTGGTCGATGGTAGATGGTTGCGGTAATAATGACTATAATCGGCAAAATTTTACGGATTTCTCCCAGGTTTAGAGAACACGTTTAAAGGTCTCTCTATCCTGATTGTTACCACCTATGCTGTAAAGCTGCAACCGGAATAAATATTATTTTAACAAACTTCAGAAATGAAAAAAGCTCCCAATTCGTTTTTTTTTTCAAATTTGTTACCTTCTTAAACTTCATCATTAATTACTTAATTTAGAAAATTATTTTTTCCGTTGAGTGCCACTTAAATTTAAAAAAAACAAATACCACCACAAATGGTGAAAGGAGGAAGAAACCAAGGAATCCCCCTTCTTCCAAATGAAATCGGGTTTTTATGTTAAAATATTTACTTGTACGAATACATAGTAGCCATAAATCCTTGCTTGGAAGCCTTTACGCGATATAAGAATTTCTGACAGTCACCTTCACAACTAGTCCCGCCGGCTAACTATCCAGGAGCAGCATTATGTACAAAAATCCAGACTGGAATCTATCTAATTTTCAGTGATCTTGAATAGGCTATATAGTATAGTATAAAACAAATTATCCATTTCTCCGTCTGAATGCGATAATTTCAAAAATTATGGCATGGCTTACCAATAGATACACTGGTATATGATAAAGGTTTAGGTGAAAAAGGTGAAAAAATTATAATACACCCGTTAAAAACGAGAGCTCGATTACTATTTGTAAACGTAAAAATCAAATTTCCTAAAGTGAAGCGAAGATGACTAACATGTTAATATTAGACATAAAGAGTGTACGAATTTTGCGAGTTTGTGTAGGTAGGTACATCTATATATTTGCGGGAAGTAATCTGCGACCACGGTACCTATTTAAAAACAATTTTACCATTTGAGAGGTACATGTTTTGAATGGACATGAGCTACATATTAAGGTATTTGTATAATAATTAATTATTAATCCCTAACGATGTCGCCACGTGCCGTTTGTATATTATAAAACAGTCTGTCCGGCTCTCTGAATACGATACTTTCAAAACTACTGCACGGTTTTTATTATGGTTTTTTCTAGTACGAATGGATAGAAATATTTATGAAGACAATTTAAGTGCATCAATTTTATTATCTCCTGCAGTAAAGCGAGCGCTCTGGTTGTTAGTAGTAAATAATGATCAGATTTATGCAGGCATCCGATAGGTGGTCTTATAGGAAAGTTATAAAGAAATTCTTTATTAATAAAATAATTTCAATTTAATGATATCGCCGAAAAAATTATCCCAAGCCACCAACTATTTACATAAAACCCAATTGTGTTTTGTGTAAATCTGTTATGAATAGTTAACATTGATTTAAGCAATTATATGAGAACAGCGGTATAGCGCACACACCGCGTTATGATGATGAATGATGATGATACACAACGCGTACAGAGAACTCATTTGTTTATTGGACTTTGTTTATAGGACTAATTTGTTTATTGGGTAATTACAAGGAAAAAGGATGGTAGGTGTATTGAACATGTGTTGGCAAATTATTACCACCTCATCTATTGATTGTTCGTTACATATAACTTTAAGGTCAAGTTAACTTCAAGTTTCACGCATTGTAGCATAGATAGGCTTTATAATGATCAAGGCTATTCAATCGTAATGTTAACTAAATATGAGTCTGGTTTAAACAGTGTATGTAACCCATTCAAATGTCAGCAACCGCAACAGTTTTTCGGTAATAGGCTAAGATAATAATGTATCGTTTCAAGATTCATCAGCAAAAAAATGAATTTAGTTCACTAGCTCGTTCCACTCATTACTGACACGCTGTGTGTTATTTAATAACTGTATCTGATTTATGTTCAATCTGCATAAGTTGTCTCCATTTGCCGCAATCGGCTAAAATTACTTACCATTCATCGACGAAGAGACGAAAGTCTAGTAGACTTCTTCAGAATCTGTTTTCTATTTCATACGAATCAATTTTGAGTGTCTCTTGAAGGGCGTGCCACGACATAAAAATACTAGCAATCTTAAAGTCAATCTCCACCTTTCTATCCTGAGTCCGGTTTTACGGAACATTCAATATTTTTAATAGTTTGTCGGATCCCGTTACGATCACACTACAGGTACTCCACACTTTCAGTTTTTATATACCAACATGATCAGTCGACTGAACTGCAGAGCTTCAAACTTTCTCATTTTATTACAAGGAACACATACCTGCATAACGACGGAATATTTTGTCATGGTGATGAAGATAATGACAATCAATTTCACAATTCTTTTAAACTTAAGTCACCGCCATGCCGGTGACTATTCAAGTCTAAAGGACTGCCTTGAAAACGCCCGTTCAGGAACATATAGGCGATGTAAATCTGTCAGCAGAACAAATGGATACTTGTGCTATTATTGTACACATAAACCAAGATGTTATATTTATATATGACATATGGTGTACTTTTTTATTTTCATATATTGAGTTTACCTCACATTTACACCACCAACCAACTGAACGATACAGTCACAGAAAATGCTATTAGACATAATTTCGCCTTTGTATATCTTTCATAAAAATAAATAAAAAACATGCTATTGAATGATATAAAGAAATCTAGCTTATGTAAAGTATACGGTATATAATTAAGCATATGGATTGGTTTTCAAAAATAAAGTAGCAGGTGTGTCATTTCTTTCTGACTAACAATATACCTACATGTTGCCCTTTAACTATTTGTGTTAAGTCTGAAAAGTTATACAAAATGCTTATAGAATTTGTCTGAAAAATTTTGTACGAAAATTTGTATGGGAATGTTGCAATTTTTAAGATATTACCTCAAAATAATCCCGTAACATACAAACATAACACATAAAATTTTAGTGTCGTTGTAAATTTCCTTTAGAATGCAAGTAGCCCTTACTTTATGTCCTAATTAAGAAATCTTCACTACGTTTGATACGCCACAACACACTCCATGGCATTTTTATATATATAAAAGTATTTAATAGTTAAAGCAAGAAAAAAGAAAAGGCAATCGTGATACTTAACACAGGAGTAAATAGTAAAAATGCAATTAGTGATAAAAAAAAACAATTCAAGTATCTCCTATTAAGTGAAAAAATAACAATAAAAAAATATAAAAACGTAGAGCCTCGCTTTCAAATATTTTATTACTCTCTTTCTCTTTTTTTTCTCTTTAAACGACATGATGTAAAAAATATTCCGATCGTCTCATGTTTCATTTAATATGCAGTGTGTCAGAAATTATTTGACAAAAATTCACAATAACAAAGTATCAATTTTCTTTAATTGGGTAAAGGATTTGGAAATATTTCATTTATTTATCAAGATTTTCAACAATACACAATTTGATAAATAGATGAATTTAAGAAATAACAGTATTATATTTACACGTCGATTTTATTCTCGTGGACAAATCGATAATAAACGTACATTTTTACATTACCACATTATATCTATTGAGAACAAACTGAAGGAATAATTTATGACTCTATTGAGTTCTACTGAATAATTAATATAATTATTTAACAAAACAACAATATGTCACATTAAACATAATTAACCCGCAGTAAACAGACCTGGTTTCGAAGCGTTTAGTACATAAATATTTACTCGTAAAATGGATTTCACAAGATTGGAAATCTGCGAGTGTATGAGGAATTCAAAGAAATATTTATATTTTATATGATGCTATTTCAGTTTACATCTTTTGAACCAAATTTAAACTAACACTTTCTGTAGGTTAAATACATTTTGAGAACTATCATATACATGTTTCAGTTCAGATAATTCTTTAAAAGCATTATTCTGTATTCAAGGAACCAATTTAAATTTTCAGTGTTTTTAATGACAATTGCATACACAGTAAAAATATCAATACTCTAAGATCATTAACATACATATGTATAACAATAGCTAAACGGAATAAAATGTTCTGTTATAGTATTCCATGGCGTATTAGGTATTACTACTTACGAATATATACAGCATAATTTTATAATTTCCACCTGTCAATATATTTACCTACTTAAGTTTCTAATTCCAATAATATAATTGTCATAACAATACAAATTCCAAAAAAAAAAATATAGGCACCTTGATCATTTAGATCAAGCCCACATTTCTAATTAATATTAAAATCAATATTAATGACCTACATATCATCACAATCACTATCGCGTATTAATTAACCGAAAGACTAGAATACAATATTTAAAATAAACTGTAAAGCTCTCCTATATCTACTTAAGCAATCGTCTAATATTCCATATTTAAGATCATAGATTATTTTTACGTATTTTAGATGAAAAACATTATGCTATAAAATCTTTACAAATACTTTTTCACAAGTGCAGCATACTTAAGGGAACGAATGCTAATATCAAATCAATTGTAAACCTTGAACCTGAGAAGAAATGTAAAATCTTCATGCCTATTACGAATATTCAGGTCTTTGTCGTTTATCTGCAGCTAAACACGTAGTACTAGGGTCTATAGACAACACACTATAATCCCATTACAACTTTCTCACATAAAAACGAAACAAAACCACTCCGGAAGTCATCTTAACTACACAAACAAGTTCTAGTAAATGAACGAGCAGACACGCTTAAATAAGTTTTCGGATTCTATGAGTAAAATACATACACCTTCCGTTTTCAAATATTAAAGCAATAATTCATAAATAAACGTTATTCATACAGAAGGACACCGTTCACTGGTCATAGAGTTCATGGTGACTTATTTATCATTATGATAAATACACCCGGCTAAGTTTACGCATTACCACTTGGGTGCATACTGCAATCGGCATCTCGATGTCTCCTCGTTTCTTCTTACCTAGGACAAGAATAAACATAATTAATTATCATTTCGCGTGGACAACAATGTTTTATAATGATTAACTTAACGTATGTCACGTCATATATAAATTCCAATTCAATACGATAAAAGAAAGGTACTGATTTGGTGACGTAATTTGTAAATGGCAAGAAACACGGCGGCAAATTATAATGCCGTATTTAGATCAAAATTATTATTGTAAAATAAATTGTTTGCCTAGCCAATAACCATAGAATTGTTCTTAGGTTTTAATACTACAATTTAAAATCTGTAATATTTATTTTCTGAAAGCAATGCAGACAATATCTAGCTTACGTCAGTTATATGTATACTTTGCACAAGAAACATTATTTCATAAATAGTCCAATAATACAAAATTGTTAAATTCCAAAAGAAAAAAATATATAAAGTATACGAAAGTAATACATAAATAAGTAAATTTAATAATAATAAAAATAAAAGGTTGAGTTTATACGTGCGTACGTGTGTACGTATAAACACTCGTTAACTTTATTATTTATTTAATAATCCAGTAGTCTTTAACATCCCAAATTAGTATAAAGATTAAGATGCATGAGCACAGACAGCAGTGACCTTCAAAAACAAGAAACACAAATACCACTAATATTCGCACTAATAAAAATAATTCAATAGTAATCCATAACTTCTACTATAAATGGAAGTAAGTGCTATTTATAAACTTAAATACAGCACATATGTACTATGTTGTGCATTATACGCCTGGTATGTAAGATATGATTATTAAACTACGTACACGAATAGACTCTGTTCTATGAAATGAATTAATAATTCACCAGTTCCAATTTCAAGCTTTTTTTAATTTACGGCGCCAAAGTAAATATAACTCCAAATTATTATGAAAGAATGTCAGTGGTATATATAACTATTGTCATTTACGAGTATCTGTAATAAATTAAAATTAAATCGTAGAAATAAAGTTGTCTACATCACTCCAAAAACGATGAAATATATTTAAAACTACTTTTGAAAATTAAATTTAGTATATATAATTAAATGTAACGAGTTCTTTTAAACATTAAATAGCGGAGGAACAGTAAATTAAGCCTCTGGAGATCTGTTTGTTTTATTCTCTACATTGTACGTTATCGTTACAATAGTGAAATGTGTAGATTTGCTTTTTATAGTTTTACACATCGCTAGTCCAGATTATGTATCGTATTTTATTCTCGACCCAAAGCTTTCTATCTATTTTCAACTTAGACTTTTATTTAACTAATGCCATTATTTTATTAGAATGGATTACATAGATAAATAAATATATTAAAGCTCACTTGCGTCCATATCCGTTCTAGGATTCCGTGTTACAGTTTTGAGGTCTTCAGAGTCTGTGCGTTAATATGCACATACGCAAATTAGACAACAAAGATACTGAAGACCTCAGAACAACATTTTTCTATCACATAAGTGCCTGCACTCGTTCTGTACAGTGCGTCACTTCGAATTGAAAAAAATGTGTGAAGGAGGGTATTGTTCATTATCTTTATTAAAATTTTAACCAATTGGAAGCCCGAGTTTCAAGTTCCATGACAATGATCTACTACATAATTGTCCTCAGCAATCTATTACTGCTGAGAGGAGTTGTTTAGTTCAAGAATATGAAGATTCACGGTGCTGATTATAAATGGACACTACATTTTTCAGACACCACACTACAACTCGAGGCACGAAAAAACAATTACTTCATTTCTGTTCACCTAAAACTCGGTTTTTTCCCAACCTAAATGTAAGAAGGCATCCGTATGTACTGGGTTTTATAGT
Organism: Megathymus violae; assembly: GCA_003671415.1. Taxonomy (NCBI): domain Eukaryota; kingdom Metazoa; phylum Arthropoda; class Insecta; order Lepidoptera; family Hesperiidae; genus Megathymus; species Megathymus violae. The sequence goes on along the minus strand of PDGT01000004.1, from coordinate 546,579 downwards.
TGTTTATGAAAAACTTATTTTTACGATAGAAAATATAATCCGTAATGGCGACATTTAATCATCAATACGAATATTATAAAAAAGGAGCGCGAATTATGTCAGTTTGTGTATAGGTACGGTATGCGGAGAGTAATCTCCGAAACCACGGCACCTATTAAAAAAATAACCTACCATTTGAAAGGTACATTATTCCGAATTACTACAGGCTACATTACATCATATATACATACAATTGTTTAACCGGAACAAAATCGAGGTTGGCCGCTAGTTTATTATAATGGTAAGAAGAAAATATCTTGAATCAAAAGGAAGCTATCAAATAAAATGGAGATGCGTACATGAATCATTACCACATACAAAATCTCTTGGTTTATGATTAGGTACATAATAAAAATCAGCTTGTTACTTTTAGTATCTATAAGAAATTTTACTCGACTATATTTTTATGACCAGTTTAATGTTGCTTAAAGACATTGATCCATTGATATGTTACCACATCCACGCCGATATGGCGACGACGAGTAGCATTTCTAACCGAAGTACAGGAGAAAAAAGTAGGAGGTTCTATGTTCGTATGTATTTTTTTATGTATGTAGAGCCATAACACTTTGATTTTAAACCGATTTTGTTTTTTTAGTGTATAGAAAACGGTTGGCTGATCCCCTATAAATGTGTCGAGGATATGATGACGGATTTCAAGATAAAAAGTAGAACTCCTCAACGGATCGGAATAATAGAGCCGTCCAGCATCAGGTCTGTTTTTTATGAACTAATTTTGATTATTTTTGTAGTATGTAGGAAATGGCTGCGAGTGGGTTCCTTTGAAATATGGTGAGGATCTGATAATGAGTTTTGAAGATAAAGAGTGGAACTTCTCAATGGATAGCAAAACTCCAACCGTGTTTAAAGATATTTGCTATCTTACTATTTGCATTGTAATACCAATTCATTATTGACCATCTCAAGGTCTGATGTTATGTCTTGGAAACAAAAATACAACTCCACAATGAATTAGAACAATCCAAAGGTGTTTGCTTTTGGTACCGGTTACATTGAAAAGCCAGTGTATCATTGAGGTGTTTGCCTCTGGGGATCTCATGATTCCTAAAACGCAACAATACTATTCAATGTTAAAAATATTTTGCAATGTTAACATGTTAAATAATAAACAGATATTAATAATATTGTGCGATGTGGCTGGATTGAACCTAGCGTATCTACCAACTATCTATTTGACTAGTTACTGATTTCAAACATTTCAGTAGGTATGTAGCATATATACTCGTAATATTAACGAAAAGAATAATGTAGTGCATATACCTAATAATATGTTATTTAAATTAATTTTCGAAATTTAATACGTAGTTTTTTTAGAAAGTATGTTTATATTGATTTTAAACGCTTATGTATAATTTAAAAGCTTATTGATATTGCCAAGTATTATTTTTTATTTACTAGTAGGTATGTATAGAATAAGCATTCCATTTTTGTAAGTCATTTCATCCAGGCACAGCCGAATTAGTTTGTTGATACACATGGAATATGATGTTGCCGCATAGTAGCTTTCATAACCTACCTACCTTTTGTAACACCATTAGTTAGTTTTGGAGGTTCCAGGCTCAAGTAAAGCTAGTGGCAAATACAAAATAAATCGACTATAAAGAGTCCCCGGGATGAACTTTTTACCTATGCAGCTATAAATAATAAAATCTTATTTTTATGTTCATACAATCGGTTCGTTAGTACAAGATTTCGGAGCCCGTCCGCATGAGGCGAGGGCGTTTGAATACACAGGAATTATAAATAAATTATAATTATTATGAATTATAATTATTGTTATTTAATTATAATTATTTATATTATATTAGGCTAAGGCCAAAAGGTAATAATCTTTTAAAAATTGCACGACTTGATCATATTTGGATATCTTACTTTTCGCATAAACCACGCTCCATTGTTTAAAAGTTCTTAATAATGATATTATAGACGAGCCTCCCACACTCGCTTCGCTTACTTAAGTTAACTAACTTAGAACCGCATTGCAATGAATGGGTATTGTCTTAACATCCACAACACTAATTTAACATCAACAACTCCTTCATAAACAACATTAAAAAAGCTTTGCTCTAACAGCATTTCAATATCTCTCTAATCTATAATCATTCAATTTTGGGTCCATGCCAACCTCACTTGCTCTGGGTGCACCCTGCTGAACAACGGAAGAAGCTAAGGCGAACGGTCCCCACTATTAAGAGTAGCTGGACTCAGTACCATCCAGTTTAATCGGCCGATACTCGTACGTAATTTAAGTGCCTTATCTGCGAGGTTATCTACTTGTACTACCGACTACCTGCTTACATAAAAATATATTCCTGCAAAAAATGCTCATCGCCCTAAATAAGATTTGATATAGCGGCATTTCGGTATCTATCACAATGTGGAGGATCCCTTAAAATTTCAGAAGGTAGGTAAGTAGGTACTCTAGATTTTTAATTTTTATATAATTTCAAAATGGTCATTACAATAAAAACGTAAGTTTTTGAATTTATCTTGAATAGTTTGACTGATCCCGTTGGTTCCACATCCGGTACTCCAGAACTTCAGTGTCTGTACGGAAAATGCTGAATATTGCTTAATATAAACACTATGATTGATCGATCCTCAGAGCTTCGAACTTTCTCATTATGGGATCACGAACACGTAGGTACTGAACAACAGGTTGTTTTGCGATGGTGACAACGATACTGATCATATAGACCCAACATCTTATAAGAGAATAGATTTTTTCAAGTAAAAGGGTATAGGTAAAATTGGTTGAGATCCCATCAAAACTGGCTGGTCACCATCAGACCCACTTGTCCTACAAACTGTTTAATCTTCCAGTGAAAGTCCCATTAAAATCGATCAACCCTTGAACAAACAAAACGAGAGTGTGATAGACACAATAAATTTAAAAAAGGTTGTCCACGTACTGGTGTCGTTTTGACAATAAAGAAATCGCCGTTATTTTGAAATCACAGATAGACGCGTTAATTTTATTTTATATGTATAGATAGATAGATCATTCTTATAAACTTTCCGGATCACAAAACACATTTACCCATGTATCTATTCGTATACCAACTTGTTAAACTGAATACAATAGTTTAAAAAAATATTCTCAAATATGTTTACGTGTTAACATTTTCATTTTAAAAGATTACTTTGTATTGGTTCACATCCACCCGGTACACGAAGGGCGCTTGAACGCGGCACTTGGTCACCAGATGGTCAGTTCAGTTGGTTGACTGACATAAAACAGAAACAACAGCCAACTGCATAGTTTTTATCACTTCTAAGACTAACATTTGTAAACAATAATATTTTTTCCTCAATACACAAAAATCGTCGTTTCTGAAATTCCGCTGACAATGTGCTTTAAGATTTTTATTTGTAGAGTTTGTAGAAATAAAAAAAAATAGATGTAAACTTATTTATGCCTTAAAATGTAAGCTGTAAAAAACTTAGATATTAAAATATATTTATAAAATTCTAATGTATGTGCTTAAAATAATATTAGGTATGATTAACAATTTCGGTGATGTGCTTACAAGTGCTAGTTTAAGATAAAATTGGCCTTGCGCTCTTTGGATAATGTATGTCCAGAACTAATCAAAACAACCGCCTATAACTTCCGTATAACAGACTTCAGCCGGCTAGACGTCGAGCTACGGACAAATGTACTCACACCAATTTGCGCACGCACACCCTTACACCATCAGCACCCATTGTTACAGACAATTTCTAACACATGTGTAGATTCGACATACCTATAGGTGCGAACAGAGCGGGACGCGGCAGGGTCGGCCGCCGATCTGTAAACAGTGGTTATCGACGCGCCGCCACTTGCCTCCGCGGCATCTCCGGCTACTGCGCTATATTTATCCGCTCTGGAACTGACGCGGGTGGCTAAATCCGTTCGGCGCCGTGTAATGCCGGCCTCCTGCAACCACAACACGTCACGAACTGCTTCGACGCCTACCCCTCGGCCGCAGGGGTGGAATGAGAGCGCAGCACGCACAGCTTCAGTCGCAGGCGCCACAAACGCGGTTCAAGCAGATTGCAATTCGCTAGCAGAGTAAAATTCATAAATAAAACTCACCTGAGATCAGTGACTCAGTAGGACTTGTGGGCTGGTGCTGGTGCTGCGGCTACGCACGCTTGGTGGTGATAGTAAGAAGGAGCCGGCGTACGATAGTGGTGGTGCGGCGGCGGCGACGAACGATACGCGTCGGGCGTAGGTGACCCGCCCCGGAAACCGGCAAGTTGGCAACTCGGAGGCTCAAAGAGTTCTCGGAAAGCAGGCGGTATTTGTTCAGTCGGAGGTTCGGGCGCAGCATACCATCCCGAAGTTGCCGCTCGGAACTCTTCGGCGGCCAACGAATACGGTTGCGGTGTACAATACACAGCCGAGGGTGGAAGTCTCGGCTCACTGAATTCATCGAGGGCATCTGAAGGTTTATCATAGCGAGCGCAATCTGCGCCTGGTTCTCGCTTCGGTCTACATTCAAAAATGCGAGGCTTGACATCGGGCTTAACGTCCCGCGCCTGTCCGAGAGCATCGGCTGCGCTGAGAGCCTCTTGCGCAGCTAAGGCTTCCTGCGCATGCTGTAATTGCTGTTGGCGTTTCAAAGCCTCTTCCTTTTCTTTTAAGGCATCTTTCTTTTTAAAACGGCGACGCCGTCGCAGATAAGAACCATTATCGAACATATTATAGGAATCGGGATCTAAAGTCCAGTAACTTCCTTTCCCTGGTTTCTTATCATCTCTCGCTACTTTCACAAAGCACTCGTTTAAACTTAAGTTATGCCTGATTGAGTTTTGCCAACCTTGCTTGTTTTCTCTGTAATACGGGAAACGCTCCATAATGAATTGGTAAATTCCATTGAGTGTAATTCGACGATCGGGTGCATTCTGAATAGCCATGGCGATAAGGGCTATGTAAGAATAAGGCGGTTTGACCATGTCCTTGGGGGTTCCGACATGTTGCTGATGCGGATGTAGGTACGGAGCTCCATAGCCGTACCGATACTGTTCATAAGCGTAAGGCGTCACGCCTGCTGTGTAGCCTCCGGCTGCTCCGCTTCGATATGCATAAGGACTTTGTTCACCAAATAACGCGTGCATGGTGCCGATATACATTCACTACCACAACATTATAAAATCCCGGGCGCGAGATCCTCTACGCGCTGCTCCTACGGCAACAAAACTACGACTGACTGATTTTGTTTAGATTCACAACAAGAGCCGTTTACATAGCGGGCGCTAAACGAGAGGCGAATGAGCGGGATCGTGGGCGATACCGATTGACGTGATGTGTCGCCCCGCCCCCCGGGCGCAGGTTCACGTCTTGCTCTAGTCACACGATTACGATAATGTTATCTCTCTCTGGCAAGCACGGGCGCCGTTAAGTAGAGCGCGGTACGCCCAGAGTACAGCCCAGGGCGGAGCCCTGCCGGCGCTCACAATGCTTCCCTAATCGTGCCCACCCCTTCCATCCTCATCCTTCCGCACCCTTTGTCTGCTACGATTAACAACAAGATAACAGTCACAAAACAAGTTAACAAAAGTTGCACGTAGAAAGTACTATAAAATTTATCAATTTAATAACTGTAAAATTATCCGTTGCTATTAATCAACAAATATATTTAGTTGTTAGGCGTAATACCGAAATAGGTGGGTACATTTAAAACACTTTATCGGAAGGTTCTTCCAGTTGTTTGATTTATAAATTTACATAAATATGGTGTATATAATTATAGTTACAGCATTGTGTGTTCCTTTGCCTTTTACAGATCTAATCAATCGCGCTATTAACATTTATAGCTAATAATTTGCAATCAGAACAATTGTAACTTAGGTACACAGTAAAAAAGCCTAAGACTGGTATTAGCGCCTCATTTGCTGCGTACACCCTACTAATGTTATTTTTTACTCAAACAAACATATTTTTTATTATGTTGCATATAATTTTGTTTAATACCTTAGTTTAGCTTAGATATTATTATATTATTATATATTATATTATAGTGTATTACTGTTTAATAAGTATTAGGTATAATATAAGACTTCAAAATTCAATTAGTATCATGTTTATTAGAAATTCAACCAATCGTCTTGTAAAATAATTATTATAGTAAATTTCGTGCATATTAAATCTAAAACATTCGATCGCTACCAGTGTGACTAACATATCATAATAATGCAATACAAGTGTACGACAATGATTTGTTTGCGTAGGTATATATAAATTGAAACATTTGAACACGTACGAACTTATTAAATGGGTATCTCTATAGGTTTTATTCAGCAATGATGTAAAGTTTACATGTGACCTTAATAACTGTTTCTCCCAAAACATAATTATGTTATACCTACAATAAGTAGGTACTTATTTGATTATCGCGCATTTTCCCTACGACGTTTTACAATTTACGAGTAATACTAAGTTAGTTATATTTAAGGGAAAGTTAAAACAATGAAATCAACGTTTTTAAAATATTTTTTACCTTACCTACTGAGAAGTGTGCATCGGAAGTCGTATCGGTCATAAACGTTGTCTCAAGCCATCGTGTGGGGCAAAATCTGTCTTGCTTACGACACGGGACGCAAAAAAGAATTATTATTAAATCATCGAGCTACTTCGGCTAGAGATTTATTTAGGGAACTTCCGTTCGTTATCTTAATCCTAGCAAATGGTGATTGATGTTAAACTCACAAAATTACAATATTATAAAATTACTTCGCTAAGTTCAACTTCATAAAGACGTATTAATAAAATTAGCGACTAATTTATGTATATAGATAATTTTTAATAGTATGACAATAGTGTGAAAAAAATGGTAGTTTTTATACAAAGTCCGGTTTTATTTGGTACCTAGGTACTAAGCATCTGCTTAGTATGATCGATTGATCATTCCTATAGTTAAATTAAGAGCATTGCGAACAAAACTGAATATAGCTTACAGTTACAGAGCCAGGAACGCAAAAAAAACTTTTTAAGTTCGTTTTAATTTTTTTTTATTAAATCCGACTACATACTGTTACAAATCAGACGGTAACAAATATATACTTAGACAAGTCCAGCGGCGTGCACAGGATTATGACACTGGGTATGCGGCGGAGTACTCGGTCACAAAAACTTTTTTTTCTTTAGATTTTTAGCATAGTCACAGCCACGCGACGGATCTCTAAGTAACTCTCTAACCATGTTAACAGAACAAGTCTTAGATGTACTACTATTCATGTACATCTTCTACGGCAACGCAGATAAAACAGCGATCAATCGTCGCGGCGGAAGAAATTCTAATAAGTAAAATAATAAGCTAAAATATTATTACTCACCTAGTCAGCTTCAATTTTCACATATTCAAGGTTCCGGTTACTTGTAATTACTATATCACCTAATCACCGATCACCTATCACCTAACACAAACCTCACAATCAAATAAGATTTTAAAAAAATCAACAAACGCACTAGTAAAAGCAAATCACTACAATTATTATAGAAACTCAGTAATAAACTGTTAAATGTACACACTTTCAAATGTTAAAATTAAAAATCTTTTAAGAAAACTATAAATATACTGGCTCAAACAAAATAGTAAACAATGCTTATCACATGAAAAAAGCAAAATGGCCTCCCGCGAAACACAAAACATTAGATATCTGTCTATTATTTTTATTCGGATTATAGGCAATGAACATTTCCGATTACTCCCGACAACTCCCGAACTTCCGTAGCCTGCCGCTGGAGTCGCGGCTTTCGATATTCATGGGTGTGTGCGTTTGCGAATTGTGCACGGCCACCTAAATTACTTCACACATGCGAACATATCTAATGCCGAAGGCGGCGGCAGGAGTTGGTAGATTAGGTACATTATTTTGCAGCGCCGCTTGCTTGTCGCCAAACGTCTAGCAAACATAATGTTTGTGTGCTTACAATTTATAAAATATTAGGCGTTTTTAAGTTATTATATTTTGTTTATTCATTTATATACTATTAATTAAAGTCATCTAAAACGTACGAACGTTTTATTAAAATATCTGTGAATGGCAAGTAAAGCACTGCATTTCTGCCTACAAGGAGCGCACGCCCTGGTACCTACCTACCTATCTATCCAAATTTTCACGTTCAGTTATAGGTAGGTAGGTATATTTACTACCTAAAGTTACATGTTACGCAAAAAACCTATTCATATTTTATGATAAATTATTATTTATTTATTAGGGATTAGGATTATTTATTTATTTTTTAATTATTCTTTATATACAATGATACTAATAATTTATAAGATTGAAAAGTTCAATAACTTGACATTGGTTTATTACAGGCTTATTAATAAATTAACGTTTATAATGAACCATTGAAAGCAAAATATGACATACCTATTAAATCATAAGGGCACAGATAGGTACCTAAGTAATTACCACACTGTCCCTGTAGCTCGGGACCAGAATACTAGCTACGGTATCCCATGCCTGTTCTAAGAGACGACTAAAAATTATCTTTAATGTTGTATATTTCATTATTGATTCATACTTCGAGTACCTAAGTCAGAAAGCCAACCAAAAATACCAATTTATTATCTAATATTATAAATGAGTTTCGTAATATCTTGAAACAGGAACATTAATTCAAAATATAGTGTAATCGTGGGTCAAAACTAGGAAACGAGCGCGATAACGCATTAAAGCTGGAATTGTTTTTTTCTTAATGTTCTTAGCCGA